>CM034701.1:43450703-43490307 GCA_020142125.1 Phrynosoma platyrhinos
CGGCATCGGGGAGACATTTGGCTGTGCAGCATGTGGTCACCATGCCCCCACTCTGCCCCAATGCCGGCTCAAAGTGCCAGTCTATACAGGCCCTATGTTAATCATCACTCCCACCGGATCCAACCTCCTACTTCACAGACGGACCTTTGGACAGACACTCTACACCTTGACAAGCCAGGCTCTCTCTGGATCTTGGTGAGAGCTAATTTTTTTATTCTGCTGCAGAATAACTACTCATCAGATACATACCTTGGCCCTTGTAGTAAATTGTTGTTGTTGTTGTCGTTATTCTACAGACTTTATGTGTTTTATTGTAAAAACTCAATAAAAATTTAATTAGAACAAAAATACTTTAACTGCCATGCCTCCATCCTATGGAATCCTGGGATTTCTAGTTACACCAAGTATTTAGATTTCTCTGCCAGAAAGGTTGAGTACCACACTAAACTAACAGTCCCAGGATTATATAGGATGCAGCCGAGGCAGTTAAAGTGACATTACAGTCCGGTGACTATGTAGTGTAAAAGAGGCAGGGTATCTTCATATCTCCTGGTACTTCTTTCATTCCCTCTGTACAAAGGGTTGAAGGAATTATACAACTTTAAGGGAGCATTGGTCACTCTCCCAATTCCCAATTTTCATTCTGAGAGTGGTTTTCATCTGGTCCATAGTGGGTGATGTAAGTATTGAGCCTTGCCTCCCCACACACTGTGATCCTGAAGAAATCTACCTCATATTACTGATATTACTGCAAATGACATATTTCCAGAGCTTGGATCAGTTACTTTTTTTAAAGTTTCCTAAAATCCTGTAATCCCCTTGTCAGTGTTGCCAATGGCCATTTTGGCTGGGGAATTCTGTGAGTCCAGAAAGTAACTTTTCAAAGCTCTGAATTTAGCATCATATCTACTGTGGCTCCAATATTCACTTTCTATCATATTTTTCTCTTCATCTGTGTTTGTCAAAATTAAATTATTTGTGCCTATGCAGGGGAAAAATTACACTTTTGTGGGGGAGGTGAGTGATTTAAAAATTAGAAGACTTATGTTGAACAAAACTTAAAGACAGACTCCATGGGTTAGAGGATGTTGCCTAATAGGGTGTGGGAGAGCGATGGAAGACTCCCCCAAAATTGGGTGGAGGCACCTTCTCCAAGCAGAACTCTTGTAGACTAAAGACCTACTGTCTTTGCATCCAAGCCATTGCCTATAATTACTTTAGTGGGGAACAAGAGACAGGCACTAGTTAAATTTTGGAGAGGGAAGCCCAGAGGTGGCTAGATGTACAGAAAGGAGGGAAATCTGCAGTCTTGGCAAATGCAAATGACCTTATCTTCTGCAAACTGTTTGGACATGTCCTACGGATTGGCTTTGCCAAATATTTACCAGATCTCTGCAGCTTATGCCCAGCTGGAGCATTTGCTGGCCTGGAATCCATTGGGATCTATGTCCCTCAACCTTACTTTGCCTACACATGATCTACTTGAGGAAGATCTTGATGTGAATGTAGCTGCTTAGTAATTCTTGTATTTGCATTAAAGTTGTAACCATAGAATTTAACAGTGTCATGCTTGTATGCCTCAGTGCAAGCAGCTTACTGGGCCTCTTTCTCTGCAATGTGGACACAGTTCTCACCTCTTCTAGTGGAATATCCAGTGCTGACATAGGAACTTTGGCGTCTGTTCTCTTCGAAATAAAAACTCGCTTCACCATTGGACAATTTTTTATAGCCTGGTCAACTGTCTGCTTCAATTCTACCACCTTCCCTCCTCGCACGCTTTGGTTTACTGTGATCACAGTTTCAGAGTTTGCTGGAGAAGATGAAAGAAAATAATTGAAATGCAATAGATCACACCCTCAATTCAACTAATGCCCTTTGTTTAATATTAAACTGGGAATAAATTTCTTTTACTCCCACAGTGGGATTCCTTCACAAATGTAGTATTGTTCCCCATTGATTAGGAAAGTATGTAACCTCTTAGATGCTGTTATTGAATTGCAACTCCCATTAATCTTAGCCAGTATGGCCCATAGTGAGGACTGACAGGAGTGATGCCCTCACAACATCTGGAAGGCCGCATATCTCCTATCACTGGAATTATAAAATGGGTTCAAGGCCATTAGAAAATTTCCTTTAGCTCACTGACATTTGTGTTTATGGGTCCTTCCTTGAAAAGTAAATCAGCAACTGTAGGACCCTGTCTAATCTGTATCACATTCAGAATGAACAAAGGGTTGAAATCTCTTCTACTCATGTTACAGATACTGTCTAGATCACCACCATGCCTATTAAGTACTTCTTTCTTATTTTAACACAACTGCTAACTGTATGTATAGCACCCCTTATTGCAGTGGTAGGCAACCTTTCTGAGCCGGGGGCCAGGTTGCTGTCCCTCAGACAATTGGGGGGCCAAAGCACCAACAATAAATAAATAAATAAATAAAATTAAAAAAAATTAAAACATTTTAAAAAATATGCATGCACACTCTCTCAGCTCCAGAAAATCCATGGCAAAACCCCTGTGGAGATTTTGCTAAGAAAACCCCAAGAACAAGTAATAACAACAATAATCAATATCATCATGGCGGGTGGCAGCGGTGGCGGCGGCAGGACCAGCCTGGGGCCAGTCCAAAGGCCTTGGGGGGCCGCATTTGGCCCGTGGGCCTTAGGTTGCCTACCCCTGCCTTATTGGGTCCCATGGAGATGCAAAGGCTTGAAATTAAGAGGGATGGAGGAAGAAGAAATACAAATATCAAGAAACTGCCTACCTCAGGTATTTCCAAACCATGTGTGTGTGTGTAAATTGCACTGCCTCATTCATGGAATTTTACATAGCCCAGATTACAACATCTCCCTTCCATTTAATGAAGTATTATAACATCTTCTATGTTTTCCCACCATTTCTTCCAACATTTTTTCTTATCGCCAAAGAAAGTTCCAAGAGGAGAAGGTGCAACGCATGCACACATTTTAAATACAGTTTCTTGAATATAATATCTCTTTATATGAGCCTACTATGCTTAAGACCCTTAGGGGAAGGCTTTCTTTCAGGGAGGACATGCAGGCATGTAGCTACAATAGAGAAAAATTAGAACATTGCCCTCAAATAAGAATTCTGCCCTCCCATGGAAAATTTCTAGCAGACACTGCCAATCATTCACATCTAGAATGTGTTTGCATTATCTTGATAAGTTTGCCTGCCCCTTTTCTTTGAGTGTCTTCCTGCATTTCTAAATGCTCAGTTGAAGTTTTAAAATACTGAAATACTAAAAATTTGAAGGATGAAGGAAATTTTCATTTGGAGACAGCAGTGCTTGTTTGGGCAGCAGCGTCTTCATCTGCGCTCCTAATCCATCCCATAGCTACACCTTGCTGCTATTTTTCAACCAAAAGGTAAAGACCTTATTGTTTAAAAAGCTCACCTGGTGATTAACCAGATGTGGACTTTTAACTGGATGGGGTGGCTGCATGTTTAACCTTCTTCTCATGTTTTAAGTGATTTTATACAGTTTTAATTATTGATGTTTTAATACAGTAGCTTATTGGTGTGTTTTTTTAACTTTGGTATCAGGTTTAGCTGTTGCTTGTTTTAAATTTATTGTACATTGCCTTGAGGTGCATGTCAGGAGAAATGCAGAGTATTAATTAATTAACTAATTAATTAATTACAGTACTTAGCATTAAGAGCCAAATGCTTGGAACAACACCTTTTCTGAATAAAAACTATGAAATGTGTCCTCTTAGATCCTTAAATTTCTACTAGATGAGAAGTCCTTTTAGGCTAAAAGGGATGTCATAAGGGTTATTTTCCAAACTTTTCTATCTGGTAATACTGAAAAAGAGAGGACTATTGCTAGGACACCTTTGTCAGGAAGGCTTTTGCTTCACAACTGCTTTTGTGTATTCAGTTGGTTACTTGACAAGAGGCTGGTAGAAGGAAGCTAAAGAAGAGGATACAGCCAGTCTGCAGCAGAGTTAGCTCTTACCATCTTGGATCCTGTCAGCCAATGCAACAGAACTGAATCCAGCAAATACCACCGTGTGTATTGCTCCAATCCGGGCACAGGCCAACATGCTCGCCACAGCCATTGGACACGGAGGCATGTAAATCACAACTCTGTCACCCTTCTTCACTCCCTGTCGCTTCAAGGTGTTTCCAAGGCGGCACGTCATCTCCAGCAGTTCTCTGTCCAAAAGAAGCACCTAATCATCATGATGTAATCTGCTTTTTTATTCCACCAGCCTCTGCTGAATCATGATAAGGGAGGACAATGATTATGTAGTAGAACATGTATGAGC
The DNA here is from genome assembly GCA_020142125.1 of Phrynosoma platyrhinos. NCBI lineage: Eukaryota > Metazoa > Chordata > Lepidosauria > Squamata > Phrynosomatidae > Phrynosoma > Phrynosoma platyrhinos. The sequence continues at coordinate 43,455,003 of CM034701.1, forward strand.
CCCAACATAAATTCCTTTGTCTCTGCCATTAAAGGAAGAAAAACGAAGAGGAACTCATTCTGAGACCATGTAAGCTAATTCCAGTCAGGGTTGATACTACAGTAGCCCTTCCCAATTCACAGGGGATCTGTTCCATCCCCCCCTGCAAAAATGGCGGCTCGCAAATATTCAAGCCCCATGGAAAATAATAATGCACGCACACCCGTGGCATGCATGCGAGGCCACACACAAGCGATGCCTCCATTTTATCCCTTCTCACTTGTCCCTTCCACAAAGATCGAGACCGTGGATTCAAAGTCCATGAATGGGGAAGGACATCTGTACTAATAAGCAAGTACATTTCTATACCGCTTATCAGTGCACTTAAGCACTCCCTAAGCAGTTTACAAGGTGTAAGTTACTTGCCCCCAACAAGCTGGGTATTCATTTTAGTGACTTCGGAAAGATGCCAGATTGAGTCAAGCCTGAGCTCCTTGGCTGGTACTGAACTTGCAAACTTATGGTTTGTGAATGAATGGCTGCAGTACAGGTATTTAACCACTGCACCACCAGGGCACTGGACTAGATGGACTATTTCACTTGGAATAAAGTACCACTCTGCTTTAAGGCATGATGTGGCATTTATACCAGATTAAATCTCCATTCACACATATTCAAAAAGAAAACAAGTAGGCAGCACCTAATTCCCTGCCTAGTTCTCCAAAAAAAGTAAATAATGACCTGTATGTAATTCTCTCCTCCTGCCCAGGCTCATCTTTCTCCCAGATCAGGGCCACTTTATTTGGAGATTGATGGACATGTCGATCCAGGCAGTTGACTGAAAGAAAATACAAATCTCATCATTACAGCTCAGTCATCTGCAGTCTCTTTGGTCTTTTATTTCAACTTCCACAAAATTAGTTCTGATAGCTATTACAAAAAGCTAAAGAAAGACAGATAAATAATTGCATTGATAATTGAACTAATCCACCATTACAAAAAAACGGCCGAGACTTCTGATCATCAGATGTAGCCACACCAAATGTCAACGAGTTCTCAGGCCCTGCAGAATGGGACATTGAAGATGACATGTCTTATCCCCCTCCCACCAGAAAGGAGTGGTGCAAAAAGCAGCAGTAGGGACCCCTGAATGTTCAGTTGTTTCACTTGGGCTGCATTCACGCTGCAGAAAGAACCCAGGTTGACACCACATTAATTGCCATGGCCCATGGAATTCTGGGAATTATAATTTTGTGAGACAGTTAGCGTTCTCTGGCCTCGTTCCCACTATGACTTAAAACGAATTGCAGATCTGGTTATATGGCTGTCATTCCCACTTGAAACCAGTTCCGATCCTATTGAGCTCGGTTTCAATCACAATGAAGTGAGGCAAACGCAAAAAAATTACTGTTTCCTGACACTAGTTCTTTGGTGGTATTTTTGAAAAGAATCAATTTCCAAGCATGTTCAACAAGTGGGAACAATGGATCTGAATCAGATCATACTGGAGAGTAGAGACTAATGGCAGAGGGGTGTTTACCATCCCAACAGTTTTTGGGAGATCCGCCATTCCCCCCCTCAGCGCTGCCTTTGTGCTTGTGTCCACATTATATATGGCCGCATTATATATACCGAATATGTGATCCATTGTTTTTGCATGTACTTGCCGGTACGCCGGGTGATCAGGCCGACGGCAGCTCAGCAAGACAAGTAGTTGCAAAACCAATGGATTGAATCATCTATCAATTTTTTTAAAGTCTTGTTCCCAAGCTGGGCTGCTCAAAGGGAAAATGCCGTACTTTTGAGCAGCCTACTAAAGTCACCCCACTCAGCGCCTGCAGCAACCCCATTTTCACCATGTTGCTGCTTGAATCACCAATGAGGCATAGATGACTGACATGCATTTTGAAGCAAAGCAAACTAGTGGTAATGACAACCATGCCAAAAAATAAGCGATTATAAGGGAATAATGAAAAGATCCACTTTCATAGTGGTAACAACAGATCTTCTGAAATCGATTCACCAACATGGAGCGAAGGCGAATCACAAACTGGTTTAAATGTAAGTGGGAATGAGGCCTTTGTCAGAGAGCTCTGGTGCCACAACAAACTACAGTTCTCAGAATTCCACAGCATTGAGCTATGGCAGTAAAGTAGTGTCATCCTTGGTTATTTCTGCAGTGTGGACGATGGAAATTTTAGAGGTATATTGTTCACCACATACATGTCATAAAAAACCTCCCCAGTGCTAAGTATTTATTATTAAATTTACTCATCATTCTTCATAAGAGCCCAGAGCAGTTAAAATTTTACACACCTAAAAACACAACTAAAACAGTAGCTTACAAAAACATACTATGCATTGTTGCCCATCAATAGGATACAAATTGTTCAAGGGGATGTCACTTGGAAAGAGAATGGAAAATGTAATTAAGAAATTTTTGTCTAGGGGCTGTATAAAGAGAGCATTGCAAAATATAGTGGTGAATGTCCTCTTCTTCCCATGACTCACAAATCCAAAGTCTTTGGTGCTCACAAGTATTATTATATCTTCCCTTCAAGTAGGCAGACAGCATACACAGAAAACATAGGGCTGTAAATGCTTTTCTGAGAGGAAACAGGATCAGATTCCATTCCAAAAGATGTTTTATATAGTGGGTACCATAAATAATCTGTTGTTTGGGAAAACATATATAGGTCCCACCATTTGGAGGCAAGCCATATTTTTTTCTTTAACCTGTTGTTTGACTCTGTTGGAATAATTTGGAAGGGCTTCTACATTAATTTGCTAATAATGGAGTATCATCCTGATTGAATTTGTCCAAGAGTTTTAGGAGTGAGGGTTTAGTTCCAGGACCCTCCATGGATTCCAAAATCCATGGATGATCCAGTCCCATTATGTACCATGGTGTCCTTTATATAAAAGGGCAAAATCAAGGTTTGCTTTTTGGAATGTGTGTGTGTGTGTGTGTGTGTGTGTGTGTGTGTGTGTAGCGCACATGTGCAATAAGTCATGAATGGTTGAATCTGTGGATAAAAAGTCAGTGGATATGGAGGACTGACTATATATAAAAGCACAAATTAAACACATTGTAAATTATAAATTACAAAGGTTTGGTCAAACTAAATACAAAAAAGAAGCAAAAACCAAATAAAATACCACTTATTCTTGTAAAGCTTGTTTTAACACACTTATGTATGCCACCTTTCTCCCAAAAGGGACCTAAGGAGGCTTATAGGTAAAAACATTTTTTTAAAATCTTACAATAAAATGTAGAACAGTTAAAATCTTCTTAAAGCAGTATAAAATAACATTAAAATATACAAAGGTTAAAAGCCATGACTAAAACACATATGCTCCATAAAAACCACCCTGATATGATTATATATTGAACGCCTGCTTAAATAAAAAACATTTTAGCTAGAATCACGGCCCATGTGCTTGTTGTTGTTGTGTGCCTTCAAGTCGTTTCTTACTTATGGCAATCATAAGATGAACCTTTCATGGGTTTTTCTTGGTAAGTTTCTTCAGAGGAGGGTTTACCATTGCCATCCTCTGAGACTGTGAGAATGTGACTTGCCTAAAGTCAACCAGTGGGTTTACATGGCCAAGCTGGGATTCAAAACACTGGTCTCCAGAATCACAGAAAATTATTGCATTAGGTTTAAACGTGGCTTGAGAATGATGAGTAGCCTCTCTCACACATCCTCACACAGACTTTAGCAGTAGGACATAAGAGAGCCCCCCTCCAACAGACTTCATTCCTTGGGGAAGCCTATACAAGGAAACAAGTACTAAAGTATGAAGGCCCCAAGCTGTTTAGGGCTTTAAATGTCATGACAAGCACCTTAAATTTAGACTGGAAGCATACTGACTGGCATATTTTGATGTCAATATGGTATTCCAGTAAGCAATTGAGCAGCTGCATTTTTACTAGCTGCAGCTTCCACATCTTCGAGGGCTATCTCACACAGAGCACATTACAGGAAGTTATCAGTGCATAAACTAGTGTGGCTGCTAGACTATCTCTGTGTAGGAAAGCTGGCACCAAGCCCTTCATCTGGGCCTCCAGTGATAAGAGATGGATCCAAGAGTACTCACAAGCTATGCACCTGATCCTTCAGGGAAAGTGCAGCCCTATCCAGGATAGCTGTTTACCAAGTTTCTGAACCCAAGTACTACCAACCCAAAGAGCTTCCATCTTATCAGGATTCAGATTCAGTTTATTGGTCCTCACCCATTGGTCCACATTACACTAGTCCAGCACCTGCACAACCCCAACCAACTGATGACTTAAGAGAAACAGAGCTGAGTGTCATCAGCATACACAGTGAACTCCAAAACTCATTACTTGGAATCATCCTGCTGGTCAGAAAGTCAAATATGCAATCCTAGAAAGTACATCTACATCATCATCATCATCATCATCATCATCATCATCATCATCTGCCAACTTCACTGCCACATAATAGATACAAATAAAGGAGATTATCACATAAGGATATAAACTGTTTTACCTGAGCTGGCTTAAAATTAGAAGCGGGCGGCAACCTGATATTATCAGATGCATTTAGCCGCTGAAATCTTGCCTGGGTGCAGCCCAGATCCATTGTTGTTCAAAGGGGTGCTCCTCGCGCCTCTTTTCGAAGCCGGGAGTTTTCCGGCTTGAAAAAATGGCCACTGGTGTGCCCTTCTGAACATCGATGGATCCAGGCTGCACCCAGATGGCAATTTCGATGGCTAAATGCATGTGATAATATCAGGAAGCTGCCTGCTTCTAATTTTAAACTGGCTTAGGTAAATTGGTTTATATCCTTATGTGATAATCTTCATAGAGTCTTTGCTGATTTTCAACCACATTTATTGCTAAACCAATACCATCTGCACTCTGGTATTTGTCCAGCCTGTTCATTGCCTGAAGGTCTTCTCTACAACAAGGGCTCCACAGCACTAGACTGGGTGCTTAGGAGTAATTGGATCAGTGGCCCTTTCCATCTCACCATTCATTAATGTGACCAAGGCCTTGACCAAATTGTCTATCATGTCAGCTATAAAATCCCCTAGAGCAGGGGTTCCCAAACTTTTTGACTCACTAAGCCCTTATTTCTGTTGCGGAGCCCCTAAGAGGCCTACCCTATGTCTTACAAGTGAATGGTGTTTAGGTGTGTACATAAGAATATATTCTTATTCTTTAATTTAATTCCATTTTTATTTCTTTCATTTTCCTGAAGCGGCCACAGAGCACCTAGGAAGTGCAAGATGGAGCCCTAAGGCTCCTTGGAGCACAAGTTGGGAACCCCTGCCCCAGAGCATCCAATAATCCTTTAGATCCTACAAGACTCTTGTAGGAAAAAGCACTTTATAGATCTTCCACCCCAGCAAGAAGGATCTGTCATTAAAAAGACAAAATTCAAAAGGAAATCATCTGATCCCATGAAAATTATCATGCACTAGCCAGTTTTGAAATCAGAGAACCAAACAGAACTGAAACTTTAGTTTATGCATTATGTTGGATGCAGGATCAGACTTATGTGAATGAAAGCGCTCAGGGCATAAACCCTATGCAGTAGAGTCCCCTGAACTTCAGGGCAATATTTTCAGGGGGCTGGAAACACTGCTATGTGAAAAATATCATAAAGAAACATACTTCCACCAGCCAAGTTGCCTGTACTTACATTTGGATCCAACCATTAACTTTCAGCTTAAAATTCATGTTGCACAAAGAACAGGGGTGGCTCTCATTTGATCATCAAAGTCCAGATACAAAATTATCAATCAATAGATGAATTCAATGGAGTCAGGTTGACTGGGGTCATCTAGTAAACCTAACATTTATTGTACACTCTCTTATCAATGCATAACTCAAAATTCTACAATCCAACGTTAATCATTTACACAGCCCAAAATTCAATTAGTTGCACAATCCCAGTTGAGTAGTTACTCAGCTAAGCATGTTCAACCAATTTAATTTTGAGCTGTACAAATGATTAAGTTTGGATTGTGGACTTTTGAATTCAGATAGTATGTCAATTTCTATTTTTGTTCATATCGTGCCATTGCAGAAGCTGAAGTTCAATGCCATCAAGCCAATGCATTTCGGAGGTTCTGTTTCCTAAATATTCAGATGTGATTGCCATGTCCCTTCAAGTTGTTTCTGACTTATAGCAAAGCTAAGGTAAACCTATCATGGGGTTTTCTTGGCAAGATTTGTTCAGAGGGGATTTGTCAAACCCTATATTAGGGTGAAAAAAAACCTATAATAGGGTCGCCTTAGGGTTGCCATAAGTCAAAAATGAGCTTGATAATATATGATTATGGAAATTTTACACTTGCTTTGACTTTGGACTGTCTACTGGCTCTATTTGGACTGCCTACTGGCTCTAAATTGAGTTCCACATAGCATTCTGAGACTGACAGGCAGCAGGTCCACAATTTCTGTGCATAGTTAGCAAAATGTTTGTCACAATTTACTCAAGTCATTTCACTGTAGCCCTGTGAAGCAGATAGCTGGAAGATGCAAATCATGATCAGACCTACACATTGCTCTGACAAAATGTACAAGGATTTAAATTCTTTTTATGGAAGAGCATTATAAGTAAAACAATAGTGTGACAAATCAGGAATGAAGTCACCAAAAATGTCAGATTGATTTTATATTGAATTATTTCAAGCCAGTAGTCTAACCTGTTGACTGTGACTATTTTGTCCGTTTGTTCTTTGCATTTCAAAGATGTTCCTTCTTGCCTCATTTGTAATATCAGAATACCACCAGCCACTGATTGCTGCCAATAATTCCTGACTGAATCAAAGAATCAAAAGGTCCAAAATCTCCAGCCTTTTCCAAGAACCTTTAAAAATACTGCTTATCACTTATGAACTGATTGTTTTCCCCAAGATGATTCCATCTCTCTTTCTGTAAGTTGGAAACTTTTTTAACCAAAGTTCTTGTCAAAGTATTTCACTAGAGTATTGTCTGTCCATAGAAAAAAGAAACAACTTTTCTGATTCCCTCTTTCCCTGCAACTTGCAGGAACTAAAGCCCTCATGCACCGTGTCCATGATATAACAGAGTGGTTTTGAAGACTCATCTGAAACATTGTTCATCCCAAAGATAGATAAAAAAAGCAACCAATTGTTAAGTATTACATTTATTTTTGTATTGTTTACTCTCATGGAGAGGTGTTTACTAGATTTTTTTTTCTACCTTAAGTGTAAAAATTTCTTGGCCAGTCTTGAGCGCTATGCACTTTGATGGGGGTACTTTATATTGATCTCCCTCAGGCAGCAAGATGTCTTGATCTACGCTGGCATGAGCCATCAATGATTGCACTTTTATACCACTTCATTTCTTAGTGCAGGTGAATGTCAACTTACATCAACCCCCATTTACAACATTTCAAATTTACAAGTGGCTAGCATGAGTGACACCTGCCTTCCTTTAAAAAAGGGTCCTAGAATGATTACAATCTCACTCCTAAAACTCTTGGACAAATTCAGTCAGGATGATACTCCATTATTAGCAAATTAATGTAGAAGCCCTTCCAAATTATTCCAACAGAGTCAAACAACAGGTTAAAGAAAAAATATGGCTTTCCTCTAAATGGTGGGATCTATATATGTTTTCCCAAACAACAGATTCTTTATGGTACCCACTATTTAAAACATCTTTTGGAATGGAACCTAATCCTGTTTCCTCTCAGAAAAGCATTTACAGCCCTATGCTTTCTGTGTATGCTGTGTATCTTGAAGGGAAGATATAATAATACTTATGAGCACCACAGACTTTGGATTTGTTAGTCATTCACCACTATCTTTTGCAATGCTCTCTTTATACAGCCCCTAGACAAAAATTTCTTAATTACATTTTCCATTCTCTTTCCAAGTGACATCCCCTTGAACAATTTGTATCCTATTGATGGGCAACAATGCATATCTCACCACTATGGTTGCAACATTTGCCTCGGCTGCAAATAAATTAAGATCTGGATATCAAAATCATTTATAAGAATTACATGATGAAGATATATGGTACCCGATCCAAGGGCTTTTAATTTACATTAATGATGATTTTATATTTTTGCATTTGTATTTTTTGTATCACTTACTTGTCACCTGTATTCTATTTTATATTTACTATTACTATTGTAGTTTCTTTGTTTGTATTTTACCTTAATTATATTGAATTGTGATGGCTTGCAGCTTTTTAACAATAAACAAACTTGAATTTACAGTATTTCTCCAGAAATGAATGAATGAATCAATGAATGAAAGCCTTACCAAAAATGCAAAGCTCTTCCAGTGCACTTGTGCAGTTGAGCAAGGCAAACTATTTGGAATTTTTTGCACAAGAAAAACTGGCTGGACTGGATTTCCTTGACCTGTTTAGTTTGGGGAAATAGGGAGTAGGAGAAAGCATCTGCAGTCTTGACATTGCTGGAAGGAAAGGGATTCCTTTGCCTTAGAAGGGAAGGAATGAGCAGGTGTAAGAAACTGGAATCCACAAGTATCCAGTGGGGTAATCCTGCTCAGCATGCTGCAGTAAGAATGACAAAGAACCCTGTGGCATCTTATAGCCTGCTTAACTTCAAGGACTGTGTAAGGGGGAAAAAATCAGTGGGCCTTTTGTGGAAGAACTGGGAGTTCTGTTGCTATATTGCAATTTTTGCTTTTTGCTTTTCTTTTCTTTTTAGTCAGCTGCATACTATACAGAAGATGTACTGCCTCTCCTCCTGTTGTACCCTTTCCAGCCACTGCATAAGAAGCAGTAGATGTGCTACCTCTCTCTCTCTCTTATTCCTGACATGCTTTCTCCACCTGGGAAGCCTACTGCAGAAGACACAGCAATAACATGCAGTTCAACCATTTGCTCTCTGTCTATGTGGTCCCCTGAATAGGAACTGCCACCTGATGGCAAGCTAGTTCACCCCAGCCAAGCCCTCTTGGGATCAGCAGTTGTTGCCTCTTCTGGTTCCTCTGTGGAGGATTTGCATGTATCTCTAGCCTAGAAAAAAGTGAACTCAGACATTTTCTGCTTCAAACCTCTTTAATATTGGTAGTTGCTTATTGCTAACTTTATGGCTACATCACCTCCTTTGGAATGCATCATTTTGGTTTCCAAAGATTCTCTATGGACCTGTCTTCCCCCATTTACCTTATTTTCTGGTGTATAAGACTACTTTTTAACCTGCATAATCTGGGGTTAAAGTGGGGGGGTCGTCTTATACACCAGGTATAAGGAGGTTCATGGTAGGTTTGCCTTAGTGTCATCATCAGTTGGAAATGACTTGAAGGTGCACAGCAACAACAACAACAGTTTTGGAAGTCATACTCTTCCCAAACTCTATATTTTAACTGGAAAAGTGGGGGGGGTCGTCTTATACGCCCAGTCGTCTTATACGCGGGAAAATACGGTAAGTCAGTCTCAATTTACATTATAAATCCAGGAGCACAGCACTGATGTAAACTGAGACCCACCTGTAATATATAAAAAGTAAGGAGTGGGTGTTTACTTTTTACACACCAAGAGACATATTAGTGAGGGAAGCTGAACTCTCCACTAACCTTCCATTGGCTTCCTGCACTCCAATGACTCTAAACCTTTTTTATTTCTCCTAGCCAGCTCAGCTGTAGTATTGAAGCTGGCCAGGGAAAAATTGTCTGCACTGACTGAGAACAGTATCACACTACACTGTTTTTTGTTGTTAACTGCTTTCGTGTCGATCTCAACCCATGGTGACCCTATGGATGAGACGTCTCCAGGGTCCCCATCCTCTACTGCTCTGCCCAGCTCTTGCAAACTCATATTCATGGTCTCTTTAATAAAGTCCATCCATCTAGCACATGGCTTTCCTCTCTTTCTACTTCCCTCCACCTTTCCTAACATTATTGTCTTTTCCAACGATTCATTCCTTCTCATGATGTGTCCAAAGTATGACAGTCTAGATTTTGTCATCTGGGCTTCCAGGGAGGTTTCTGGCTTGATCTGCTCTAGGACCCATTTGTTTGTCCTTTTGGCTGTCCATGGGATCCTCAGCACTCTTCTCCAGCATCACATTCTCTCAAATGCATTGATTTTCCTCTTATCTTCTTTCTTGACTGTCCATCTCTCACATCCATACATGGTAATAAGGAATACGATGGCTTGTATAATTCTGACTTTTGTGCTGAGTTGTATATCTTTGCATTGTCTCTTTGTACAGCGCTGTGTACATTGACAGCGCTTTAGAAATAAACTTTAATAATAATAATAATTTTAGGATCTTTTCTAGTTCTTTCATAGCCACCCTCCCCATTCTTAATCTTCTTCTGATTTCTTGGCTGCAGTCATCGTTCTGATCAATGGTTGATCCCAGATATGGGAACTCTTTTACTATTTCTATTCCCTCATTGTCTAGTCTGAATGTGTGTAAGTTCTCTGTGGTCATTATTTTTGGGGTTTTTTAATGTTCAACAGTAAACCTGCCTTTGCACTTTCTTCTTTGGTCTTCCTTAGTAGGTGTTCCAGGTCTGAGAGGTTCTCTGCTAGTATTATATTATAGCACTATTATTACACTTTAACTGCGATGGCTGTCTCCTGTGGGATCCTGGGATTTGCAGTTTAGGGAGGGACATTTAGAATTCTTGGCCAAGGAGCTCTTAGGTCTCTCCATTACAAACCCCAGAATTCCAAGGGAGGAAGTGGAATAACAGCACTATGACAGTGTAGTTGACCCAAGTGAAGAGAGAGGGAGAGGCAGATCAGCTCGCTTAACCTGTAAACCCTATTTCATCTAGTTGTTTTTTAAAAAAAGATTTTACCTGCTCCTGGCTTTGTGCCTAAATAGGGCAAACATCTCAGCCCTCAAAACAGCACCCTGGGTTATGTCTACATTTGGGGGACACCAAGTTGAAAAGGGTGTGATAACTTTATATATATACCAAATCAGTGGACCATTGTCTGTCTCACAGGTACACTCTCCATAAATGTATCCCACTACAGTATTACAGCCCTTTAACTGTCATGGTTCTATTCTACAGAATGCTGGGATCTATAGTCTGGTGAAGGATTCAGCTAGCACACTCCCCTGACAGCACCACAGTTCACTAGCACAGATTTCCAAGTACCATATAGTACCGAGAGTATAAATTGGCCTCACGTATAAATCAAGGGCAGATTTTGGGGCCAAAATTACAAGTTTTGATATGACCTGAGAATAAGTCGAGGATAAAACCTAGGGGCTTGTAACAAAGGATCTAAAAGATGAAGCAAATGAAAATGATGTTGAAGAACTTACAAAATCCCAGCAGGCACAACTGTGTTCACCCTAAAGGCTGAATGGATGAGAGAGTAGAGGTCAGATTATGTTCCTGCATTTCACCAAGGGGATGGTTCTTTTTTTAAATAAGGGTCCTCTCTCATCCATTCAACCTTTAGGGTGAGCACAGTTATGCCTGCTGGAATTTTATAAGTTCTTCAACATCATTTTCCTTTGCTTCATCCTTTAGATCCTTTGTACTGAGAGTATAAATTGGCCTCATGTATAAATCAAGGGCAGGTTTTGGGGCCAAAATTACAGGTTTTGGTATTCCACTACAGGCTGGAACTATGGCAGTTAAAATGGTATGAAACTACTATAACTGTGTGATGTAGGCAGAAAATAACTTCCAGGTAGGAAACATAATGCTGAACCTTACCTTAATAGTTTGTTCTTGTTTTTCTTCAGATTGCATTATTATTACATTAATTTAGGGAGGAAATCCTATAATTTCTCCAAAGAGACCAATGAAACCTAGATAGTTTTTCTTCTGAGGTAGCAGTTCTTTTGAGAGAGGGTAATCTGAGAGATTTTAAGTGAATTTCACTGCTGAGGAGAGTTTTGACCATACTACCCTAACTCCCCATTTACTGGTTTCTCTGTCTCGTTCCCATCTCTTTCAGTATTCTGCCACTTACTCAGATTTTTATGTCCATGGGTCATTTAATATTGGTTAGAACATTAATTTTTCTGGTTATTAAACACAAGAAATAGTATATCCATGAAATGAAGTACAACTAGCCTCAAAGTGCCAGAGCAGGATGGAAGATTCTTACTCACACCAAGAGAAAAAGAGAGAACACAGATTTTAGCAACTTACCAGATACATTCAGCTGTCCCCCAAGGAACCAGGACACATGGCCTTGCTGCAGGTTACAGTTACTGACAGAATGAAAAGGATTGATCCACATAAGTCGGCTTCGTGCTAGCGCTCCCCAAAATGCATCTGTTTGCTCTATTGACACCTGATACAGCCCTTGGTGGTCCACTGGTCCAGGAAAAGTTGTGGCTTCTGGCATGTACGCAGTCAGGGGTCCTCTGCTCCACGCTCTGGTTTTCAGAGAAAATTTTCCTCCTGGGGCAATTTTGTGGAAGCAAGTTCTAACAAGTAGCCACACCATAATTCTGAGCTATCCTTATCCCTAATTCAAGATAATCTTCTTCAAGCATAAATCCTCATTAGAAAATATATATATATCTGTATTTTTTTCATGCAAGAATGTGTTATGGATTCATTAGCTCCTGCAGCCCCAACCTATAAATCCACACAAGAGTGTCCCACTTTCTTTCTGAAAAATACGTACACATCCACTATTTCTCTTTCACAGCAATGTAAGAAAAATTCAGTCCTTTCCAGGGAGAGATCAGTGGGTGGGAGTTAGTAACATCCAACCAGAATAACTTTTATGCTAATCTGAGCCTGCTTCTGTACTGAAACCAAATTGGGCTGATCCTTGTGCACATAGCCAGAGTCTATCCCCATTTTGGCTCACACTTTTCATATGCTCTCGTTCTCTAGGTAGAGGCTCAGTGATCACTTCAGTCTTCTACAACAGATGCAAGACCAAAGGATTACAAGACAACATTAATCTATGCATAAAGTATGGCATGCACTGAGGTATGGGTTGTGTAGATTGCAATGTGCCCGTTCATGATAAAGGGAAGAGAAGGCTTTTTGTACTTTCTATACATTCATTACACACATGTATTTGCTTTTCCAGCAGAATCATTGCAGCAATTGCCACATAGTATTTGCCTAGAGATACATGTCCTCTGAGTCAATGTTTTTGTACTGTGTTCTGGGAAATCCTGGGGATTCTAGGAAGTTTTGCCAGGGTTTTTTCCATGAGCAGATCAATAATAGTGGACAATATTCTTGATAAACAGTTTGCTTACTGCTCCCAGAGTTAGATTTGTCAACATCATCATCATCATTATTAGCAGTCAGAATACTACCGGTATATCAGATACTTAAGGCCTGAACAGACTGCCAGAAATAATCTAGCTTGAAGACCACGTTAACTGCCCTGGCTCAATGCTAGGGAATCATGGGAATTTGTAGTTTTCTTCTGAAACATTGAGCCTTCTTTGTCAGAGAGCTCTGGTGCCACAATAAACTGCAGTTCCCATGATTCCTTAGCACTGAGCCAGGACAGTTAAAGTGGCCTCAAGCTGCACTATTTCTGGCAGTCTGTTCAGGCCCTGATCAATTTACTTAATTAAGGTCTAATCTGCACTGCAGAAATAATCCAGTTCAACACTGCTTTAACTGCCAATGCTGTGGAATTATAGGATTTGTAGTTTTGTAAGATGTTTATCCTTCTGTCAGAGAGCTCTGGTGCCACACAAAAAAAACATAAATAAAATTGGAAGAAGGAACATCAACAATTTAAGATATACAGATGACAGATGACACTACTAGCAGAAAATAGCAACGACTTGCAACAGTTTCTGAAGAAAGTCAAAGAAGAAAATGCAAAGGCAGGTTTACAGTTGAACATTAAGAAAAACAAAGATAATGACCACAGATGATTTACATCACTTTAAAACAGACAATGAAGACATTGAAATAGTTCAAGATTGTTCATACCTTGGCTCAGTCACTAATCAGAATGAAACTGCAATCAAGAAATCAGAAGAATAGGAAGGGCAAACACAAAAGAACTAGACAAGACCCTGAAGTATAAAGATATACTGTATTTCTATATTTCTTATTTCTGTGTATGGTTGTGAAAGCTGGACAATGAAGAAAATGGGTAGGAAGAAAACAAACTAATTTATTATTATTATTATTATTATTATTATTATTATTATTATTATTATTATTATTATTATTTCTATCCCGCCCCTCTACCGAAGCAATCGGGGCAGCTACAACAATAAAATCACACAATAATCCTCCCAAACCCAAACCCACCCTCCCATTAAAACAGTATTAAACATCATCAATTTAAAATAATTAACAATAATAAAACAAAACATTGAAATATAGTGCAGGAGAAGAGTTGTATGGATACCATGGGCTACTAAGAGACAAATAAATAGGTCCTAGAGCAAATTAAGCCTGAACTTTCCCTAGAAACTGGCTAAACTGAGACTGTCCTGTGTTGGATATATGTTGAAAAGCCTCACTAGGAAAGGCAACAGTGCTTGGTAAGGTACAGGAAAAGAGGAAGATCACATTCCAGATGGAAGCCCAGGCCCTGAGTCTGCAAAACCTGAGCAGGGCTGTTTATGATAGATAGGGAGGGCTCTCATTCCTAGGCTGCTCTGAGCTGAAGTCAAATTCATAGCAGTTAACAACAATGACTCCAACTGCCTAACAGAGGAAAGTTGTGTATTCCTGCAAGGGAAGCCTGGCCCTCTAGTGAAGCCAGAGAGAAATGCATTCTTATTACTGCTGTTTTGACATTTCAGAAAAATGGTTGGATTCTAATGAGAAAGCAAAAAGTAAGGAGAAAAAAATCATTCTGGAAACTGTATGTAGACAGATCTTGCAGCACTTTTGAGACTAACTGAAAGAAAGAAGTTGGCAGCATGAGCATTTCCTAGACTTCAGCCTATGATATGAGGAATTATAGGAAAGCTCATGCTGCCAACTTCTTTCTTTAGTCTCAAAGGTGCTACAAGATCTCTCTACATACCGATTCTATAGACACACAGCTATATCTCTGAATTCTCGAAACTGTGGAAGAGAACTTGAAAGTGGCCCATTTCTGATTCATTTTGTCCAGCCTACAAACTTCTTGCAACTCCACAAGTAGATTGCATAATAACTGACTAGTCTCTTTGTTGTTGTGTGCCTTGAAGTCATTTCCAACTTATGGTGACCCTAGGTGAGCCAGTGGTTTGAGTGTTGGACAACTACTCTAGAGACCTGTGTTTGATTCCCAGCTCAGCCATGAAACCCATTGGGTGACCTTGGGCAAGTCACAAGCTCTCAGCCTCAGGGGAAGGCAATGGCAATAATCCTCTGAACAAATCTTGCCAAGAAAACCCCATATGTTTGCTGTAGGGTCGCCATAAGTCGGAAATGACTTGAAGGCACACAACAAAGCTCGGATACCTTTTGTCTGATTTCAAATATAAGCTATACACATTTTTGATCAGTTCTAAATCATGGGGTCACAATGTCACAAGTCCCTAAATAATGGGATATTATTTTCCTGTGAAAAGGAAAACTTCACACTTCCAAGTTTGTTCTTCTGTCACACATATCCACTTGAGTAGAGGTGGCCAAACTGCAGGCTGCATGCACATGCACACACCCCAGAAGTCAAAATAATTTTATGATTTTTTTTAAAAAAAAAAAGTTTGTTTCAAATTGTCCCAGTGTATCCTTTGGAGACCTAGAAGGGCCCAAAAACATGCCATCATAAAGGATTTTCAGGGAAAAAAATATGCTACTTTTGTGGGAGTAGGTGCAGCTTTCCAAGGTCTCCTGGAGAGCTACTTCCACACTTGCTCAGTATCACACTAAAGCACCTGTGAAAATACAAATGTTTGTTTCCACTTTTAGTTCTTCCACTTTCTTTTTTTTATCTCCTGCATGAGTGAAAGACTGAATGTATGAAAAATAAAATGCTGTATGGGAAGGAGAGATTTACACCCCTTCTTCACTGATAGAGTCAGATTCCAATTTGAATTAGGCCCCAGCCTACATAAATTAGAATAAAAAAGAAATTAACCTTTAGCTATATATTCTGGACTTAATGCAGAATGTAGTTTAACTATAAGTCTCACTTTTATGCATATTTATCTCACAGTAAGCCCCATATAAGTAAATGGGGGTTACCTCTGAATATACATGTACAGGATTGCATTATACAAATGTGTGTGTGTGTGTGTGTCATTTCATTCCTTGTTTTATGGTTTCCATTACTTTCTCTGAATAAATCTTTTGATCATTCAAGAATATTGTTAAACTTTTTTTCGGTCTAAACTTATATGGTCTCCATTTGTTCCAGGTCCTATGCCACTTAGGCTGTGTCTGCACTACAGAAATAATACATAGGTCTTTGTGGGGTTTTTTCAGGCTGTGAGGCCGTGTTCTAGAAGAATGTATTCCTGTCGTTTCGCCTGCATCTGTGACTGGCATCTTCAGAAAATGGTGGCACGGAAATATGTAGGGATATATATTGTGTGATCCTTGGTTGAGAGGATTAGCATGTAAATCTGTGTATTGTTCTGTTGAGGCAAGGCCTCAGGGTGGGAAGATGTGCAAGGACGATTAGTGTCTATTTAATTAATTATTCTTTGTCTGCTGGGAAACCCCCTGACCCTGGGTGAAGTTCATTTGCATTTGCTGAGTCCTGATTTTGGTGTTTGTGAGGACTGGTAGCCAAACTTGTTTACTTCCTGGGTTTCTTCTTTCCTGTTGAAATTGTCCAGGTGTTTGTGGATTTCAATGGCATCCCTGTACATTCTGACCCAAGAGTTATTGGCATGGTCCAGAATTTCAGTGTTTTCAAATAGTATTTATGCCCAGGTTGGTTTATAACATGTTCTGCTACTGCTGATTTTTCAGGCTGGCCCAGTCTGTAGTGTCTCTCATGTTTCTCGATTCACATTTTCGCAGAAAAACTATACACATGGACAGATACCTACACAAGAACTCCAATCATCATCCAAGACAAAAAAAGAAGCACACACACACAAAAAAACCCAAAAAACCCACTGGTAGACTGCACAAAGAGGATCTGTGAACCCCACTTCTTGGAAGAGGAATTGAAGCACCTAGACTGGTCTCTACAGGCGAATGGTTACTCCAGCTCAGACATCAAAAGAGCAGCCAGACCCAGAAAAAACCACAGGAGTGAAGAAAAACAACCACCCAAAGGGAAGGTATTTTTACCATACATCAAAGGAGTCACAGATTGAATAGGGAAACTTATGAGGAAACACAACCTCCAAATGATCTACAGACCACCCAGGAAAATCCAGGAAATGCTGTACTCGGCGAATGATAGGAGAGACTGTCTCATGGCCACAGTTTACTGCATACCATGCAGATGTGGACAAATCTAACATAGGGACCACAAAACGCAGTGTTCAAACGTGAATCAAGGATCACGAGATCCACTGGAGACTGGTCAATATTTCTCTTGAACTGCAGTGCCCAGAACTGAACACAGTATTGCTGGTGAGGTCTGACCAAAGGAGGATAGAGTGGTACTGTTATTCCCTTGATCTAGACACTATACTCCTATGGATGAAGGCTAGGATCATACTGGCCTTTTTAGCTGCTGCATCACACTGTGTGTTGACTCATGTTTATCTTGAGGTCCACCATAAGACTCGCATGTAATGTTATCAAGCCTGGTGTCAGCCATCCTATATCTGTGCCTTTCTCTCCCCCCCTCCCCCCAAGTGTAGTGCCTTACATTTCTCCCTGTTGAAATTCATTTTGTTAGTTCTGGCCCAGCTCTCTAAATTCTTAAGGCAATGGTACTCAAACTTTTTACCCTCAAGACCCCCTTTACATCTACATGTGGACGTTGTGCCCCCACATTTGACATAGCATATGAATAGAATATTTTGTTTATTTAGTGTGCATATTTTCATTCACACATTCATTTATATTCATGTTTTAACATTTTATAAGGAAATAATATTTTCTAAATTGGAACAGTTTTATTTAATTAAATTCAATATTTAACTCAATGCATGTGTAAATTTTAAACATTAAAAAGTATGAGAAGAGGAGGAGGAGGAAAGATCAGGGCCTCCAAGTCTGGCAAACCACCACCACCAACACCCCAGGTTGCCAACCATTTGAGAATTATTGTCTTCAGACAATTTTTAATTTTGATCCTATCCTCTGGGGTACTAGCAGCATGACTCCTATTCCATCATCCATGTCACTGATAATGATGTTGAATAGCACTGGACCCAGGACAGAACCCTGTGGCACCCCGCTAGTAATTTCTCTCTAAGATGAAGAGGAACCATTGATGAGCATCCTTTGGTTCTGACAGAGAACTACAAATCTGTCTACTACAAAATGGTCATACTGACAATTGCATTGTCTAACCCACATTTAACTAGCTTTTTTGCAAGTTAAATGGAGAACTTTGTCAAAGGCTTCATTGAAATATCACACAAAATTACAAATCCCTGAATTCCATAACATTGAGCCATGGCAGTTAAAGCAGTGTCAAGCTGTATGAATTCTACAGTGCAGATGCAGCCTTAGATATTATTAATTATGAGTGTTACAGCACATCTGAAATGGCCCCCGTTTTAAAACAGAAAGGGCCAGTTATCTGTTACTGTTTAAGAGATCATTTTCATATTATCCTCTTTGGCCTAAATATGTGGAAGGGTGGTAAGGGATAGCTTCCTTTTACCACATGGATGGAAATCATGCAGTCCTCCAGAAATAGTTGAACTGCATTTCCCAACAGTCCTAGCCAACATAGCCAATGGTGAATAATAGTGGAGGTTGCAATCCAACAACATCTGGAGGGGTGCATAATTCCTGCATCTACTTACTAGTACGATATTTCTCATTCTCTTCTGTTTTAAGTTATTCAGACATCTTTACCTGACTGCAATATTTGAGAAGATAGTATCAGTAACCCTCAGCAGCAGTAGCTATAACTCTGCCAAATGAGTAAATAATAGCTTTCCTAAAACATGCCACACAGTTTGACTCCTCAAAATATATAGTCATCCTGAATATGCATTTTTTCAACCTGAATATGTTTCTTTTGACACAAAGTTCACATGACAAAACCTACCTTTAATTAGACCGTACAATATTTGTAATAAAACCATTGATGCTTAGTGTTCCTCATGGCAGGACTTTGGTAAATGCTTAACCGGAATAACAGATTTAAACCAGAGTTGAGAAAAGTTACTCTGTCAGACAAAACTACCAGAATCTCAGCCAGTAGTGCCCCTGGCTGGCTTGTTGGGGATTATGGAAACTATAGTCCAAAAACATACTATTACAGTCTCTGATTTAAATGCACCTCTTTCTTTAATTTTAAAAAATAATCTTACCAAACACTTTATCAAAAATAGGTGAGAATGGAGGAATATGCAGGTCCTATGTTCAGGAAAGAAGACATTAAAAGGAACTCGTGGTGACAAGGATGAAGATCAGGACAAGGATGAAGATCATAAACTTAATGGATCTTTGTTCCTCATGTTGGTCCCTCTTACCAGCACTTGTAACTCTAATCAACCTTGGATTTGTAAGTATACTTTTTACAGTCTTCAATTTTCTTGCTTCAAAATCACGGGACAAGTTAGTACTAACATGGATTTTTTAAAGTATTTATATGACAAATATAAAACCATAAAATGAAGGCCAACATCCATCATGGGCAGATGGAGTGTAAAGTTCCACCTAGGATGGTGGAGAGTGGTAGGCTGGTGGAGAAACACCCAACTATGTCCCTATAGTTCAGTATACAATGACAAAAGGATGCTCCAGAACCTATGGGTTAATAAGTAGCTCAAAATAGAAGTATGAAGTAAATGTAATGTGTAACAACAGAAATATGGAATATGGAGCCTACATGGCACTTTTGCACTTGTAAATCCTTAACAAGTACAGTTGGCCCTCCGTATCCATGTTTATCCACAGATTCAACCATCTATAGTTTGAAAATATTTTTAAAAACATACATTCCAAAAAGCAAGCCTTGATTTTGCCATTTTATATATGAGACACCATTTTACTATGCTATTGTATTTAATGGGACTTGAGCATCCACGGATTTTGGTATCCACAGGAGATCTTGGAATCAAACCACAGTGGATACCAAGGGCTCATTGTACAAGATAGGGATCTGTGAATGATTTGAGAGTACTTAATGCTTCAGCATTATACATCTGGACCTTATCAGTTCCTTGTATGGGAGATTACTATGAGTACCAAGAGTAGTTAGTACATATAGGACTAGATTCAAAGTTGAGAGCCAGCATAGCGAAGTGGTTTGAGTGTTGGACTGTAACTCTAGAGACCAGGTTTCAATTCCATGCTTGGCCATGGAAACCCACTGGGCGACCTTTGGCAAGTCACCATCTCTCAGCCTATCTTGTCAAGAAAACCCTATGATAAGGGTTGCCATAAGTCAGAAACGACTTGAAGGCACACAACAAACAAAAAACAAGATTCAGCGTTAGTTTGACCTAATGTTGATCCACTGTAGGGGAAAGGGGATGAGGCGTAGGATAGTTGTACAGTAATTAACAAACTCTGTTCATTTACAGGTTGTACGCTATGTACTAAGGATAAAAAATGGATGATTCTAGAAGAAAGAAAAAGAGGTATTTGTGGAGAGAGCAGCAATAGGACATACTGGGAATCCATTATGGAAGTACAAGGGCCTAGCAGACCACCACTTGCCTGCTCTTCAAATTGTGCTTCCTGTAAAGCTAAACAGTTGCCAGATCATTAAGGAAGAAATCGGCATTCTTGCAACATGAAACCAGTGTTGTTTAATTTTCTTCCTTATTCTTTATGCTTGGTGTTATAGTACATATGCTGAATAATGGAGTAACAAGAGTTTAGTGAATCTGTTTGCAGGTGCCTAAAGTCTGACAGGCCTGAATAGGTTTAGTTTTTCTACCTTCATATTATTTGGGGTTCAAGATCTTTTTTTCTACTAGAGTAAAAACTCTGTTAACCCTCAACTTGCCATACCACTTAAAAAATGTTGCACATTGCCAGTTCAAAACATCATTGTACATGAGTGAAGCCATGGCTTATGGGACTACTGGACACATCCTGTGCCATGACACATAATTCAAACCCCCTGAGTGAAGGGTTTGGCCACTCTGTGCTGGGGTGTATGTGTTTGCCCATTGTAGTAGCGAGGGACATCCCTATAACTTCGTTCCTCAGACTACTTTAACATTGCTTCATACAGTTTCAGTTGCAAAACTCTGTGCTAATTGTGAAAATCTACCACTTAGTTATTGGATATGGTACTGTAGATCTCACATTAGTTTAAACCCCCAAGTGAACACCTCTAGGTCCCCATAGCACACATGCTAAGTTTCAGGTGTTTAAGTGTTATTGCTCTGAAGTTATGAGAGAGGGAGAGAGAGAGAGATTGTGTGTTCCTGCATGGCAGAAGGTTGGACTGGATGGCCCTTGAGGTCTCTTCCAACTCTATTATGATTCTATGAAAGGGAAACCTTTTTATAGGCAAAGTGCTAAGAGCACAGAATTCAGAATATGCAGTGAAAACCTATTTGAAATTATGTTGAATTATGAACACTATAGACATGTATAAATTCCCCAGAGGCTTGTGTATTAAGTATGGTACCTTCATTGTTCTTATAGTCCCCTGTTTGATGCATGTTTCTTTTAAACCCTTCTGTGAAAGATAAAGCCCCATCATGATACATTTTCAGTCTAAACTGTATACATAATACAAATAAGCCAAGAGAACCAGGTTATCCATTTTCCCCATTCTCTTCCTTTAAGTGCAGTACAGTATGGGGTCTGCCAATCTTTAGTTCAATTTTATTCTGATTTATATCTTTACAGAAAATGGCACCAAAAAAATCACAGGTTTTGAATGACTATTTGTTACAACTTTGTATCTTCACTTCAAATACCAACTTTTCTCACCATATGTACATTATTTACACACCATGGTCTATAATCTAACACGCCAAATAACTGGGGGACATAGACAGATAAGGATTATGTGGGAAGGAAAGTTTCAGTTATAAACAAATAAAACAGCAACTTCAGGTAAAAAGAGCTTTGTCATAATAAAGACAGGAAAATAAATGTGGATCTTCATGATGGAGAATAGGAGAGCAATGTTACTATGGAAGTGGGATTTTTTTTTTTTTTATGACAGTGTGTCCAAGACTTCATATTAATGTCTGTGAGTTAATTACCTAGGAAAACCATTGGCTGTCAATACTCCCTTTTACTCTTGGGATATGGAACCATCCATAAGTGCTTTATTTCATGTTACTGGTGTTGAACAAATTGTTCAATGAATATTTTAACTGCATATGACAGAGATAGGCAAAAGTGCACGCAAGCAGCTTGTCCTGTGTAGCCTGTTTTATAAATCTGTCCTTATCATTTGATGACCATCAAGCAAGGACCAATAATGTGCACCTTTGAATAACTGGATTCAACTGAGAGAACTTCCATAACATCTGAAGCATGAGGCACCAATATGATACCAGTTCACACATTCAAGTCAAATGCTGACCGGACTCCTATTTCATTTACTTCCATTTAACAACCCCAAAGCTACAAACAAGATTCCAGAGCACAGGTCCTAGGTTAATGTAGGACAAGGTTCACAAATTGGTCAATACTAGGTATAAACCCTTAGTATTCAATAAGTTACAGAGTGCAAGCAGGGAGCATTTCCCTTCCCAGGTATCAACTGATCATGCAGATCCTACATGCCCAAGTTTGGGGGGAAGGAGCAAAGCTCCAGCATCAGGTAATCTAACATCCAACGTGCCTTGGCACATTTTCCCCCCAATAATTAAGCACTTCTTTCCCATTTCAGGATTCCCTTGGGAAAGAAACATGGAAAATTTAGAATCAGTAAAATTGTATAAATAATTATTTCTATAGATTTTCCCATGAAGTGATATGGGCTAATGTGGGGGGGGGGGGGGGGAAAGTGGCAACGTTACCTGAGGAATATAGATCAGTATTTTGGAATGCTAAGTCTGGGTGGCATAAATGAGCCAAATTTTCTGCAACGAAAATTCACATTGCACTAAAAGGGTGTCTGGGCCTCTTCCATCAACAACAGTTTTGACACTGTAGTGAAGGAGAGACTCACTATGAGGTAGGGTTTCCACCTGGCCAATTTTAGATTTGGCCTGACATTAGGAAGAGGGAATGACTTTCTTTTTTTCTTTTTAAACATGGCTTCAGTGCTTGGCAATGAGCAGTTTAAAACTTATATTTACATAAATTAATGTATAAATATGAAGAAAGGGCCATTCTTCCCTGGGAAAGCTAAGAACCTGACTGAGATAAAGAGAAAGATTTTTACTTTGACCATGAAATACAGTGAGATGACAGAAAGGACACCTTTTAAAGATGTGGGTGAGAATGTGACAACAGAGATTGAATGATGGGGGAACAGAGGAAAGACCTGGCATTGGTGTGGTGGCTGGTGTTGAGGAAAAAGTCCTAGTTAGCTGCATTTTCCTCTTGGCTTAAGATAGTGGTCGTATATAGCTCCCTTGCCCCTTTCCCATTTGAAACTGGGGAAGACAACAGGACAAGGATTGCAGGACAATGTGCTTTTGAGGGAAAACCAGTCTCTAGACATACCCAGCAGAACACGGCCTTAGCCTGAAATGTACAGAGTGGGCTTTCCCTCCATGTGTGTAGGGGCTGCAGGAAGGACCCAGTAGTCTGAGAGAGGGCTGTAGCTCCTAGAGGAGTCAGTCTTTGAGGAGATGGCTGTTTCCCCATCATCCTCTTCCTTCTAAACCAGCTTCTCTTCCTCTTGTGATAAATCTGATTTTTCCAATTGCTGGTCGTCTTCTGCTGTGGCTACCTCTTCCTCTTTATCTGGCTTCCTGGCTGGAGTAGGAGGATCTGTAGGAATGGTCCCCAGGACTTTGGTGCTATGCTCCTGAGCTTTGGCCCTGAGGGCAGCAATGCTGTTCTCTCTCAGTTCCTCCTGGGAAATGGTGGTTTTGGAATCTGGGCCCCTCTCTTCCTTGTCATTCTTGTCAAGCTTGGGCAGGGCCTGGTGTTCCACCTCCGGCTTCCTTCCTGCCTCAGCCGCTGCCTCCAGAGATTTTTTGTGCATCCCTAAAAAGAATTGTTGGTATTCGGGTTTAGAAAAGCGCCTGGGCATGGGAAAGCCATCTTGAACTGAAAACAGTAAAGATAAAGAGAGGCCAGAATTAAGGAAAAGCAGAAAGCCTTGCTTCAAACAGCAGTTACACAGAGAGCCCACAACAATGGGTCCTGCGCACGAGGGGGGACTTCAGGCCAGTTCTCTGTCAGAGACTGCCAGACCTAGCTGAGCAACTGAGGCTACAACTGAATCTATTTCTTCTAACATTAAAACCCTAGAGCTAGGTCTGTAAACTTTAGACAAGCTGGAGACAGAAATAATGAATTGTCCATAGTAGGAACATCAGCAGGGATTGGGGTTGGGAACCACTGCTTGTGAAGGTATAGTACCGAGAAATACCCAGCGGCCATTATTTCAGAATATATGAAAGTGGCAGGAACTATCTGCTCTGAAAGCCTAGTGCTTGGGAACTCCAAGCTCGGAGTATGTTTATTGCTAAAAGCTATTAGCCATCATAATTCAATGCAATTATGTGCTTGGGAATGGAGATATAGGACTATCTAAATCTAATGGGGTGTACAGTTCCCAATTAACAGAGGAAAGGGGTTGGAAGATCTGCATTCTTACTGCAGTTCTGCTGTCAGGCTTGGGCAATTGGCCTACAGATGTTGTTGGACTGCAGCTTCTATCAACCCTAAACAACAGTGGGGGCTTAAGCAACTTTAGGTGGTGAGTGTGAACATATCTACTATATGCAATCAAAGTCCTTTTGACTGAAACCTAGTTCTGCTATCACCTATAGAGTTGAGAAGAAATAAACTTCTGCTTTCTTCAGACACACCCCAGCCCCTTTGCCTCTCTCTTTTTCATCTCTGGGTTTAATGTAGTAGATAGAAATGTGAACCAGCACATTTGTAAGAAGCCAGAAGTTGCAGAATTAGTCTGAAAAGCAGAAGAGAAGAGCAAAGCAAGGAACAGGAGTGCAAGAGGAAGCCTGCTAATTGCATAGAAGTAGGCATATTAGTATATTATTTTATTATTGTAGCATTTTATAGTGTTGTGTTTTATCATTCATTTTTGATTGTATATGTTCTGCTGTACTGCCCTTTGGTGAAAAGGGCATTATAAATAAACATCATTATTAATATATTATTATTATTATATTATTATTATTGAAACATAGTTGGAAGAGACCACAAGGGCCACCCAGTCCAACCCCCTGGCATGCAGGAATACACAATCAAAGCATTCCTGACAGATGGCCATCCAGCCTCTGTTTAAAAATAATGAGGTTTACTAATTTATAGTTTCAAAAATATTTAGACAAATTAATGGAATTGGATCTAAAATATACCTCCTGTCTCTGCTCACAGAAGGTGATTTTGCTCTGTTTGGGCAGATTTTGCATGTTCCGCACACACAACAGTGTCTCCCATGCCTTTTTTGCAGCACTTGAAGGGGCTTTTTTATGCCTCCCTAAAAATAATTCTTGGCATTCGGGTTTAGAAAAGCACCTGGAGAAGCTGCTGAAGGGAGTAGTAGTAAGGATGTCCACTTCTACCGGTCCAACTGCATGTCTCTAAATTGGGATCCAACCCATGGAGGTAGTTTATTCAAAGCATGGTCTCCTCATTGTTCCCAGTACCTGAGGGACTGGGGGTAAGGAAGAGGATTTATCATCTCTTCTTCTGGGCAGCTGGTGGCATTCTGACTGGGCTTACAGCCAAGATCCACTGAAACCCAAGCTGTACTTAGCAACTAATCAACTGTGCCAGCTGATTCCTGGGGCCCTTTCACACTACACAGTTATATCATTTTAACTACTGTGGCTACATCCTATGGAATGCTGGGGTTTATATTTTGGTGAAGCACTAGAGCTCTCTGGCTGAAAATTCTAAATATTCATTCCTAAACAGAAGATTCCAAGATTCTACAGTTTAGAGCCATGGCAGTTCAAGTGGGATCATAGCACTATAGTTGTGTAGTGTCCCTATGGTCACTTGCTAAGGCCTTACTGAGCTTTTCGGAAATGAGGAAGGGTGGTTCCCTTTCAGGCCTGTTTGTAAACCTACCAGAGGGAAAATTTGCTTTTTGTTGGTAGAAAACAGGGCTAGAATGATTTGAATATATCAGAACTCTTAATATCTGCATATATCCAGATAAACCCTTTGCCACATTTACTATGCTATCATCTGCTGAAAGAAATAAAAGCCAGGTATGGACCCTTTCACACTACACAGTTACAGTGCTATGATTCCATTTTAACTGCCATTGTTTTCATCCTGTGGAATACAGTGGTACCTTGACATACGAGTTTAATTCGTTCCGTAATCTTGCTCGTATGTCAAATTGCTCGTATCTCAAAGCAATTTTCCCCATTGTTGGGGTCGTGTGCAGCGATGTAGTGTGCGATTCCTCGTATCTCAAATCTTGCTCTCATCTCAAAGCAAAATATTGCTTGCTCGGCAGCTCGTATCTCAAAACACTCGTATATCAGGGCACTCGCATGTCGAGGTACCACTGTATTGGGGTTTGTAATTTGGTGAAGCATTAGAGCTTACTGGATGAATATTCCTCCCTAAACTGAAAATCCCAAGACCTCACAAGAAATTGCCATGAAGCTTAAAATAGGATTATAGCACAGTAATTATGTAGTGTGAAAGGGCTCTATACATCCAATTCTCTGTCTGTGAAGTAAGCTCAATCATTTCATTTTGTTTCTTTCATGCTGATGAAAGCTTATTTGTTTGTTTTGTAAGGATCTGCAACTGTTTTGCCTCCCTATAAAAAGTCTACATGATTACTCTTGACAAGACATCAGCTATCTGTGTGGTAAACTGCTCTAAATGTTACAACATAGAGAACTATTTTTGGCATCAAACTTGGGAGAATGTAACAAAAGCACCAACTCCAGTGTTTTACAGAGGTCTCCTCATACGCAGCTCAAAATACTGTATTATTGATCAAATGTCTTAAGTCTCTGAACTTGTGTGTTAATTGGTACATTCTATGAAAAGGAAAGAGGGGAAAGAAATCTAATGGCACATTTAAGACTGATTAGTTTGGCAAGTCCATTTCTTCAGCTGCATTGATGGGAGTAAATGAAAGCTCATTCTAAAATAAATCAGCTTAATCCAAAACACACTGCAGAAATAATCCAATTTGAGACCGCTTTAACTGCCCTGGCTCAGTGTTAGGGAATTCTGGAAACTGTAGTGTAAGACATTCAGCCTTCTCTGTCAGAGAGCTCTGGTGGCACAATCTATTACAATTCCCAGGATTCCCTAGCACTGAACCAAGGCAGTTAAAGCGGTCTCAAACTGTATTATTTCTGCAGTGTGTTTTGGTCCTTAGTCTTAAAGTTGCCACTATATTCCCCCCTCACTTTCCTTTTTATTCTGAAATAAAGTAACACGGCTATCTCTCTGAAAATACAGTAGTTTCTGTAAGGAAACTATAGGCATGGTTCATGCCTTCAGCAATAGCCTCTGTCTTTACCTCTATCAGGAATGTGCAATTCATGATCCTGCATATGTTTTTGGGTTGCAATTCCCATCATTCTTCACTATTGGCAATGATGGCTTGGGCTGGTGGAAACTGCAGTACAACAAACAATGGACCATGGTTTGACCACTCCTGACCTATACACTTTCTTGATACAATTGTTCCTTCCTATCTATTCTACAAGGACCCTCTCGGGAAATAGGCTTAACAAAACAAATCTATTCCTAATGTTGATATCTTACCCAACAGCCAAGGAGCGCAGGATTCCATTATGCCATCCTTGGCTGATTTGAGGATGGATTCTGGCAGTGGGATGGAGTGACGTACCATTGCACCATAAAGCCCATATTCTGCCATTACACTGCTTCTGCCCCAGCATTTCTCCCTTTTCCGCCATTTGGCCCTTCGATTCTGAAACCAAACCTACAAAAAGAAACATAATTGAGTGAAACCAATACTGTTGCATTTCAACTGTAAACTACCAGTACTAGCAGCAATTCACTTCCCATACAGCTGGGAATGTTGTACTTTCATCTTTTTGTGTTCCATCCACAAGGAAAGTGGCTAGTGGCACCATAGACCTAACTGCTGTGGGTTGAAAAGGTGAAAGTCCAATTCACTGGAACAATAATTTGAAAAGAAACAAGCTAAAAGCAGTAATAAGAATTATTTAGCACCAAGGACTTATTTAGGCAAGACTGCCAATCACTACCCATTAAAAATAAAAATGCAAAGAGATTAATAATTGTTTTGGATCCAAATTGTAATTAAGACCTAAAAAGGCTTGCTTTTTGAAATTAGTATTATAGAACATTATTTCATTCAAGCAGTTTTTCACGTATTTTAATTTTTTTCAAAGATAAGCCAGAAGAGCATTTTAGCATTAATTTAAAAATCAATTAACAAAATAATAGGGTTATAAAATGGTGCCCAATGCAAAAGTTGGTGAATTCGTATTGGGTAAAGCTTATCTGTCCCATATGTTATTACCCATGTCAAAAGACAGCACACACGGAGGTTAAATTTTCTGAGGTAAGAAAAAAGATGGGAGAAGCACCAGGAAACATATGAGGATTAACAATTGATGACACTATTATATGGAACACTTGTAAATACAAGTGAAAGAAGCATAATGATTCCCCTAAAAGGATAGTGAGAAAGCAGCCTGAGTATACCTGTTTCAATGCAAAAATTAAAAAAGCTTATACAATTTTAGCAGCTCCTAGTCACCATGTACGTAAAAGCTCTGTGTCTTAGGTCCAAAACACATTGCAGAAATAATTCAGTTTGGGACCACTTTAACTGCCCTGGCTCAGTACTAGGAAATCCTGGGAACTGTAGTTGTTGTGGCACCAGCGCTCTCTGACAGAGAAGACTGAATGTCTCACCAAACTCCAGATCCCAGCATTCCCTAGCACTGAGCCAGGGCAGTTACAGAGGTCTCAAACTGGATTATTTCTCCAGTGTGCTTTGGACTCAAATTACATTTAAGTGTAGCCAAAAGAGCATGAGGCTGTGCAAACAGAGACAGTGAGTTCTCCATGGCTATTCTTCTATGTTCCTTGAATCTCCATTTACTGCTTTCTGTAAAGCTTCATCTACCACTGTTGCTACTACTGGGACAAGAGTCGAGGAGATCTTCAATTGTTTCAGCACAAGTACCAAAGTTGAACCCTTTAATAGTTTCAACATTAAGTGCCAAAGCTTAGCTGAGCTCCTCTGATGTAGTAAGCGAAAAAGTGGTTTCAAGATCTCTTCTGCTTTCCCATTGCCATAGCAGTGTCAAACCTTTCTCTTGCAATGCATGTCAGAATGACCCTTTATGCAAACCAGCCTGAATCACAAAAAAGAAGAAAAGGCCTAAACTGGGACATCCTAAAGACAGGATTGTCCTTTAACACAGTTCAGCCTGTTTCTGCATCAAGAAGCTTAGAATCAGTAAAAACCACAAAGCTGCCCCGGTTGTATCTACAGAGAGGAGGGATATAAATGATGATGATGATGATGATGATGATAATGATGATGATGCAAGACCTGAGTGCAACTGTACCTCATCTTGTATTTTTTTCCCTCTGATCCTGTAGGTCAGAGCTATGAAAACTGCAGCCTCAAGCCCCACATTTCTGGCCTCAGAACCACCTACCAGCTCCCTCCAATTGCCCCCCAATTTTTGCTGTTTTGGGGTAATGTTCACTCCAAAACCATACCAAAATTCCTCAAATTCCCTTTCCATTATTAATTTTCTAGCCATATCTTGGTCAAAATGGTGACTGGATGTAATCCAGTCTCACTTCCAATTATCATTTGGGCTGAAATATGGCCAAATCAGTGGTAATTTGGTCTGAGTCTACACATCAGTGTACTGTGCAAATTGGTGCACATTTTTGCACATTCCCATTGGCAGTTAATTATCTTCACTTTCACTTGCAAATCTGCATCTATTCACATATATTCACACACACACACATACTCTGCCATCTGAGTGCATGCGAAGCAGACAGCCAAATGTGAGATAATAATTCTGCAGATTTCAGCGAACACTTCAGTAACTACCACAAAGCCTTTACACCGAGTTTAAGGAGTTGGGGGGGGGGGCTCACAAAAAGCCCAAACTCCTGCAAATCATGTGTGGACAGATCACATTCTATTTGATTGGAATGAGGAGTATTTTAAACGTATAGACTAGCCTGACAGTGACATATAGGTGATAACATGGTCATTGTGACTAGCAGCTGTTGATGGCCTCATGTGTTTGTCTAATCTTTAAAAGCTGTCCAACTTGTCAGCTATAATATCTCCTGGCAGTGATTTCTTCGTGTGCTGTATGAAGAAGTACTTCTTATACCAGAGAGAGGAGTATTCCTTATGCACTGTCCAACATATCCTCAACACGTCCTCTGCTTCATCAGAAACACAGGACAACTGACAGAACAAAAAGATAGAGTCCATTCTTCCTTTCTCCAGCCGAGTTCCAATTTTGCCAGTAGAGGAACTGATGGTGTCACATACAGCATGTCTTCCCAAGACCATGCCACAACTCTAGGTTCAGTCTTATAACAAGGTTTTCCACTCCCCTACAACACCACTGAATAAAGCCATGTATCTTCCTCTGTAGGAGAGAGAACACCAAACTGAAAGGGTCATTGAGCTGAGGTTGGTGGTGACCCAGTATTGTTGAGAGTATTGTCCACAGATAATTGGAAATTATGTGTATGGGTTACCCAATTACCATGTATGGATATGAGAGTTGGACAGTTAAGAAAGTGGATGGGAAGAAAATCAACTTATTTGAGGTGTGGTGCTGGAGAAGAGTGGTGAGGATCCCATGGACAGCCAAAAAGACAAACAATTGGGTCCTGGAGTAGATCAAGCCAGAAATCTCCCTAGATGCCAAGATGACAAAACTGAGGCTGTCATACTTCAGACACATTATGAGAAGGCATGAATCATTGGAAAAAACAATAATGCTAGGAAAGGTGGAGGGAAGTAGAACGAGAGAAAGAGGACAGGGGTCACCTGGCTTAACATGTGAAAGGGATCTAGGAGTCCTAGTAGACTACAAGCTGAACATGAGTCAAAAGTGGTAGAATTCAAAGATATAGCTGTGTTATTCTATAGAATCACTATGTAGAGAGATCTTGTAGCACCTTTGAGACTAACTAAAAGAAAAAGTTGGCAGCTTTCGGAGACTTCAAAGGCCAATGCAATTCTAGGATGCAGCAATACAATTATAGTGTCTGGATCAAGGGAAGTAATAGTGCCACTCTATTCTGCTTTGGTCAGTCCTCACCTGAAATGCTGCATCTGGTTCTGGGCACCACAATTCATAAAGAACGTTGACAAGCTGGAGCGTGTCCAAAGAAGGGTGACTAAAATGGTGAAAGGTCTGGAAACCATGTCCTACGAGGATAGACTCAGGGAGCTGGGTATGTTCAGCTTGGAGGAGATAAAGTTAATATGTGGAGGAGAGGTGATATGATAGCCCTGTCTAATATTTGCAAGGCTGTCACACTGAGGAAGGAGCAAGCTTGTTTTCTGCTGCTCCAGAGAATAGAATCATAGAATCATAGAGTTGGAAGAGACCACAAGGACCATCCAGTCCAACCCCCTGCCATGCAGGAACTCCCAATTAAAGGACCCCCAACAAATGGCCACTCAGCTTCAAAGACCTCCAAGGAAGGAGACTCTACTCTCAGAGGGAGTGTGTTCCACTGCTGAACAACCCTTACTGTCAGAAAGTTCCTCCTAATGTTGAGGTGGAATCTCTTTTCCTAGAGCTTACATCCATTGTTTCGGGTCCTAGTGTCTGGAGCAGCAGAAAACAAGCTTGTTCCCTCCTCAATATGACATCCCTTTAAATATTTAAACACCGTTATCATATCGCCTCTTAATCTTCTCTTCTCAAGGCTAAACATCCCCAGCTCCCTAAGTCGTTCCTCATAGGGCTGAAATAGGACCCAGAACAATGGATGAGATCTACAGGAAAAGAGATTCCACCTCAACATTAGGAGGAACTTACCAACAATAAGTGCTCTTCGACAGTGGAACATACATTGTGATGGAGTCTCCTTTGGAGGTCTTTAAACAGAGGGTTTCATGGCTGAGTAGGAAATTAAACTTAGGGTCTCCAGAGTCTAATTTCACATTACTTTCTTTCTGTTGCTGGTGGCTTTTGGCTCTCTTGCCTGCGATTTTCTCCCTTTATAATTTAATGGGCAGCAGAGCCATAAAGAGAAGGAAAGAGGGAGAAGAGAGAGGGTTTCGCTTCCACAAGATAAGGAGGGCTTATTGAGCTTGGAGTGTGGCACATCCGTGGAGAGAACTACTAGCCACTGTTGGTTTTATTGTCATGTGCCTTCAAGTCATTTCCAACTTATGGCAACCCTAAGGCTATCATGGGGTTTTCTTGGCAAATTTTTTCAGAGGGGGTTTGCCACTGAGTTTGCCACTGAGTTTGCCACTGACTTGCCCAATGTTCATACCATGACATCACACTGGCTCTGTGTTTGCATGTGTTGTATACTTTCAAGTCATTTCCGAATTATGGTGGCCATAATGCAAAGTTACAGTGGGCTTTTCTTGGCAAGTTTCATCAGAGGCAGTTGAGAGAGTGTGACTGGGGCTGAGAGAGTGTGATTTGCCCAATGTCACCCAGTGGGTTTACATGGCCCAGCTGGGGTTTGAACCCTGGTCTCCAGGATCATAATCTAATGCTCAAACGACTACACCATGCTGCCTTCTCCATGCTGTTGTTGTTGTGTGCCTCTAAGTCATTTTTTTTAACTTATGGTCACCCTAAGGCGAACCTATGCTGGAGTTTTATTGGCAAGATTTGTTCAGATGAGGTTTACTTTGGCTTTCCCCTGAGGCTGAGAGAGTGTGACTTGCCCAAGGTCAGCCAGTCAGTTTAATGGCTGATCTGGGATTTGAACCCAGGTCTCCAGAGTCATAGTCCAATATTCAAACCACCACACCACCCTGTGCTGTTGTTGCTGTGGGCCCCCAAGTCATATCTGACAGTGTTTTCTTGGCAGGATTTGTTCAGAGGAGGTTTGCCATTGCCTTCCCCTGAGGCTGAGAAAGTGTGACATGCCCAAGGTCACCCAGTGGGTCTACATGGCCAAGATGAGATTTTAATCCTACTCTCCATAGTCATAGTCTAGTGCTCAAACCACTACATCATATTGCTTTCTCTGTGCTGTTTTTGTGTGTCCAAGTCATTTTTGACTTATGGCAACCTAAGGGTTTACTTGGCAAGATTCATTCTGAGGTTTGCCATTGCTTTCCCCTGAGATTGAGAGAGTGTGACATGCCCAAGCCATCCAGTGAGTTTCAGGGCTGAGCTGGGATTTTATCCCTGGTCTCCAGAGTCATTGTCCAACATTCAAACCACTACACCACGGTGCCTTCTCCGTGCTGTTGTTGTTGTGTGCCTCCAAGCCATTTTTGACATATGGCTACCCTAAGGCAAACCTATGACAGGTTTTTCTTGGCAAGATTCATTCAGAGGATGTTTGCCATTGCCATCCTCTGAGGCTGAGAGAGTATGACTTGCCCAAGGTCATCACCCAGCGGGTTTACATGGCCAAGCTGGTATTTGAACCCTGGTCTCTAGAGTCATAGTCCAAAGCTCAAACCACGACACCAGCCCCTGCTGTTGTTGCTGTGTGCCTCCAAGTCTTTTTGCTTATGATGGCCCTAAGGCAAACCTATGACAGGGTTTTTTTGGCAAGATTTGTTCAGAGGGGGTTTACCATTGCCTTCCCCTGAGGCTGAGAGAGTGTTACTTGCCCAAGGTTACCTAGTGGGTTTCAGGGCCAAGCCAGGATTTGAATCTTAGGGGGGGTTGCAGACAGCTTGAAATAGTGCAAATTGAGTCCATTTTTAGGGTTAGGGTTAGGGAATCATGGGAACTGTATTTTATTGTGGCACCAGAGCTCTCTGACAGAGAAGGCTCAATGTCTCAGAAAAAGAAAACAATTCCCATGATTCCCTAGCACTAACCCTAACCCTAAAAGTGGACTCAATTTGCACTATTTCTGGCAGTCTGCAACCCCCCCATAGTCTCCAGAGACATGTCCAACATTCAAACCACTACACCATGTTGGCTTCCCTGTGCTGTTGTTATTGTGTGCCTCCAAGTCATTTTTGACAGATGGTCACCTTACTTAAAGCGAACCTATGACAGGGTTTTCTTGGCAAGACTTGTTCAGAGGAGGTTTGCCATTGCCTTCCCCTGAGGCTGAGAGAGTGTGACATGCCAAAGGCCATCTAATGTGGGTTTCATGGCCAAGCTGTTGTTGTGTGCCTCTAAGTCATTTTGTTAAACTGATGACCACCCTAAGGCGAACCTATCCTGGGGTTTTCTTAGCAAGATTGGTTCAGAGGTGGTTTGCCATTGCCTTCCCCTGGGGCTGAGAGAGTGTGACTTGCCCAGGGCCACCTAGTGTGGGTTTCATGGCCAAACTGGGAACCTCTCCCTGCCCTTTGAGGAGCGGGCCCTCGTGTCATGGCCTCCTGAGGGCTGAGGCCTAGCCTGAGGCAATGAGCCTGGCAGGCAGAAATCTATTAGCGCGTCGTCCCCCATCTTCCTCTCCCCTCGCCTCAGCTGAGCTTTGAGATGAAAAATTGCTGGCGGCCTATTCAGGAGGAGAAGGCAAAGGAAGAGTCGGCCCCAGGGGCAGCCCGAGCCTGATTGAAAAATAAGTTAATTTCAGTTTGAATCGATGGGCCTCAGGCGTTGAAATATCACGGGAAATTAAAGCGGCTGCTCCCTCGGGGTGGGCGCCATTGACCCGCGCTAATTAATGCCGCGGCGGCGGCGGCTGTGGAGAAGAAGTTCCCGCTCGCTCCTCCATGAGGCGGGTGCCACAACAACAACACATATATACAGTGCCACGCCACCGGCCTTTCCTCATTTGCCTAATTAGGCTGGAAAATTGGGTGTTAATTTGTTTAGGAATCTTTATTTTAAAGCTCCCCCTTCACTCCTCCACTCAAAGGCCCGCCATTTCCCTTTCCAGGGAAAAGCGGAGCCTCCCTTCCCCGCCGGAATGGCGATGAATGGCGAGGGCCTTGGCTGGCAGATGGAGGCCCGGGGGGTCACTCCGCAATCTTCTCCGACTTGATTGCTTGATTAGGTCGTTAGCACATTAAATAAATAAATAAAATAAAATATAAAATGGCCCCGCCGCCGTCTGGCCCTGGCCCTGATGAGTGGGACGAGGCGGGAGTCGCCTGGGTAATTTATCTTTCTTTCTT
>CM034701.1:43490407-43510814 GCA_020142125.1 Phrynosoma platyrhinos
CCTTCTCTGTCAGAGAGCACTGGTGCCACAATAAACTACAGTTCCCATAATTCCCTTGCACTGCGGCAGGACAGTTTTAGGGCCTTTGCAGACTGCCAGAAATAGTGCACATTAAATTGAGGCACTGCCCTGGCTCAGTGCTAGGGAGTCATGGGAATTGTATTTTTTTCTGAGACATTGAGCCTTCTCTGCCAGAGAGCTCTGGTGCCACAATAAATTACAGTTCCCATGATTCCCGAGCACTGAGCCAGGGCAGTGCCTCAATTTAATGTGCACTATTTCTGGCAGTCTGCAAAGGCCTAAAGTGGCCTCAGACTGGATTATTTCTGGCAGTCTGTACAGGCCCTTTCTCTCTCACACACACACACACATACACAAAACATTTGGGTGGATTATTTCTGCATTGTGTTTTGGATCTCGAGACCAGGCTTTGAATTCTGATTTGGCCATGGAAACCCACTGGGATGCCCGTCACATTCTCTCAGCCTCAGAGGATGGCCCTTCTGAGGAAACCTTCCTAGGCAAAGCCCATGGGTCGTCATAAGTCGGAAAGGACTTAATGGCACACAACAAAAACAGTAGAGCTAGTTGGCGTGGCATAGCGGTTTGAGTGTTCGGATTGTGACTTAAGACCAAGGCTTGAATCCTGGCTTGGCTATGGAAACCCACTGGGTGACCAAGGTCTAAAGCAGACTGCAGAAATAATCCAGTTTGAGACCACTTTAACTGCCCTGGCTCAATGCTAAGGAATCCTGGGGCCTGTAGTTTTTTGTGGCACCATAGCTCTCTGACGGAGAGAAGGTTAAATGTCTCACAAAGTGACAGTTCCAAGAATTCCCTAGCATTGAGCCAAGGCAGTTAAAACGTTCTCAAACTGGATTATTTCTGCAGTGTGTTTTGGATCTAAGGGCCTTTGCAGACTGCCAGAAATAGTGCAAATTGAGTCCACTTTAACTGCCCTGGCTCAGTGCTAGGGAATCATGGGAATTGTATTTTTTTCTGAGACATTGAGCCTTCTCTGTCAGAGAGCTCTGGTGCCACAATAAACTACAGTTCCCATGATTCCTTAGCACTGAGGGCAGTTAAAGTGGACTCAATTTGCACTATTTCTGGCAGTCTGCAAAGGCCCTAAAAGTTTCCTAAGGCTTCAGCCATTAAGGGAGCAAAAAATATTTAAACATCAAAAATATCAAAGCTAAGCCTGTGAGAGTCTAGCTTTAAATCAGCAGAGCAACAGAGGATGGTTCTTTGAGGATTCTTCTCTAAGGGCTTAGACTGGCTCAGAAACAACACAAGCAGCTTGCACTTTAAACAAAAGTTTACTAATGGCTTGAATCTACATAGGCATAGATGCTACATCCTGACCTAGCTAATGGCCCTAAACACACTGCAGAAATAATCCAGTTTGAGACTGCCTTAACTGCCCTGGCTCAAGGCTA
This sequence comes from Phrynosoma platyrhinos, assembly GCA_020142125.1. Classification (NCBI taxonomy): domain Eukaryota; kingdom Metazoa; phylum Chordata; class Lepidosauria; order Squamata; family Phrynosomatidae; genus Phrynosoma; species Phrynosoma platyrhinos. The sequence goes on from CM034701.1 coordinate 43,491,847, forward strand.
GGGAATTCTGGGAACTGTAGTTTTGTGAGACATTGAGCCTTCTTTGTCAGAGAGCTCTAGGGCCACAATAAACTACAATTCCCAGGATTCCCTAGCACTGAGCCAGGGCAGTTAAGGCGGTCTCAAACTGGATTATTTTTGGCAGTCTGTATAGGCCCGAAGATATCTTTATCTCACTATTTTGCTGAAGAAAGTTGAGAGAAGAGGAAGATGGGGGATCACATATTTCTTCTTTATCTAGACTTCTTTATTCAAACTCTATTAGACATACAACAACATAGGTTTACAATAAAACACTGAGTATCATTTTTAGAAAATGTAAGACATAAGTTTGTTGCCTCCACCAGAAAATTGGCCATTAGCCTGGTAATATACGGGTTCAAATCTTCCAATAAGAATTCCACTGATAGGGGGATCACATAGAAGCGGGAGATGAGAAAAAACTTCCTAAAAGGATGTGTATTGAATTACATGGTTTGTTTATCAATTTACAAAGGTATTTATTGCCCTGTAATTCAGCAAATGGGATGTTTGAATGATGGGAGACAGCAGAGTTTGCATGCAAGAAAACCGTATCTATCTGAGGAGGGGGAGAGAAAACGCTGAAATCTTCCTGCAGTTAAGAAAGTATCCCGCTAAGGAAGGGGATAGTGCTAATGAGACCTGATAAGAAGATAGGGTAAACGCTGAGATTATTTCAAAGAAGGACATTTTTAAATACAGGAACTAGAACTGCATCTTAAAATGGACATAAGGCAATAATTTTAACCATTTGTTGTTAAATGCCCTGGAGTCACCTGGACTCATGGCAACCCTGTGGATAAGACATCTCCAAGACCACTTTTCTTCCACTGCTTTGCTTAGATCCTGCGAATCCAGACCTGTGACCTCCCTGATTGAGTCTATCCATCTAGTGTGAAGTCTTCCTCTCTTTCCGCTGCCCTCTGCCTTTCCTAGCATAATTGTCTTTTCCAATGATTCTTACCTTTTCATGATGTGGCCAAACTAGGACAGCCTCATTTTCATCATCTTGGTTTCCAAGGAAATTTCTAGCTTTATCTGCTCAAGGACCCACTTGTTTGTATTTTTGACTGTCCACGCTATACTCAACACTCTTCCCCAGGACCACATCTCAAATGCATTTATTTTCCTTTCAGAATCATAGAATCATAAGAATTGGAAGAGACCACAAGGACCATCCAGTCCAACCCGATGCTGTGCAGGAAATCACAAACAAAGCATCCCCGACAGATGGCCATCCATTCTCTGTTTAAAGACCTCCAAAGAAGGAGACTCCACTACACTCTGAGCTCTTACTGTCAGGAAGTTCTTCCTAATATTGAGCTGGAATCTCTTCCTCTAGTTTGAATCCATTGCTCCGGGTCCTATTCTCTGGAGCAGCAGAAAACAAGCTTGCTCCAGCCCCAATATGACACCGCTCTTATCTGCCTTTTTCACTGTCCAGCTCTCATATTTGTACACTGTGACTGGGCTGTGGTTTGGACAATTCTAACTTTGGTGTTCAGTTGTGCATATTTACTCTTTAGGATCTTCTCTAGCTGTTTCATGGCTGTCCTTCCTTTCCTAGTTGTCTTATTTCTTGACTACAGTCCCCATTCTGATCAATGTTTGATCCTAGGTATGGGAACTCTTTAACTATTTCAATTTCCTCGTTATCTAGATTGAATTTGTGCAGTTCCTCCATAGTCATTTTTGTTTTGTTTTTATTCAGCAACAGTCCTGCCTTTGAACTTTCTTCCTTGACTTTCTTTTCCAAGTATGTGATGTTTTCTGCTAGTAACATGGTGTCATCCACATACTAAAGATTGTTGATGTTCCTTCCTCCTATGTTCACTGCTCCCTAATCTGAGTCTAAAATCTGCTTTTCTTACATATTTTCTGCATGCAGGTTTAACAAATAGTGATAGAATGCATCCTTGCCTGACCATAACCATACTTGCAAAAAAGTTAACACCCAGCCATGCAGAAATGCAGTTTGGCTTTTCTGTTCCTGTAAAGGTAATTGTTATGAATGGCCTTCAAAGCCAATTTCTTTGTGGAACAATGACACCAAAAGTTTAAATTAATCTTAAAACCAGTAAGGGTTCCTGGGTAGGTTTAGGCAAACAGCAAAACTAGACTGGGTACCTAGGCAGTTTTTCAAGCAGTTGAAACTAGTTTGTGGGAGGTTTGGTTTTCCCTTGTATATGGTGTATAAAAATTGCTGGCTTGGGCAACAGTACAAAAATTTGCACACATAAATAAACAAGGAGCAGTCCATACTACCTTCAGTTTGCTCTCCAGGGGAAAACTGGTACCTGTCTCTAGCTCTAATGTTGTCTATCTTATTCCCCCCTTCCAAATTCATTGAACATTCTGACTTCTAGGCACACATTTTGTGTGAATACAAATTACGTATCATTTACCAAGGGGCCATATACCACTCTGCGCTTGTAATCTCATGTCGGTAAACCAGTTGCCTGTCAAGTAGAGGGAAATGTTTTAAGGGTCCACATCTACAGTATGCTAGAAATTTGTAGTTTACCACAAATAGAGAAGTAATTTTAACCTTATAGATTTTAATACAAGTTCGAGGCTAATAAAGTTCTAGCCTCAGAGCCCAGGTCTAGCAGATGATGTGATGATTTAGATTTCAGCTGGAGCCTTTATGAGCAACACTGGGAGCAAGGAAGGCAAAAAAGTTTCAGCTGTATCCATCCTTGACAAAGCATACCAGCTCCTTGGTGTTGAAAGCGGAGAAAGACTTTACAAAGTTTACAAGGCTGGAAATCATTTTTAAGATTGGACTAGGTTTTTCAAAAGTCAGTGAAAGAGCAATTCAGTAACTTTGCTGAGGATTACATAAGGCATGTGCCTTCAAGTCACCTGTCAATTTATAGCAATCCCATGAATTTCATAGGATTTTCTTAGGAAAGGAGTACTAAGGTAGTTAACCATTGCTCTTTGTGTGCGTGCCCTCAAGTTGCCTGTTGACTAATGGGGTGACCCCATGAATTTTATAGGGTTTTCTTAGACAAGGAATTCTCAGAAGTATTTTTGCCAGTTTCTTCCTCTGGAATATAGTCAACATATGGCATTTATTGGTGGTCTATCATCCAAGTGCTGCCCCTGCTTAGCTTCCAAAATCCAGTGGGTTCTAATGCCCTTCGGGTATTTAGGCCCAAATTATTGAGTAACTAGTGATCATTGTTATTACTGTCATGTTCATATTGTCATTGTTATTACTATTGTTATTGCCATTCATCCTTCTCTTATCCACTAGGTGGCTCGATGCTATGAAAATTGTCCAGTACAGTGGTTCTTAACCTGGGTTCGATCGAACACCAGGGATTCGGTGAGTCAGTCTCGTGGGTTCGGCGGAAGTCAAGACACACATCCGATTCATATGATTCGTGATGACACGCCCCGCTCATCCATCTTTGGCTGCAGGTGATAACCTGTATACGTTTTATATTTATATGCCCCATCCAACTAAACCAGCTTGCCCCGCCTCCACCGACAGAAGTGGCCCTCTGATTGGCCGTGTGGCGTGATTGACAGCGCGGCAGCCCACTCCCCTCACCGGATGGCGCTGACAGTCCGTCTGTATTGGCGGTAGAAGGGTTCGGTGGATGCATAAGAATCGTAGGAAGGGTTCGGTGAATGTGCATATGAAACTGGTGGGGGTCAGTACCTCCAACAAGGTTAAGAACCACTGGTCCAGTATGTTTCCTTTTCCATTGGTATACACATTCATATCCAAAAACGAGAAGCACTCTCTCTTAAGGGGTAACTGCTACATTGACAGAATGGGTCAGATACTGGTTTAAATCAAACATCCTCTCACTGTAGCATAAATATCTGCATGTGGAGATATGCTATGCCAATATCCAGGGAGAATAGCAACATTGCGCAGCATAAGTCAATCATGGGTGCCATTGAGCAATGTAAATTATTTTTAATGTGCAATGCACAACATCATGTGCAATATTCTGTGCAGAGCACACAACTGCATATGCAGTATACAACTGCAATATACAACTATAGCTGTATATGCAAATCTGCTTTAATTGCTTACAGCAGAATATATGTTATGCTATGGCAAATTATTTGCCCCACACACATAGCATATAGAAAATATCTGGCATCTTCAAAATGCTTATCTTTTTCTAGAAACTGGAACTTTTGTTCCATAGCCACACAAAAACTGCTTAGGTTTCAAGGCCAGAAATTCATGAAAATGGTTTAGATTCTGAGAATTTATGGAAAATGTATCTTAGAAGAGGCAGATACCTCTTCTCCTGCTGCAGCTCTATGCCTAAAGCAGAATGCCAGTGTCTACATATTTCCTAACCTCTATTGAAGGGTGGGAATCATGTGGCCCTCAAGATCTTGTTGAATTGCCAGTCCCAGTAGCCCTAGCCAGTAGAGCAGATAGTGAGGAATTCATCAACATCTGGAGGACCATATGATTTCCCACGCTCTAAAACCTTTGGTTACTTGGTATGTAGTCCCTACATTCTGAGTCCATTGTGGACCCAAACTTCTCCCAATCTATCTAGGACCTCACAGCTTCCATTTTGTCATTTTGTAACTCTTAGTCAAGATTCTCCTAGTTCAAATGAAACAATGGTCCATTCAGATTCCACAGATGTGCAGAAGTTTCCAAAACAGTATCTATTATCAATAATTTAGTTTTCTTTGTGTGTGTATTTTGAAGTACACTGAAGAGAAATTGTGTTACTTCATTTATATGCCTTGTAGATTTTTGTATTTAAAAAGAGGTGCCACATAACTATTTACAGGACAATTCAGCATGTATTACTACTAGTCTAGATGGCTAGACTCAATCAGAGAGTCCATGAGCCTGAGCCTGCAGGACCAGAGCAGAGAGAGTCTTGGAGATGTCTCATCCACAGGGTCTCCATGAGGTTAGTGAGCAACAACAATCCATTTTAACTACATGTACTGTACAATATCATGCTTTTAACATTTAATTGTTCTTGGGGTGTGCAAGGAACATATCCCATGGTGATTCGCACTTTAATGCAATGGTGTCAGTGGTCATTGCAAATGCATTCTAAATGATCAAATATTTTTTTCATTCTATATTATAAAATAGGTGGCTGGTTCCATCTGTTGCATTTGCTTACAAGTTCTATGACCCCGCAAAAAAAAAAATCACTCAACTCAAGCTGCTACAGATGAGTGCAATCCAGACGGTAACTAGGCTACAATCAGAAAGAAGAAACATGAAGCGTAGGTGCCTCATATTTCAAAAACCAGGCGGTCGTGTCCACATCATGTAAACCTATTCCTAGTCTTGAAATTTTGCTGACACTTTAATTCTGGGAATATAGATGAAGGAGGGGGATGGAAATTGTTCTTGTGTCCTTTTTGTAGTCAAGCAAAGACATTGTATTTGCTAGCATATACACAGGCGCTCCGCTCCTCCTGCCCACCATCTTAGTTCTTAATAGGTTTAGAAGAGCGTGATTCAGATCTGGGCCCAATACAATACAATCTGGACTATGAACAGACTATGGGTGGAACTCTCCTCCACAGGAGGTCAGGTCGGCCCCCTCCCTGCTTTCTTTTCGCCAGCAGCTGAAACATTTTTATTTAGGCAGGCTTTTGGTGGATGAATTTTACTTGTGTAGTGTGATGTGCTCTCTTAATGCTTTAATGGTTTTTACTGTTTTTAACTCTGCTGTTTTTAACTTATGTTTTAATATTAGTACAGTGGTCCCTCCACATTTGCTGGGAATAGAGCTGAAGGACCCATGTGAATGTGGAAAAACTGCAAATTAAAAAAAAAACACTATTATTTTTAACTAGGAAGACACCTCTCTAGGAATCTCCAGGGCTTTCAGGGTAATTCTGTGGTCAACATCTGCCAGAAGCTGATCATAGAATTATGCTAAAGGACCTACAAATGCCTAGAGAAGTGTCTTCTTTAAGAACTTCCAGGTTTCCCAGCACAACTCTATGGTCAACTTCTGGCAGAGTTATGCTGGAGGACTTAAAGATTTCTAGAGAGAACATATTAATCAAAACTGCAAGTAATCAAATCTGCAAAAGTCAAAGCCACAAATGTGGAGAGCCAACTGTAATATTTAATTATTATTTTTAACTTTTGTAATCAGTGTTTTAGTTCTATTTTTTTAATCCTGTTTTTGGAAAAAGGAGGGATATAAACAAACAAAGAAACAAACAAATATAATCCAGAGAAGAAAAATAAACCAGGCAGATTTCAGAAATGTAGCTTCAGAGGAGTTTATGATAGGCATATATAAAGTTTGCTGTTTTTCAAAGAGCAAAAATCTTTTCTGAAAACTGTTGACTGTTAAGTTCTGACAGGTGATGTTGCTTACTTGGAGACAGGTTTCTTTTGCTTTATTCTAGCAGCAGTCTTGCTGCTCAGATTTAGTTACACACCATGAAGAACTAGAGGGTTCTGAGAGGATATTTTACCAGAAGTGCAACTGGTGAGATCCCCTTGAAGCACCCTAATTCCTGTTTAAGCATTGTGGTGATTTGGGCTGGTAGTGGAAATGTCCATGTTATGGGCCTATACTTTCAGTATTCCACAGTTGAATGCCCAAGTGTCTTGGCAGGGAATAGAGACAAGCCGAGATCCTATTTAACCCCACCAGAATAAAAAACTCTACCAGTATATTTATGCAGGAGATCTGCAAGGGTGACACCTGCTGCTGGACAGTGGCGCAAGGGAGCTTTCCTGATGCATCTCCTCCAGTCAATCAATGGTTGTTTGGGTCAGGGCAGAGCTGGTGCTATAATGTGATAGCATCTTAGCCTTCTCTATCAAATAACTCTGGTGTTACAACAAACTACATTTCCCAGGATTTCCTAGCACTGAGCCAGGACAGTTAAAATGGTCTCAAACTGGATTATTTCTACAGTGTGTTTTGGACCATAGACTCATAAACAGTTCATTACTCATACTGACAGTGGAGGCAAACCAAGGAGTAAACTAAGCTAACAAGGCAAAATGTTGGAAAATTAAAAGCAAAAGACTCACAGAGCCTAAATTCAGGTAACAGTCCAAACCCTCACCACAGCTTTCAGTGATCATCTACAAACAGCCAAATCTCATAGATTACAAAGATATAATTGACAATATAATTTATGTGGCAATATAATTTCTTGTTATCTCACACAATCCCTCCCCATAAGCATTGTGGCTGGAGAGTGTTTGTAAAGAGTCTTGCCCCAATTTATGTTAGAGCTGTCAGTTAAGAAATGCCGGTCCCGCCTGGCCAGTTCACAATACCTTTCTCTTTTTCTTACATGACTTTTTCCTCACCTATTTTTGAGGTCAGTATCTCCACATTGCATTTAACTGCTGTTGACTGTGCCATTTTACTCTAGAACAAACTTTGACCAATCTGATTTGATTCACATTTAGTACAAACAGGTTTGAATTGACCCAGTTGTCTTTGGAATTGGGTTGAATAATTGGCACAGTCCTCATTCTTAGGCTACAGTGTTGACTAATACTGTTCTTTTGCTTTAAAAAAAAAAGCATATATGTCAATGGATTTTACTCCCAGGTAAAATATATATACAATTTCTGTGTTACTGGTTTACTAATGGCAAGTTTCATTCAGAGGTATTGACACATTTCAGCAAAGCGTTCCACACAAACATATGCTTGATTTTAGCCAAAGACTGTCCACTAGAGGGCCACCAGTGCACACACATTCATATGTGTGTATCACAGAACATGCCTTGCACATCAATACTTATTTCCTTGGCTTGCATCACAGAATTAAGTCATGGGATTTAGCAGTCAGGGCAGGGACTGTTTCTGGGCTACAAATGTGTCTTCTCTCATATTCCAGATTATTTGGCAACCTCCCTATGGCCTTTTTCATAAATAGACCAGAACCAGCTCCAGTTTGAAGAGGTTCCACCAGGTCAGGTAGCTTCTGCTGAGTAGTCAGTTTGGCCATAAAAATCTAGGTAATTTCTTGTGTCCAAAGGTTATATGTCACTCTTCCACAGCTCTCGCTGAAAAGTGCTGACCCTGAAATCACTGTCACCGTCAGCTTGTTTGACCATGAATATCACTACATCTTTCATAATCTGAGCATCATGCTGTATCTTTATTCCCTTGCTTTTACTAGAAGCTGGCTACATTTTCTTTGGTCCTCTATTTTTTCTTTGTACCTTTTCCCACTAGTTCTTCTTGCACATGAGCATTAGTTATCTGGCTGTTTTACTTGCCCCTCCCATTCCCCCATTTTAAACAATCACCCATCTAAAGCTAATAGGCTCTTATTATTATTGAAAAATCCCAAACTTCATTTTCTCCTTTAAGTCCAATTTTGACTGAGATGTCTTGGGTCAGGTAACATATCTTTCTGGATATCACAACACAATGATAATGCTGATGTTCTAATTATGATAATGCAGAGGAAAGTCTATCTTCCAATGGTATCTGAATACAATGCTAAATTTACATAAGGCATTTGTATTCATTTTCTTCTTTCGTTTCTGCTGTGTATATACTGACAATCTAAGCCAGGGGTAGGCAACCTAAGGCTTGGGGGCCAGATGTGGCCCCCCGAGGCCTTTGGACCGGCCCCAGGCCGGTCCTGCCGCTGCCTGCCACCATGACATTGATTATTGTTGTTATTACTTGTTCTTGGGGTTTTCTTGGCAAAATCTCCACAGGGGTTTTGCCATAGCTTTTCTGGGGCTGAGAAAGTGTGCATGCATTTTTCTTATTTTTTATTTATTTTTAATTTTTATTTTTATTTATTTATTTTTTGTGCTTTGGCCTCTCAATTGTCTGAGGGACAGCAACCCGGCCCCCAGCTCAAAAACGTTGCCTACCCCTGATCTAAGCAGACTGGATTAAAATAGAAATCAGTAGGAAAGAACTAATTTAAGCCCTATTTTGACTTCTGGTTTAGTTAGGCTTCTGTCTAAATATGTCTAACTATGAGATAAGTCTGGATCCAGCCTATAGTCCATGGTTTCTTTTAAATGACCTATTTTCTAGACTGCTTTAAGTTAAATTTATGTGAACAAAACAATACATACAACTATTTTCATCCACAGGTTACTAGAAAAATGTGAGTTTAGTTCAGACATTGCTATTAAATCTGTGCTCAGGTTTGGACTGACTCAGACATTTCCTGTTCTGAGTTTTGTTATAGAAACCTGCATACCTCTTATAGACCAGAAAGTACTTTATGGTTGCCTATTCATATGCAATGACACCGTTATTTGGCTGTTTATGGTGGCATCATTTTCTATGACTCTGTAAAAGGGATATGAAGTTAAATAGTTGTAGTAAAGATGGCACATGGTCTGTGTAGCTGATCATAAGACAGATAACTGGCACTATTTTGTTGTCTGCCAGAAGCCAAAGCAAGAGTGTTGTTACTATTAGGTATTAAATCAATGCCATGGGGAGGGATTTCTTGTCAGTGACTTTTCTCATTGCCATGCTGTGTGTTAACTTTTTCCTGAAAATAATTATGAAAATAATTAATTTACAGAGACTGTTGCTCCAGGCCAGGTACATCCAAACTTGGGGGGGAAGCAGACAGGCGGCCCTGGGCCACCCTGGGGAGCTGTGCCGTGGGGCCGAGGTATCCCCACACCTCAGCCCCGCGGCGCAGCTTCGCCGCCCCTGGAAGGAGCGCTAAAATAGCGCTCCTTCCACAGGTCGCCGAAGGTGCGCCACAAAAGCCTGGCGGCACACCTTCGGTGACTCTTCTGCCGCAGCGTGTGCAGACGCTGCAGCGGGAAGGCATCGTCGGAGCGCCAGCCATGCAGAGGGGCCGGCGCTCCGACGATGCCTCCAGGAAGGGGTTGGGGCGCCCACCGTGTGGCTGCCCCTCCCCTTCCTTGCCCCCAAAATGGCCCTTTGTGCTGTCTGCTTCCCCAGTTGCTTTATTCCACTTTTACCTGATAGTATCACCCACAAAAATTGAAAATCATGTGATATGTCATCTGTTATATCATAACAATTGTCTTTAAAAAGAGACAGCATGATCAGTCTTTCTGTAAGACAGAGTGACTTATATTATTCCTTTGATCTGGCATCATTTAGAAAACCAAATATGAACAGGAAACAAATAGTAGACTTTTGATCAAACTTGGATCAGAGGAAGAGATTATGTAGAAATAGGGGTGGGAACAGATATATTAAGAAAATTAAATTCATAGATGGATGAAAATTTAACAGTAGTGAATATACAGTGAATATATACTTCTAGACAGAGGGACAGAGGGCTGTTCCTGCTCAAAATGATAATATATTGTACAGCTATTCCTTTTTTGGGGGGGGAGGGGAGAATAATTTTTTTTCCTTTGGATAGAAAAAAAAGGTGGAACAAAAAAAAGGGAAAATTTAAGAGTATTGCAAATGGAAGACAGTGATGGTCAGACTTCCCTGTTTCCATAAATGAGGCAGTGTAAGCACCCTAGAGGTACAACCACTTTTACCAAAGCTAGAAGTACATATTTTGTTTTAATTAATAATCAGTTTAATATGGTTTTAAGGGGTGGGAGGGCTGGATGGGTATGTGAATTGTTTTATCCTCTGTATTTCCTGTATTTTAACTGATGTAACCCGCCCCGATTGCTCCGCAGAGGGGCGGGCTATAAATAAAATTTATTATTATTATTATTATTATTATTATTATTATTATTATTATTATATTTTCAAAGAGATCTGATTGTTGAAAATGTATAGCTTCTTTGGGGAATCTGAAATCACAACAAATTATATTAAATCTTTATGGGGGAAATTGGTAATCATTCTGTTGGGCAACACCAGTGGCTTCAGTATTGTTTTTTTATAGGGGTTTTGATTCCACTCTCAATTTTAATGGCAGCCAGAGAGCCTGCATGATATAGTGGTTTGAGTGTTAGACTGTGACTCTGGAGACCAGGGTTCAATTCCCTGCTCTGTCATGAAATGCACAGGATGACCTTGGGCGTGTCACACACTCTCAGCCTCAGGGGAAGTCAATGGCAAATCTCCTCTGTCAAGAAAACCCTGTGATACGTTCACCTTAGGATCAATATAAGTTGAAAACTACATGAAGGCACACAACAACAACAGCTCCTAAACTTCAAGTATAAACAGATCATGTGTTATGAGAGCTATCCAAGTGCTGAACCTATGTTGGGAATAGAATTCAGCCCCTGGATAGTTCTTGCAACAATTGGATGGTGTGCTTAAACCTGGAGGAGTTCCAGAGTAGGCTGCTATTAAAACCAAGAAGGGAAATATACTTCAACTAGCAAACAGTGCCAAGAATATGAGCTTAAGTATGAAACAAAGGATCATACATTGTGAAGGCATGGGAATGAGGAGCCTCTGGGCAATAGTGAAGAATATCCCTTTGGATGGAGCAGGCTACACTGAAGATATTGTCAAAAATTCTGCAACGAATATACATCAGTGTGTTAGGCAAAAGGATACCTCTGGCTTCCAATATGTTTCTGATGTCAATTCAAAGTGTTAGTTTTGCCACACAAAACCCTAAATAGCTTGAAGCTAGGATATCTGAAGGAATGTCTTCCATATGATTCTACCCAAAAATTTTATATCCTCCACAGTGGAGCTGTCACTACCTTGGGAAAACAAGTTGGTGTGTACACAAGTTCTATATAACACATCTTGGTTATAGAACTCCCCTTATAAATGTCATTTTGGCTCAATCCCTTTTGAGATTCTAAAGGGCATGTAAGAGTGTACTGTTCTACATGGATCTGAACATCAGGGATGGACTTTGGTACTTCTTTAATTATACATGTTTTTTAAAACTTTTAAAATTATTTTGGGTTGTATATAAATGTTTTCATCTGTTGTATGTTCCTTCAAAGATTCTAGCAGGATGAAAGGCAATGAACAAATATTTAAGTAAGTAAATAAACGGATAGGGACCACGAATTTCCATTGGAGATGGTTTTAAAGATTCTCCAGTGAATATCACTGTATCACACTGTGATCATTACAGAACTTATAGCTAATAAAAGTGCACTATCTAAAGAATACCTTTGCATTTCTGTCTCTGATGTACTTGCAAAAGAAGTCAAGGAAAGCAAAATGTCTTTGGTGGATAGGAGACTGCTCTCTTTTTCTTCCCTTAATAAATCAGTGTTAGAATAGCACACAGCCCATACATTGTAATAAAGATTGCAAGAGGATGGGAGAGATGTTAACATCCTGTCTTCTTAGCCAATCAAGACTCATATAATTTGGGCTGAAAATGAAATGATGACGAAGATACTTGAATCTCTTCTACCAATGCCTAACTTCTTTTGTGGAAGAATTAATTTATTAATTTCCTCAGTACAAGGAGAATTGGTAAGACTTGATTTACAATTACTTCTCCAAATTAATCCTCAGTCTAAAATAATTTATTTGTATCTAACAGAAACTACTGACATAAATAAATAGTAACCATTCCCCATGGAGGAAGAGGAACAGAAAATGAATGGATGAAGCAGAATCAGAAAATAAGATTTTAATATTCACAATGTAAATTTAATACTATATGTGACTCTCAAGGACAGGATTCTTCTTTTATCCCATTTAGAAACACAAACATCATGGAACACTGCAATACATGCTCTACATGTTGTTACGGGGAAGACAGAAAATAGGAAGAAGTCAGCAAGGAGCAACCAAACATTTGAAGAGCTAGAGAGAGGGTGATTTATGGTGCATAATTTAAATAAACAAGTTTTGTAGCTTGGTTAAGCAGTGACTAGAAAGGGTGGATATAAGAAGGTGAGAGCTGTTGGGTGAAGGATTAGGAGAAAAGTATGTAAATATCAGATGTGGGCACACTTAAAGAAGTGAAAAGACAGGTAGTCTAAAACAGTTAATGAGATTTCAAACTGCAAATAGGAAATAAAGACTGGTGCTCAGAAAATAATGAGTTAGCCCAGCACTATATTGCTAGTTTTGTTCATTTTCTGATGCTGCCTTTCTTTCCAAGAGAACAAATGGGAAGGCGTAGCAAAACACATGTTTTATGTCGTTATGATCACACGTTCAAATCCAAGCATCTCCAGTAAAAAGCAGATCAGATAGCAGTCAACAGAAAAGATCTGCCTGAGACCTTGGTAAAACACAACCAGTAAGTACTATTCCCAGTCAGAGTAGACAATACTGTACAGATAAATGTACAAACTAAGTGCAGCTTGCTATGTTTCAGTGCTTTGACCCTTGAAACATTTACAAATACACCTTATCATAGCTGTTATACTGGCATAGTTGCAGCCAAAAGAAGTAGACCAGACTTATCCTGCAGTGCTGAATGGTAGTTTGCAATCCCCTTATGAATATACTTCCCACCACAAAGTTTTGTCCCTGTACAAGCTGATTGTAGCAACACAAATGCTCTCATGCTTGCCATGAAGATTAGTTGTCACTGCTCCAGCCCCATATGAATGCTGAGTCACACAACATCGTTGTACAACACCACTGTGGCACACAGTAACACCACAATGATCTGGCACAGCAGTTAGCTCAAACTGCAGGTCATGACTTTGCACTGATTTGCCAGCAGAGGGACTCATCATAGGATTAGGATTAAAAATCTGCAGTTTGCAGAAGAGAAGGTCCAAATAACCACTAAGAGAACACACAGTTTGGAGAAATCAAAAACATAAGAAAAGCCAAACAGAGCTGGTGGGTATTCTCAACAATTTTTAAACTATTAGTGTCCTTTCAGATTCATGCCATTAGCAATCACAGACAATGATTCTTGCAGATAAACCATTATATCTGTACAAGACATAATCCAAAGCAAATAAAAGTATCCCTTTTGATTTCAGCAAGTGTGACTTTCATTCTGTGGCTATTTTCCAAAGAAAAAGCCATAGCATGTGCAGTTTAGAACAAGTGTCTTACATGGTAAAATGTATCTTGAAAGAGCATGGAAAAGTTACTTCTTCAGACTAGAGTTCCCAGAATCAGTCAGTTAGAATGGCCACTGACTTTATTTATGGAGGGTTCTGAGGTCCAAAACACACTGCAAAAATAATCCAGTTTGAGACTGTTTTAACTGCCCTGTGTCAGTACTAGAGAATCCTGGGAATTGTAGTTTATTGTCGGTGGCACTAGAACTTTCTGACAGAGAAGACTAAATGTCTCACAAAACTACAGTTCCCAGAATTCCCGTCTTGAGCCAGGGCAGTTAAAGTGGTCTCAAACTGGATTATTTCTGCAGTGTGTTTTGGACCTATGATTCCACTTTAACTTTCATGTCTGCATCCTATGGCATCCTGGGGCTTGTTCTTGTTGAGACACTAGAATTCCCTGGTTGAGAATCCTAAATACTCCTCCCTATACTACAAATTCCAGGATTCCACTGGATGGAACCATGGCAGTTGAGGTGGAATCTTAGCATTATAATTTTGTAGTGGAAAAGTGCCCAAGGAGTGGATTTCATGGAAGCACTTTAATAATAATAATAATAATAATAATAATAATTTATTTCTTATATCCCGCCTTTTGCCTAAGCAATCAAGGCGGCTTACAGATATACAATACAGATTTGAACTTTGTACAGTTTCGAGGGAATGTTGAAATGGTGATGAAGATAATGACTTTTTTCAAGATCCCCTGTAGAAGATAAGGCTATTAGTGGCTACCAATTATAATGCTATATATCACCCCCAGCAAAAGTATACCAATTGCTGTGGGTACAACTGCATCCACATCCTACTTCTGGGATCCCATAGGCACCTGGCTGTATACTCTGGGAACAGGACACTGAACTAAAAAGGACTTTGATTTAACCCAGCATGACTCTCCTTATGTTCTGTAGTTCTTTACTCTCCTTTCTTAGGACATAACTTTTTAAATCAGTTCCTTCCTCAACCAGGTATACAAATACATTCTCAGCCTTCTCTATCCATGCACTTCCGCATTGGCCATTTTAACCTTTCTCCCCAAGCACACTTTCTCTCACAATTTTTTTTCCTAGCTTAGATGTAATTAAGTTTTATTTGCTGCCTTTAGTCCTTTGCTGGGAGAAAGGCAGGATATAAATTGAATAAAATAAATGAATATATCTTCTTGTATAAAACATGTTATACATGCAGTCAGCAACAACCAATGCAACTTAAAAAAAATCAAAACACATCAGTTTAGGATTATCTCCTTGTCTACAATTGACAGTTAGCTTGATTGAACTCGAGAAGCCTTTAGACATTATTACTGCACTACTTTAGTCTTAAAGAGCATGTTGTTCTTTCTTAAACAAAAGGCATGTTGAAAGGAATGTTAATGTCACTTGTTGAGTTTACAATAGTATGTTTACCTGTATCCTATCTTCAGGAAGTTCTGTTTTCATAGCCAACATCTCCCTTGCATACACATCAGGATAATGGGCTTCATTGAATGCTTTTTCAAGTTCCTCCAGTTGGTAGGATGTGAAGATTGTCCTAAGGGAAGTAGAACCCATTGATGAAAATAAATGAAAGTGAATAAACTATGGAACCACCTTAAAAGGGTAGGATACCAAAGGAAGAGCTAAGAAAGTGAACCAAATTTGCAAAGGAGTGGTTCTACAGATAGTGAAATGCTAGGGTGAGGAAGTACCTTTGTATAAAACAAACAATTAACATGACAATTAAAAGCCCTCTGCTAGCTGATTCTTCCCTTTTTTATTTTGAAATCTGCCCCACATAACTTAAAGGAAGTGTGAAACAGGACAGTCCCTGTCCTGAATTGAGAATCAGTTCCTAATTATTTAAGTGGAAGAGTAAAGTATGTGTGTAAACCCCTGCCATTGAAATAAATGGGATCTTGGCTCGGGACTATGTACAAAATATATTCACAAATCAAAGGGTGAGATGGAAGCAAAGCTCTAACAAATAGAGAAATGGGATTGCTTAAAATGAAGCAAACAGAGAAGAAATTTAATTATTATTATTATTTTAAAGAACAGGCAATGCTTATGGGCATCCTATCACTGTAGGAACTAACTGAATTGCTATCTTTTTTTTCTTAATTTTCAATAAAGCTATCACAAAGCTCAGCCCATTTCTAGCAGAAACTTGTAAAATGTTTAAGTGAGTGTTGGGAAAATTTCATCTCGTAGAAAACACAAGGGGAAAACCCCAAATAGTATCACCACGAACATCTGGCCAGGTTCTTGACCAAAACCATGAAGTCAGTATAATTTTATCATCTTAGTATTCTACCAAAAATTTAGGGGGGTTGCAGACTGCCAGAAATAGTGCAAATTGAGTCCACTTTTAGGGTTAGTGCTAGTGCTAGGGAATCATGGGAATTGTTTTTTTCCTGAGACATTGAGCCTTCTCTGTCAGAGAGCTCTGGTACCACAATAAACTACAGTTCTCATTATTCCCTAACCCTAACCCTAACCCTAAAAGTGGACTCAATTTGCACTATTTCTAGCAGTCTGCAACCCCTATTAGAGTGGCAAACATGGACCACATATAGATCATCCCTCTTTATACATGCTGTGCATTTTTATTGTAAATAGAATCTGGTTTTGCTTAGATATGCTGTGATCCTAAACAGCATTATTTACATGTAAACTCATTTGCAATTAATGAAGCTTTCTTGTAAAAAATGTATTGTAACCGGAATGTAAAGTTAAATTGCTCATATATATATATATATATATATATATATATATATGAGCAACTTAACTTATATATATGAATACATAGTTTATACACACAGTCTCTATGTGCAGTGTCTAAATATATGAATGCCTTGTCTGTTGTCCTTTAGACCAAGTAACCTTTGTGTTCTTCAAAATCCTGCTTTGGAGCATGTTTCTTTGTTTTTATTTTTCAGGGCAATCTTTTGCAATAGATAACATATTATCAATAAGGGCAGTTGGTTCATGGATTTGGTTTATGGTACTTCAATAGTAATTAATAATAACAAATAATCTAGTAACAAAAAATGAATTTTAAATAACTGCCAAATTGGAACTAGCATTACTTCCTTCTGTGAGTTGTAACATCATATTAACTTCATGTCCCATAGATTTGAAACAAAAAAATGACAAAATATCCCATATTTGGCAAATTTGTTGCTTTCAAAGCCATCAATGTAGATCTATATAAGTGGCTTTTAATTTTGTAAGAGATTGTTTCAGAGCCAAAATCCATGTTTTGATGTGGAGAAACAGAGATTTCTCTTCCCTATATCCATAGTTGGCAACCTGACACTAAAAATTATATTTTTATGGCAAAGTTCAAGTTTTAAAGGAAAAAAATCTGTTATTTGTTTTTCTTCCCTTTGTTTCTGTTATTGCAAGATCAAATTAGCATTTTCCATCTGAAATCTTTCTCTACCAATGCCCTCAGTAAGCAGTGTGTAGTTATTTCAATTGATGGTAAATAATATTGTCCTCTATTCTCAGCAATTAGAAAATGCCCCATTCCTTCTCATCTGCTAATCCTTGATTTGTAACCGACCTGGATAACATATAGATCCCTAACCTTAGGCAATCTAAGATGAATTTCATACTAAGGGCACATTTACTCTAGTTTTAAATACTGCAAATAAACAAACCTTTCTCACTTGACAAACACATCTAAAACTAGTGTCAGGTATTGGAAACACTACAAATGTACAACTCAAGAAGATGGAGAAAGATGTATGCAGATATCATTCATGTTCCTGTCTTGATGCCAATCTGAATGAACATTAGGTTATTGGGACTCCAAATCATTTCTAAAGCATAATTCCCAAATGCATTCCACCATTTTAATCTGATCTGTGGGTCCAAATATGCACTAATATATAAAACAAATCCAGAGTAATATGAAATCACACAGAGAGACTCACACACACACTAAAGAAATATAGCTTCAAAAGAGGAAATAAATCTAAATTGATTGCTAAAAATAAAACGAGCTGTTTTAAATAATTTAACATGTTAGCATTAAGCAAATTGTTAACATTTAGCAACGTAAAGAATCTGACGTTCCTGCCAGCATTTAAAATATAAAGGACAAGATCGGATCCATGACACAAAATCAATGAAACAAAAATGGTTAATACAAGGGACGTCTCAGATTCTGAGTCAGTTCCACTCTGGATCTGGATGCAAGATTGGTTCCAAGTCTAATACTGATGGAAATTATGAACCCAAATCCCCTACATCAGTCCATCTGGGAAGTTTTTGTCCTCATTTATCCTAATATGGACATGCCGAAAAAAGGGAAGGACCAGCTTTTCCATCACAATAGGGATTCCGTCAGGAAAGGATCCCTTTTTGCCTCTGCTTTCACCCCAGTCGCCTTTTCAGTGGGTCATTTGCGATCCACTGGCTCTTATACCTGATCAACACTGCAAAAATAATCTGATTTGACACCGCTTTAACTGCCCTGGCTGAATGCTATGGAATTGTGTCAAAGAGCTCTGGTGCCACCACCAACTCCAATTCCCAGAATTCCATAGCATTCACCCAGGGTAGTTAAAGTGGTGTCAAACCAAATTATTTCTGCAGTGCAGCCAATGGCAAAGAGATTCCGTTGCTTTACTTTCTCCTTCTCTCCATTTCTTCTTCCCAAATTGTTCTGTCTGCTGACAGAAGACTTTAAATACTTTATTTAGCAGAAATCGTAGCAGCATCCTTGCAAGGGAGGGGAATTAAATCCGTCTCACAACTACCCATGATTCCCATGTTGTTGTTGTTGTTGTGTGCCTTCAAGTCGTTTCCGATTTATAGCAACCCTAAGGTGAACCTAACCTGAGGTTTTCTTGGTATGATTTGTTCAGAGTGGGTTTGCCATGACCATCCTCTGAGGCTGAGAGAGTGTGACTTTCCCACGGTCACCCACTGGGTTTCCATGGCCAAACTGGGATTCTAACCCTGGTCTCTAGAGATATAATCCAGCACTCAAGCCACTACATCACACTGGCTCTCCTATGATTCCCATGCGCTCTCTCTCTCTCTCTCTCTCTCTCTCTC
>CM034701.1:43516965-43530540 GCA_020142125.1 Phrynosoma platyrhinos
CCATGCCAGTTAGAGAGGCCTCAAACCGGATTAGTGCTGCAGTGCGGATGCAGAGGTGCTTCAGAAGTGGTTGTTTTCCTTCCACAGCTCACCAATGAAATCATCCCAGTTCCTTTGGGATTATTCCAGTTCAAATTCACGCCTCATTCTTTCATTCATTCATTCTTTTTCTTTCTTTCCTTCTGCCTTTTTTTAAAAGCCACATTCCTGTTTGAACGAATGGGAGGCTTGGCAGAGGCGCTGGTTTTCCTACAGAAGACTCTTTTTTTGGGGTGGGATCGGTAGAAAGAAAAAAGCAACGACTTTGGCAATGGTTTCCTTTCCTTAATGCTTAATAATCCTGAGTTTATTGTTTGAGATCCTTTTTTCCGGCTTGGCAATATCGTTACCTTTGAAATATTGAAATTCAGTCAGCATCCGCAGAGCATCCAGTTACCGAAACAAGGCTTTGGAAAAGTCCTTCATGGATCCATAATAGTGTGTAAATTGTATGTATTTCAAGGGTCATTTTGTATACTTTTTGGTAAGCATTATGTTATTATATTAAATGTTTAGATGCAAAGGTAAGACTATGTGAAACAACAGCCTTTTTAAAAAAAAATCCTCTTAATTTGGAATTGTGCCTATTTTAATGCATTTCTTTTCTTGCAGTAATTAATTCGCCTGGTATAATGCAATTTAAATGCTCTCTCCTTTTCCCTCTCCCTCTCTTTCTTTATGTAAAGTTTAACTGAAAAGGGGGAAATAAAACATAATATACTCATTACAGAGGGATTTTTTTGGAACCAAAATGAATTACACATCAAAATAAATTGTATTACATTAATGAAAAGCAAAGTATGAAAATCAACAGACTTTATTTCAGTAGCATGTGGATTTAATTTTCAGTAAACTTCAGAAGTGGAATTAAATTTGCATTTTCCTGCACTGAAAATTAATTCAATGAACAGTATGTTGTTTAGTTGTATTAATACAATACATATGGGGAGGGGGGGGGGATGAAATACAGCTGTCTTAGGTGGCAACAACATGACATAAAATAGGATGTATAAAACAAAGTAAATATTTCCTCTGCTGAACAAGATAGCATTTTGGATGTTATAGTTGAAATAATTAAAATGTTTATAAGTATTTAATTAAATAAAATTAAACTGTATTTATACTGATCAAGATTATTTTTCAAATTAATGGGAGTTAAATCTGCACACAAATGTCAAAAAAATGTGTGTTTAAATAAGCAACCAAGAAAATTAATGCATCTTTATCAAAAACATTAATGCACCTTGCTTTGGCCTGCCCTAAAAATAAAGTCTAGTTGAAAGTTATCTATGAGTATAAGAAATATTCCAATTTGAGCCGGAAGAATATAGCCTTATTTTGATGGCAGGGGAAAGAATTAGGCATACTGAACTCTGTCCCTTAAACACCTCATCCTAAATATACTAAATCCATGCATATAGGAGGAAGCATTTTCAAAGATAGTGCATAGTAGTGTCATGTATCAGAATACACCTTCCTTTCTGGGCTATCTGATGCATCTCCTCCTCATCTGTTGTAACCAGTTGTTGTATCTTTCGTTTGATGCTGAAACTGTATTGTGAAATAGGATATATCAATTTTTTGTCCTCTTAAGCTCTACTTTATATAACACTCAAAAGTCTTCTGAGTTACTTCTTATGTAGAAAAGTCAACAACCAATAACTATATAAGAACATGTGGTTCACAGAATTTCCTGCAGAAACAGAGTAATTTCTATATGGGAAATGTATTTTGTGTGAAGGAACCTGAATAATTTATCTACGGCTGGGATATGGAACAAAAAGCAACAGTTTAGAAAATGTTAGAAAAACCATTATATTCCAAATGCACATTTTTATTAGAGGAACCAAAAGGGTGCCAAAATGTGTGGAAGCTTTTGAGATCCCCATGTATATTCCCAGCGTTCCTAGAGGTCACTGCTGGTGAAATATAAAACCATAATGTCACATTGGGGGG
Organism: Phrynosoma platyrhinos; assembly: GCA_020142125.1. Classification (NCBI taxonomy): domain Eukaryota; kingdom Metazoa; phylum Chordata; class Lepidosauria; order Squamata; family Phrynosomatidae; genus Phrynosoma; species Phrynosoma platyrhinos. The sequence continues at coordinate 43,518,961 of CM034701.1, forward strand.
TTGCAGACTGCCAGAAATAGTGCAAATTGAGTCCACTTTTAGGGTTAGGGTTAGTTCTAGGGAATCATGGGAATTGTGTGTTGTTTTTTTCTGAGACATTGAGCCTTCTCTGTCAGAGCTCTGGTGCCACAATAAACTACAGTTCCCATGATTCCCTAACCCTAACCCTAAAAGTGGGCTCAATTTGCTCTATTTCTGGCAGTCTGCAACCCCCCTTAGTAAAGACTCATTTGCATTTTTGCAGATTTCTCCTCCCCCCCTATTTTAATTCAAATGTGAACCCGCTAAGATCCTGTGATTTTGACACTGTCAGTTTTGCTGCTCCTTCCCATCTTTTATAACATCCTACCTCATGAAGAGATCTAGAGATCTCAAAAGCTTGCACACATTATTTTGGTTGGCGTAACAAATATGTTAACCCACTCATGTGGATTTGGGTTTATTGTTGTTTTTTAAATCATAATAAACAATGTAATCATTGCATGCCTTTTTGTGACAGAAAGGGAGCACATTGCCAAGATTTCAGAGTCCAGGAGGAGATGAGCTTGACCTTTGAATGATTTGTCTGCTCCTGTTGCAAAAATCCTTTTCCACAGCACTAACTGTGCTTCTTTTCTCCTTGGACAGTCACACTACACAGTTATAGTGCTATGATTTCACTTTAACTGCTTTGGCTACATCCGGTGGAATCCCAGGCTTTGGAGTTTGGTGGGGCACTATCTGGCTGAGAATTATAAATCCCTCTCCATAAACTGCAAATCCCAGGATGCCACCAAGGCAGTCAGAGTGGAATCACACTGCTATAACTGTGCTGCATGAAAGGCACCTTATAACAAAGTTTGCACTAGCATTGGGTTGCCATTAACCACAGGACCTGAAGCACTTGGTAATTTGTTGGCTTTCTGCCCCTACTGCTGTGACAAAGTAAACATACATGTAGAAAATTAGAAAGACATAGTAAGGTAAGATAAAATAAACTAACAAGCAGACACCCCTTGGAATTCCTGCATAACTCCTATTAACAGATCGTACTTAACATCTTTCAACCATAAATCTATATACAAACTTATTTTAAAACTGATGCCACTGGAACTATGAAAAGCCTACCAAATTTTGTTTGAAGATTAATATAGATGACTAGATCTTGATAATGGCTTGGAATTTTTCCTATGTCCTGTATGGTTCATATGCTTGATGCAAGGCAAGTAAAAAAAAATATTTTTCCTGGTGGGGGGAGTGGGATCTTTGCCTGAGAGCTGAATTACAGCTGGGGGAAATCTCTTAGAAATCCCATTGCCACACAATAAATCAGACCAACAGTAGAGAAATTAATTTGAGACCCCACAGGTACTTTTTAGGTGCATCCAAGTAAAGTCACCTGCTTTGTAGTGTTCTTTTTTAAAAGCACATTTTCTTTTAAGAGTGATAGAAGTGAGTAATAGTACCACCTACAGGCAGCTACAGAAGCAGTTATACAATGCACTGTTGCTCAACTAAATTTTAAAAAAATGGCATTAGGATTTTCTGAATCTTCTGAATTTCATAAACAGCTACCAGAAAAGGGTCTTAAATTGCTGAAAATACTTTGAACACACTATTTTGTAGGGTCCAAAATAAAGGTGTTGCTTAGAACATAATGAACTTTAATCAAGCTTAAGTACACTTAATTCTGTTTTTAATTGTGAGCCACAAAATGTAATTCCTTGTTTTTAGCCTATAATTTTCTTATTTCCTGGGTCTGTTTAGCACTTTCCCCAGTTATTCCTGTAGTTATTTCTTTATCTGCTTTGGGAAAATAATTATATCTCCTTTGTGACAAAGAAGGCTAAACTAACCATACTTAGCTTAATTTTTGAAAGTAATGGTACCCAAATGGATATACAATCATAGTCTTTGGACACCAAGTGGACACAAAAGGGCACATGATATTTAATCAATAAACTCAAAATATCAGTTCATATTAGAAATCACTGAAACTGTCTTGAGGTACAAAATTTTATTAAAATTGAATAGAAACAGTGAAACATGGAATTATTTTATATCATAATTCTTAAGAGTTTTAATAAAACCCCAGCCTTTCTGAAAAACTTGTTAAGAAAATCTCTCTCCCTCTACACCAGGAGTAGGCAACCTTTTCCTTTTAAGGGCCGAGGGACTTCAGCTCCCAGAAGCCTCAGCCATGTTGGCCAATAGTCCCATGTTGGCCAATAGCTCCTGGGATTCTGGGAGCTGAAGTCCCTCGGCCCTTAAAGGGGAAAGGTTGCCTACCCCTGCTCTACACTTTGAAGTCTAAACTACACTACTATAGAAGTTTCATACCCTTTTAACTGCCATGACCCCATCCTATGGAATTCTGGAACTGGTAGTTTTATGAAGTACTTAAAATCTTTTGTTAGAGCTCTTTAATCCATTGCACCAAACTACAGCACTGGCACTTTCTGGGAGATAATTCCAAGTACCTCATCAATTCCAAGTATCTCTACAAATCCCAGGATTTCATTGGATGGAGCCATGGAAGTTAAAGGTAAAGATGTAGTGTAGATCCAGTTGTAGTTTGGTGAGGTACTTAGAATTCTCTGCTAAACAGCTCTGACAGCTGCAGACTTTTGCACTACAAGGAATTTAAACTAGAGAAACTAGAGAAATAGTCAAGAGAAATGATGCCACTCTCTCCCTACAACATCCTGCCACCTGGGGCACTACTGTAGAATTTGTATACACACGGGAAAAGAATGAAGATGTATTCAAGTTTAGTCTTCTTTGTCACAAAGGAGATATGATTATTTCCCCAAAGCAGATAAAGAAATAACTACAGGAATAACTGGGGAAAGTGCTAAACAGACCCAGGAAATAAGAAAAGGAGTTTAGTGCAATGGATTAAGTACTTCATCAGACTACAGATCTCAGGATTCTGAAGGATGGTGCCATGAAAGTTAACATGGAGTTGATACATGCTACATCTTCATTCTTTTTCCGTGTGTATACAAATTCTACAGTAGTGCCCCAGGTGGCAGGATGTTGTAGGGAGAGAGTGGCATCATTTCTCTTGACTATTTCTCTAGTTTCATTCTCCATCTAGAACATCAGAGCTTACAAGCTGCAGAAGGGGGGGGGGACATTAAACCACAGTTCATTATAGTTTGTCATTATTTTTCACTGTCCCAAAAGGTTCCTAGATATGTCCTGGATATCCTACATATCTGGATTGGGGCAGATGGTGTACTTGCTGCTAACCTTTTTACCCTGTTCACAGTGTAACAAATTGGATTTTTTTTTCATTAAGGGTATAGTCACACTGCCGAATTAAAGCACTTTGACTCTATGCTACAGAATCCTGGGATTTGTAGTTTGGTGAGTTATTTAGCCTAGTCTGTCAGAGAGCTCTGATGCCTCACCAAACTGCAAATCTCAGGATTCTGTAGGACAAAGTAATGGCAATTAAAGTGGTGCAAAACTGTTTTAATTCTTCAGTGGATACATCCTAATTCATTCTGATACAGGTAGGGATCTCTAAATTCTCCAGAATGAGCTGAGCTAGAAAGTAAAGTACTGTAGGCAGTAATAGTTTGCATTATAATGTGGCTTAAATCTTATTATAGTCCAAACTAAAATAAACCCATTAAATTAGTAGGAACTTGCTAAGTCAATACTTCCATTGAGTCAATGACCCTAGGTGGGACTAACAATAGGATTTACAATTAGGAACAAATACCAAGTGAAAAGAGGAAGGCTACAATGTGGCACATCTTATAGGATCACCATTGTTGACACTAGGAAATCTGGGACACTAGCAAATTTGGGCTTCAATAAGGATTTTAGATTTAATATTTAGAAGGCACATTTAGTATTTTTGTAGACTGGCTCCAGAGGAAAAATATATTTGAGTCCTTTAATATGTTACTACTTGTGAAGACTTTGAATCCACACTATCAACTATATCTATCCGCTATTTAACATATTCCCCCCCCCCCAAGACCAAGCATTAACAATCTTTAGCTAATGTTCTCCTGTGTGACTTGTGTTTGGGTGGGTAACTTCTGCACCAATCACAGTAGTTACATTAAAGTACTTTCTGAGAATAGAATAAATAGTTAAGCACTAAATATAATAAATTACAGGATCAGTAGATATAAATGTCTGAAACATGTAGTCTTTATAAAAGACTATGGGAAAAAACTTATTTTACTTCATCAGGGAGAACATTTCAAAGATACAGTCAAAGACTGTAGAAAATATCTTTGATCCTTACAGCAAAGTTCTTTGCACCACCTAGATTACACCACCTAGATTACATAAAGCACAACTGCCATAAACTTTAATGCAAAGGTAAGTAAAGCCACAATCTACAGATGAGTAATTTGCACCAGCAACCTCAACTAAATCTGATCGATGATCCCAACTAGAGTGGACCCCACTGAATCAATGGACTTTATATTCCATGAGTCTACTCTAGTTAGGACTATCAACTGGTTTTTGCCCATTCACTTTTGCCACTAGTAAAATGGCAACCATTGGAGTCAGCTGAATGTGTTTTCACATTCACCTTTTGTTATCCATAAGTAGTTAAAAAGAAGTACATTTGGAGCTGATGGTAGCTTCTGACTTGTCATCTTAAGACCATCCCTATAAAGTCAACATAAAAGTAGTCAACTTAAAAGTATGGGTTGGCATGGCAGAATTCTATTCTTGCCACAAATGGTGAAGGTGGATTTATATTATATATGTAGGACTATGATTCTTTTTAGATGTTTTTTTATCAAAAGCCAGACCAGATATTGTCTAATTTTGGAAGGTAAGCAGAGTCAGCACTGGTTAGTACTTGGAAGGGAGACCACCAATGAATACCAGGTGCTGGAGGCTATATTTCAGAGGATGAAACTGTCATAGCCACTTTTAAGTATTCTTTCCCAAGGAAACTATGAAATTCACAGGATTGTCATAAGTCAATAGGTAACTTGGAGGCCACACAGACATATACCTGCTGGGGAAAATATAAAGGTATCATTTCTGATGAAATGTCCATTGGCAATTAGGATGACTTGTTTGAACCTCATTTGGGAAGTTATATATTGCAGCATAAATTGAAAGTACTGTATAACCAGTTAAAAGGAAGCCCTTAAATATGTTGTTGTTGTTAACTGCCCTCGAATCAACCTCAACTCATGGCAACCTTATAAAGTGTGACACAGTGCAAAATACTTTTGGGGGGGAAATACCTTTTAAATGTTAGGATTATTATAAAACTAACTATTGTTTACAATCAATTTTACATTCCACTTACTATTTTCATTTGTTAAATGGGTTTGAAAACAGCCATACAGTTTCCTGGGTGTAAACAATAATGAACAAAAGCCTTGTTTTTTACTATTTTTCTCCCAAATAAAAGTGTAAATTTTAAAACCACTCTACTTCTCCCTCAGAAATCTTTGATGACACCAAAGGCTGATCCACATGCATCCTCCCAGCAGAACAGAACCATCCTTATCCTGTCTGGATGTTCATTATTATTATTATTATTATTATTATTATTATTATTTGCTCAAGTTTATAACAACAGAAGAATTTATGTACAGAAAAAAGAAGCAAAAATAAAAATAACATTGTTCCAGACTATGAATTAGTAACAATAAACAGAAGCCCAGTGGGTACAAAGATGGCATTAAATATATGAATCAAATAGCCTGTATATTATATTAGTTCAAACAGTGGACTTCTTGTGCAGTCAGAACTGAATTACTATCATTCACATGTGGACTTAGGTAGTGTGAGTAGTTAAATGTCATTGTCACTCATTTGCTCTTTGCTCTAGATCCTCACCTGTGCAGTGGGAATGACAGTGGATTTTCTGATCTTTACTTATTTTAAAGTTTACATTGATCATGACCAAGATTCAAAGAACTGTGAAACCAATTGTATGATTCCAAGAGGATTTTAGAGTTGCTTGTCTCAGACACTACTACCTGTCTTTCCAAATGCTACACTGGGATTATTTAATATAAATAATCAATAATAAAATTTTATTTGTACCCCGCCTTTAGCCAAGGCTATCAAGGCAGCTTACATGTAAAATCAATCACAAAACCCAAACAATAAAACAAGCATATTTGAAAAACAGGTGATCTTTTATTATTAGTTTGGAATAAGCATGGCACAGTGGTTTGAGTGTTGGACTACAACTCTGAAGACCAGGGTTCGATTCATAGCTTGGCCATGAAACTCACTGGGTGACCTGCTCTCAGCCTCAGAGAGTGGCAATGGCAAACCTCCTCTGAACAAATCTTGCCAAGAAAAACCCATCATAGGTTCATCTTAGGGTCGGAAACTACTTGAAGGCACACAACAACAATAATACTGAGTCACTGCTCAAGGTAAAATAGTTCTACTAGGCTAGTAGATGCCCTTTTGTGAGCCTAAGCAGCATTTTGGATCCCAGCCAACATTTTTTTTTCAGCACCACAGGAGCTACTTCCCTCTTAATATTAAATTTGTTCTACTATTATATTCACAGTGATAGTGTAATCACTGTGCAAATGTAGCTATAGAGGCACACTGCAACTTATTATTTATTATAAGGATTTTTATTCTGCTCTTAATTCCTTTTTCTGGGACGGAAGGTGACAAAAAGAACAAAACAGAACACAAAAAAGAGAGAATACATCAAAAGCCTCAAAATCATAAAAGTATAATAAAACCAGCAGTATTAACATTGTATTTTAAAATTCAGGATTTTTTTTTAAGGACAGAACCCTCTTTAAATGAAAATGCAAATAAACACACACACCACACACACACACACACCTTAATGTGGGGAACCCTTTAATTTGGGAGAAATAGTGCAAAGTCTTGCTCCTGAACTTGAGAAAGAAGGGGAGCACCCATTTTTAAAAAACAAAAAAATCTATTAATTAAGTTGAATTGCAGTGTTGCAGAAGGTGTAGTCTTTTATAAAAAAAACAACAACAAACAATTACATAAACATTTTTCTGGTAAAGCAAGCAAACTCTACTGAACATCTGAAAGTGTCTTTTAAAATAAAGTTTCACAAGTAACCTTAGCAAGAGTGCAGAAAGACTGTGTCTCCTTATCAGTCATATTACAAAAAGAAGTGGTGACAAATGAATATACAGTGTGTGTGTTTGTGTGTATCCATCAAACCTGACCTGTTTTCTGGGTGGAGTGTATGTGTATTACATTTCATAAGTGTTCTTTCTGTTAGAGGTCATTAATCAGAATTGAAAGGTATATAGATCATTCCTACATATTAGTGCTTCTGATTACTTGTTTAAAAAATGTTTAGATTTGTCTCCATATGGCTTGCTCACTTAGGTTTACTATATTTCTTTGAACCTATCACAGAATTAATCTGACTAATTGTACATCCACTATGAAACTGTCATGTAATTTCAGCAGCCTCCTGTTAAAAGCCATCCACAAATGCTAGCACTTCCAAAAAAACCTGAGCTCATTTTGTAATCATAGAACTTGCAGTGCAATGCCCCTTGACATTCAAAGGTATTTATGTCCAAATAAGTGTGCTTAAGATCACAGCTTTAGACTACTTTAGATATCTACAATATGCCATGCTACAAAATATCTACTACTTGCTTCACTACATATTTTGTGAACAATGCCATCATATTTCAGGTTGTCTGAAACTGGGTTGAAGAGAAAGCTTTGTAAAAATAACTCTTTTTGTTTTACAGAAGATGTCCCCACAGGTTTGTCTTTCAGGTAGAGCAAGAGGATGAATGCCTGTGTCTTTTAACCTCCTTACAAACTGGTAGATTGAGTGTGATAGACTGTATATGCACTTGAGCCCAAGGATACATTCCTTATGTACATAATGTGAAGCTTCTGGAGGACACAAGCTTGATGCTCCAATAGCACAAAAGGATCCTGTCCTATCTTAACAACCTCCTTTCGTCTGGAAGATATTACATTAGCTAGCTCCTTTACTCCCATCATTCTTAATGATGAGATATGTGCCTCTGAACCAACACACCATATGGAAGGAGCACACACAAGTCAGACATTGTTAGGAAAAAAACATCAGGGTTACATGTATTGTACATAGTTTGAGCTGTGGACATTATATTTTTGCTAGCTGGAACAGAAATTGGCACTACAAGGATTCTCTAAATAATCGGGTGGGATGGGAAGGATCTGATTTAGAAATGATTGAAGAAAAATCTTAGATATTGTAGAAATTTACCAGAATTATACACAAAGTACATATATTAATTACCAATATACATAATTTAAGCAACTGCCACTGGCACGTCACATTTTCATTTTTCAATCATATGCAGTATATTTCCTCTGATAAAATATCTGCTGTATGTATATACCCTTACTCTCTTTTTTCTTTAAAAATAAAAAGTATAGCAATGAAAAGGTTTCCAGTCTTCATAGCTGTATAATAATGTTGAAATTTGAAACTTGTGGGGAGGAGCTGATGAAGTCTCACAAACTGGACTGATCTGGGAATTCCTATGACCAAGAAATCAGGATTCATTCCATATTCAGCTATTTTCTCCCATGGTATAAAAAAGCAACACAAAAAAGAACAATTCCTTCCATAGCAAGGAGTACTACTAGAAGAACAATGTACTCTCAGTGGTTTAAAGAATCCACATTTCAAGATGGAATACTAACACTCAAGAGGTGGCAAATGGAAAGTCAGTCATGCTGGTCATTAACAATCCTGTTTTGCAGATGAGAAACTGAGATGGATGGACAAGGACCACAGCTTAGTGACAGAGCACATGGTTTGCATGCAGGAAATCCCTGGGCGATTCACTACCAGGCTTACCGAGTATGCTATCTGGAGGATTCGGGAAGCTATAGCCCCAAAAAGCAACTTTTCTAAACTCTGATCAAAACTGATCAAAACATATTCATTCCACTGGATTTCCCTGGATCACAATCTGCTGAGTGGGTGAGACTCACAACAAGGAAATGACAAAAGTGAGAGAAGTTACACAGAGAGAGAGAGAGAGAGAGATTCATAGGTCAGAGCAGATGTGAAAATGATCATTGAGTTTGGAGCAATATACATTATACTCAACATCTCAATCTGGGTAGATCACCTTTGGACAAGGAGGGAATAAGACTGTCCACTGGAGTCCCATTTGCAATACTGCACCTTCTTTAGGGGGATTTTAATTTATGTAAATGAGTGTTTTTAATTTGTCATACTATGCTTTATCTCTATTACGATCTCATTTGATTTTAAACCCAGTTTCACTCTCATGACTGAATTCCATTTGATACATTAGGAGTAATTCTCTTCCCAAAGGGTTAGACATTTTCCCTGAACATAAAAGTCGCTTATTTTGGATAAAGAGACGATTAGATTTATCTTTAATATTTTAATGGCAGTCAGGATTATTGGGTGGGCAGCCCCAGTTTCGTTTGTTGGTGAGGGATTAGGCTCTAATAAACTCTTCAGATTGAGATTTTTCCCCTGTTTTGTACAAAGTATTTGTATTTATGTTTTTTTTTTCAAAAAATCACTTACTTTTAAGGCATAAATTCCATTTGGTAGTTCCTATTAGTACTAAATCAAGTTGATTACATTTGTAGTGACTATGTGCACATATATCTTTTTAATTTTTACATGCCCTGCATAAAATCTTTAATGATGCAATTGCAGGTACCTGTAACATGCATCTCTCTTAAAACAGATGGAAATGAGGACCTGCTGGAAAGCAAAAGGATACAGAGGAAATGGAGACAAGACAGAAGTGAATAGTCTCTCAAACTGCCCACTCAGGTTTTTCTAACATCCAAATGTGTGTATAGGAGGGACAGCTGTTATGTTTCTGTTTTGCTCCTGATAGATGTGCCATGAAACTAAATGTGGAGAAGGCAACATGGCAATTAGCTTGTCTACAGGAGAGAGACAATAGATGCTTTAAAAAGGTGGAGGTAGGGCTAATGCTGGCATTTTAACAAAACAAAACACTGGAACAAATTATTATTTATAGTCCATGATTTATAGTGCTTTGATCAATTTCTTAGTCTCCAAGGATTCACAAGATCCCTGTAACAGAATAACACAGTTCTCTCTTTGGAAATTGGTATGGTTGGTAAGAACCTTGCTGCTTTGAGGTGAACATACTGCATACTAATTTATTTAACTCCATTGACATCTCTGGTCAAGTGAGTTTTGCTAGTTTTATATCATAACATTTCATATTTATTTGTATCCTGCTTTTTTCCCAGAACTGCGACTCTAAGCAGCTCACGACATTAAAAGAACACTACAATTAAAAACACAGAAAAGTGGTACATAAAAATGGAATTAAATTATTACAATATTAAAATAAATAGCTTATTAAAAGAATAAAATACAGTTTAAAAAGGTAAAACTTTTAAAACACTTTAAAATGATACAAAACCCAGTTCTTTTAAAAACATGCTGTAGTACAAGAAAAACCTGTGAACACAAATAATAGTGGAATTTGTTGTTGTTGTGTGCCTTCAAGTTGTTCAAGTTGGACTTATGATAAGTATATGAATTTATGATATCAGTTCCAATTATTTTGGGGAGAGGGAAAGAGAAAGGGATGAGATCACAATTTTCTGTAGAACTAAAAATAATCCCAAGTATTGTATAAGGAGTACATTGAATTATATGATGCTTTGAGAACGGCTTCTCTTGTTTTCTTGAAACAATAATGTACATGCATGACTGTGGGTGGAATGGAGGCTAGTGTATTTGTAAGGAAAAATCAATAGGCAGGAGCTGGCTAGCTACATCCCTTTCATATATACATGATACTCCCAATAAGAGAGATTGCCTTCCAAAGCATTCTGTTTGTGTAAATTAAGATTGTGCCTGTCCTTTCGTCGCACTGTACACCAAGCCAAAATAACTCAAAAGTAAGGGAGATGAAGTGGCAACAAGTCGGATCCCTAACATACTCCTGACAGAGGTTTCATCCATACTGCAGGAATAAACTGGTTCAATACAACTTTAACTGCCAGGGCTCAATCCTATGGACTTCTGGGAACTGTAGTTGGTTGCGGCATCATTGCCATTGGTGAGCATCTTTTGGGTTCTGATAGAGAACTATAAATCCACCTGACAGTTGCATTATCTAACTCACCCTTAACTACCTTTTTCTGGTTGTTGTTGTTGCAAGTCTGTCATGGAGGAGGTCTTTCCTGAAACCAAGATACACCACAGAAGGCTAAATATCTCACAAAATTACAATTCCCAGAAGTACATATCATGGAGCCAGGGCAATTAAAATGATATCAAACCAGATTATCTCTGCAGTGTGGATGGAGCCAGAGTGGTGTTCGAAAGGGCACAATCTGGCCATTTGAAAGGGATCCCTCTCTCCTAAAACCTAGATAAAAAAAAGCAAGTGCTCTGAGGTCAAAAGCCAACATGCCTCCTCTGTCTCCCTCGGATTTTTTTGTGTGTGTTAAGGCTAATCGGAAACTTGGTAATAGAATGAAATGTCAGTAAAGTAGAAATCAATAAAGTGCTAATGCTTAGGGACTTTCACTGGGAGGCCAGCCTTCCTTCCCCCCCCCCTTTCTCTCTGTCTCTCTCTCTCTCTCTCC
>CM034701.1:43575234-43587481 GCA_020142125.1 Phrynosoma platyrhinos
AACTCACCTGGAATACTGCATCTACTTCTGGTCACAATTCAAGAAGGATGTTGACAAGCTGGAGTGTGTTCTGGGCTAAATGTGTGATCTAATTGTGTATTAATAAACTTCTACTTGTTTATTCTTTTTTACAACTGTGTCTGCCTGTTCCTGTTAAGTTTTGATAGACAGTCTGGTCAAGCTTTTCATGGTAAACCTGCTGAACAACACATTCAAGGGTCCATATATGGATCATTCAATACCTGATCCAGGGAGGAATCTTGAGGGCAAAGGGGACACGGTGAATGACAGGAACCCAAGGGTTGGAACTGTGGGTCCATCACACCTACTTAAAGGCAGAGCAGAGAGGAAAAGATGAACAGTTGGAGTGACAAAACAAAACAAAAGGCAACATAGAGTGGTACATTCCAAGCTGCCAATGGGGAGAAAAGAAAGCCAGCAGGGAAACTTTTTCCACATTTTCCTATCTCTCCCCCCTGCCCCCCCCCGCAGCTGTCTAGGAAGTCAGGAGGGTGGATGCAGCCACCAACAGCTGGACAGACTCCTCAGAGCAGCAGCCCTTAAGCCATTCATGATGGGTCTAGGGGTAAGGGAGAAACAGGAAGCATGAATCCCCCTTTGGTCTTATTTGCCTTCAAGTACACTCTAACTTATGGCAACTTTGTCGCAGGATTTTCTTGACAAGATTTACTGAGAAGAAATTTGATAAAATCTTCCTCTAAGGCAGAAAGTTACTCAGTGGCTTTCCATGGCTGTCATGGAGCCTTCTAGTCCAGCACTCAAACCACTAGTCCAGCACTCAAACCGCATGCTCACTCTCAGACACTATACAATCCCCTGCTGCATACCAATGCTCTCTCCCTTTGACCTGCCAGCTATTGTCTGAAATAACTTCGTAGGATCACCTCTGAGTATTATGAGAAGTGCACCACGCAATTAGACTGCTCTTACTATCTTGTCTTCATCCCCATGTAACTTGTCCACTACAAGGGATTCATCCTGCACCAACTCACCATATTATTCCTGTTTCTGTAGAGACTTACTAGACTTACTACCAGTGAAGACCTGCTCCTGCATCTACTTACCACTTTAGGATTCCTGATCTTGGTAAGACTTACTGCCAGCAAGGACATGATCCTGTGCCTAGTTACCATGTTACTGTTCCTCCTGTTTTACCACCAGCAAGTCCTGTGCATACTTACTTTATCATCAGTATGTTTTTGATCCAGGGTGGCTGCACAAGCCCGTCTCAACTGTAGAACTGCCTCCCAAAGGAAGCTAGGCTTATTGTTTTATTATTTTAATTGTAAATTGGTTTTAATTGAGATGTGATTTAATAACTTTTTAAGGGGGGGGGAGGAGGGAATTATATTGTTTTAAGCTGTATTTTACTGTTGTACACCACCCGGATTGGCTTGCCACAGGGAGGTATATAAATAAAATTTATTATTATTATTATTATTATTATTATTATTATTATTATTATTATTATTATTCATTCCTTTTGAGCTTCCATTGGGCAACCAAGACTGCATTGCTATGGCCTTTGGTTCTTAACACCAGGATTGGCCATTAGTACTGTTTTGTTTGTACACATATTTTTATAACTTAAAAACAAAACAAAACACTGTTGTTAGCATGAAGTGAGAAGATGGGCAAGCCTGAGTAGAGCCAATTGCCTAACCTCATAATGACACCTCATAAAATGTTCTGAGCTGGGAAAGGGAGTCTATGAGGGAAAGGATATAACCAAAGGAGTGTCTGTCAGATAGGGCCAGTCAGGAATCATTATAGGGCAAGGAGAGAGAGAGGAACAGGGGCAGACAGGAATGGATTGAATCTTGAGAAGATAAGTTGGTTAGGGTCTGTTAGGAAGAGAAGAACTGTTGAGATCTGAATAGGGATTTGGTTTAATGTGATTTGAGAGGGAGGATGGAGTTCAGGGAGTTAATGTTTAACTTTCTTGTTATATCAATCTTTGTTGTTCTTGTTGTTGTGTGCCTTCAAGTCATTCCTGACTTACAGTGACCCTAAAGTGAAAATATCATACAGTTTTCTTGACAGAATTTGTTTAGAGGGGGTTTGCTTTTACCTCCATGGCTGAGAGGATGTGGTTTGCTCAAGATCACCCAGTGGGTTTCCATGGCCAAGCGGGGATTTGAAGCCTAGTCTCCAAGTGTCCTAGTCTAGTACTCAGACTACTGCACCATACTGGCTCCAATCTTTAAATCTTCACTGGTTTTATTTTTCTACAACTCTGGATGTCTTCATGTAAGAATTGATAGGATCGGTCACACATTACCATACTGAATGGAATGATCAACACATCAACTTAGGAGCCATCCTAAGGGTAAAAGAGCAAGGTGAATGGCTGGAGTTCAAGGGTTGGAACTGTGAAACCAGCCTATAGTAATAGTAATAATATTTATTCGGTCTTTGACCAGTAAAAACAAAATCACACAAATAGCGTATCAGTATAACAGTAACAGATTAAAATATAAACTGATAATAGACTATATATGTACAGTATCCAACCAAATCTTTCTACACGGTAATAAAATGTCCATTTGTCAGTTGAGGGCACAGTTTACAAACAATATAACAAAATTTAGCCACCTTATGGGATACAGTAGGATCATTATTATCCAGTAGGAAGTGTAAATAAAAAGAGTCAGTTTTACCTGGGAATTTACTCAGTAGTGGGCTAATCAGTTGGTGACGAATGTCCCTATAGAATAGACAGTAGAGGAGAACATACTCATTGGTTTCAACAGCGCCCGAACCACATGGACAAAGACGAAACTCAAAAGGTGTTTTTTTTATATCTACCTTCCAACATGGCCGTGGGCAACACATTGAAACGTGCCAAAGTTAGAGCCCTTCTAAACTTCGGGAGAGTAACATGGAATAGATATGGAGCTGGGGAAGGGACCGGAAACCAGCCTATAAAAGGGATGTCACAATTACTTTTCAAATAATGTTTTCATCTGTTGTACAAGAGGTTATAAACAAAACTTTTAATAAATATGTACCGTAAGTCATATCCAGTCTGAAACATGACTAGCAATTTGGATGCACATCAGGATTAAATGGAAAGACAGAACTGGGTCCCACTAATATTCTAATATGATAGGGACATGTAATGGTATGGAACAGACCACAAAGGAATTACTAGTACTCAGTTATCACTCCCTGGAATCATACTGGGAAGAAGAGGCCAGTTAAAAAGCTGCCACACAGATGTCTGCTATATTCTGCATTTACAACAGCAAGTGTTAGTGGTCACTGATATTAAAGGCTGCTCAAAATTTTAACAGTACATTTTTTACCTAATCAATTTATCCTGTTGAACATCTCCTATGCTCTTAAAATTGTTAAGGCATGGGACTCCACAGATAAGGTTTGCAATTATCTCTATTAACTGTCTTGTGATACAAGACAGTTATGCTTATAGAATAATATATAAACTTAATTAATTGCTAGTTAATAACAGCCATCTCCCATTAATGTGTTATTATAAAGCAACATTTTCATTGTGTACCATAGGAGATAAGCCATCCTGAAATACAAGGATTCTCAGTGCAAACTATCTGAACAGCCAAAGAAATGCTAGGCCTGGAGAAAAATATAATGAAGAGAAGTAAACATTACAATTAATTAAAAATGAATTTGATAAGTATGAAAGCAAGTGATGGAAGTATACTGAAAAATGAAATCACCCTATTCTCTTAATTATCATTTGGGTGCTAAGATACAAAAGAGGCTTCAGAGTCTATGCTAAATTTCATAGGTTTGTTGCAGAGAATATTGTGGCATCATTTTAAAGACAAAAATTTGCTCTTTTATAAAGTAACTAAATTGTGAGTTTGAGTCTTCAACTCTGATGAACCTTAACTATACCACTCTAATCAGGTTCCTTCTTTGTTTTTATTCTTGAATATTTTAATTTGAATTTTAAAACATGAGAGGAAGTACATAGGGTATGAACATGTGTTAGATATATTTAATATAAACTGACAATTATTTCCAAGAATAGACTTCCTTGAAAGTGGCACTTGAAAATACACATTCATTTATTGGGTCCCTGTGGGCAATATAGACTGGTTGCCTTAATTTCATAACATGAAAACAAAATCAGTCTACTTTGGTTCACAGTGCAACCAATAATTTAAAACAAAGATTGGGGTAATGGACTGATATAGACACCATAAACTGCTTCCTTGAAAGAAATTGTCTGTACATCTTGACCACATGCATGTTTAACTAGAGCTGAAATCCAATAAATTTCATGTGAATTCCACTTCTTCATAATCATGCATAGGACTGCAGACTGAAAATACAGAGATACAAAAATATACCTGTCCCTCTATGAACAATCTTATGATTGACAGAACTGTAGTTTGTCCTTTTGTTTAATTTCCATTCTTTTTGTACTTTCCAAACTTTTAAAAACAACACTGAATCAGAAAAAGGTACTTAATATAGGTTTTACTTTATCTACACCCCAAGAAACAGACAGCTATTAGTGAACCATGTTCCTTCAAGAGTCTTCATTTAAGAGAAATTAATAGATCAGTCCTGTGCATTCCTTACTCAGAAGTAAATTTCTGCGTCCTTGGAAGCAAAGTTTCAAACTCTAAGGGTCATATCCAGGCTCATATGCATAGGAATAAACTCACATTATCCTGTAAACCAATGGTTTAGAAAAAAAAAACATTCTATATTTTACTGGACTGTTCATGAAAATGTACATTGTTTATTTATGAGAGCCATAATACAGATTACTTGTGCAGGACAATATAATGAGGAATAATACTATCTACAAAAATACATTTCTAACAATATATATGAATGGAAAATATAAATATATAAATATCTAAGATCTAAATCATATCCAGCTCACTCCTCTATCCTTGGAAGACAAATTTCCAGAGAAAAACAGAAATGCTTTTAAGTGCAGAAAAGTTAACAACTAATAGAATTTGTAATTTATGGCTGAATTGGCAACGTGGAACACTTTGACATGTTGCCTGAACTTTTCAGTTTTATAAGGAGATTCAAACAAAGGCAAAACAACATACAAAGCATGATGCTATCCAAGTCCAATATCTCCATGCCTGATCACATTCAGCATGAGGTGCAAACATACATAAATCTGTCCCACTGAAACCAATGGACTCTAAAATGTTCAACTCAGATGGACATGTACCCAAACAATTTTGGATGTGTAACCACACAATCCACAAACAAAATAAGATGCTGGAATTTCATTATTTCCTCTTACCTGCAATCAAGCTTCTTCCATTTCTAGTTTGGGTTCAGATATGGCCATCTCATACTTGAACTCAAATCCCCAGAATATGTGATCATGTGAAAAAGCTTTACCTATCTGAACAGTGAAAAGTTTTAGCTGAATAACTATCTGAATTACAAATGCTTACAGACAAAGATTTAAGACTGGAACCAATTAGTTGATCCATCCTACAACAGAAAGATCTCTCATTCATTTAATATATGAAATGCTTGAGCACAAAATTGTTTATGGAATACATGTGAAGTTGCATATATAGTCTCTTGGTGACGTTTCACTCTTACATCACCAAACTGACATCATGGCTTCTGTTAATTAAACAATAAAGATCCAGGTCTCTGTGGAAACCATTCAACGGTAGTTTGGACAGCCACACAAATAAATAAATAAATAGCTAACTTATGGCTCATATTCTAAACATAAAGACTTTGATCCAGAGAAAGATGATATCATAGATGTATATGTACTTTTTACTAAAATTTATAGGCCATAACCCAATCATGCTCTATTGTCTCACTGAGATGAATGGATATATAATTGGTTAATTCTGGATCACCCTGAAAAGTGTTCCTAGCTTCTCATTCTAGAGCAACATGCTTAAATTCAAAGCCCTGATTATGTTTCTTGTGAAAAATAAATTTGAAAGCATTTCTGAAACAGAAGATGACTCAAGCCGCATCGTACCAGTTTGTTTCTAACATTATCTCTGTAAGAGAAACCAATTTGGGGATAATTGTCATCTAGAGAGGTATATAAGATAACACAGAGACAAGAAGATAAATGAAAATAAGATAAAATCTATTTTGGGGAGCTCTGGCTCTGGCAAAAGATATAATTTTACTTTTAAATATCCCCGTTCCCCCCAGTGATAGGAGTGTCAAGATGATTCAAATTGAATATACAACACAACAAATATACAGTGCTATGGCACAGGATTTTTCTCTTATCAGTCAGTAAGGCAGACTTCTCATTTCCCACTGCAACCTATCCATACTATGGTTATCTTGAACTAACCAGAAAAAGGAAAATAAAAAAAATCTATGTTGGTAAGTGGCTTCCCACCCATCCAACACCTAAGGGAATGTTAGCCATCAGAAGAAAAAGAATCAAGATCAAATATTACCTTTTCTTGCATGCTAATGGTTAATAATAATAATCATTTCAGCAGTGGTGGGCAACTTGTGGTCCTCCAGATGTTGCTGGACTACAACTCCCAGCAGCCTTAGTCAACACAGCTAATGTTGACTCAGTGCTACATTGTAATAAAATAAAAAATGTTACCCTGTCATTGGGTTAGCAAGAAAAGTTAGTTTTCAAACAGTACTATACTGTCCAGAAGTGCAGCAAGGTATTTCAGTAAAATAGTAAGTTTTGCCTGAAAGAAAATATAATGCATTGTACTTGAACACAGAGCTATATAGTATTATTACACACAGAAAACTGCTTTTATCTGTATGGTGTTACTCAAAATGAATGAGGCTACTACTTTTGACTAGACTCTTGCACAAAATTATGTTACATCCTCCCCCCCAGCCCTTGACAAACACTGTAAGGTAGATGATGGTAGGAGGAGTAATTTGTCTTGCTTAGGGAAGTGGTAGTAGTCCTTGTTTCTCTTCAGAGCAGAGGCGAGAGTCAGGAAAACATCCAGTAGCTTAAGGCAGAACACTGGTCCTTTTACTTCAGTGAACATGGAAATTGTGGTTGTTTCCTAGAAGTCAGGTGTATTTGTTTCCATATTTTATGTTCAGCTATTTTTTGGGTTTCTCCAGGATATTGAGGAATTTCCCTCGAGTCATTTCTCTTGCTGAAATCAAAAGAGAAAAGAAAGCTTAATAATAAAAAAACACACAACAAAATTGGATAATATACAATATTTAGACCTACTAATGAAATTAATTTAAAACAGCTTTCTAGTGCCAAAAGGTAGCAAAAATATATAAAGCAGAGAAATAAATCTGTGCTGCAGTTTAGAGTTCTTTGCAGTCCGAAAATGCTGGCCAAGCACTGAAGGCATCAAAGCTCAGATCAGACATAATACTCACAAGCTGTCACATTTCATACTATGCCTACTTCTTTTATTCTTACTGTGGTTTGCTTCAAGATCTCTTTTTCAGTTTTTCTACTATATCTATCCATGAATACTATAATCTCGAGAGGCATTGCTTCTCCTGAGCAGGGCATATTTTTCTGGATGCTATAACCTTTCAGAGATTATGGACCTCTGCTCCCTCCATTTTGAGATTACTTGTCCCTGGATGCTTATGATGTGAACATAAATGAGACAGCGTTTCCCTTGGCAGTGATAGTCCCTGGATACTATAACATAATGGAGTTTATATTTCCTCAAAGTAGATCCTCTATGGATGGAAAGTTAAAGTAGAGTTTATGGAGCTTTGCTCAACTCACTTATATTGTATTGTCATTCCCTGAATGCTTAATACAGCAAGGCAAAGCTTATACGTTTCCTTCCGTTTCATCAATCTCTGAGAAGATCTCTACAGAATTTTTACACAGCTACTTTTCGCAAAAAACAGTTCTGGCTCACAAGTTTAAAGGTTTTAACACAAGTGCCTTGAAATTGTACATTTCAACTTAAGACTAAAATGTGAGAGAAAACATTCAAACACTTTCCTCTTCTGGCTGTCTCCTGATATTTACCTAGTAAATAAAATTCCTCATCCACTGTAATTATGTATACATACAAAAGGAAGTTACACTGCAAAGACCTTTTTCTTGTGATGAAGGCCTAGGTCACCTCTTGTTAATGTTGCTGTTAATAAAATGCTAGCCCCAAGTGTAGGGCTCACCTATAATGGCAGCCTATCACTTTTATCTAGGGAAGAGTACTTAGGAGCTATGGTAGATAATTCAATGAAAAACCTGACCCATGTGCTTCAGCTATGAAAGAGACAATTTTCACACTGGGGACCATTAACAATGGTTAAAAAAATAAAACTGTCAACATCACAATCCCTTTATACAAGTTTGTGGTCCAACTATACTTTGAACATCACATATAAATCTGGCCTTCACATCTAAAAAAGAAAAACAAAAAACCATATGGAGAAAAGTCAACTCATATCAGAAGGCTGGACAACTCCTCTGCAAGCACATTTACAACATTTTGGGATTGATTTTAGTTTTTTAAAAGGAAAATAGTGGGTGGGATACAACAGAGATTTATAAAATCACACAAGATATGAATAAAGGGATTTTTTGTCCCTCTGTCATAATGCTCATAATGCAGGGTCACCCACCAAAGCAGAATGGTGAGAGATTAAGGGTACGGAGGATAAGACTGCTAGTCATGACGACTATAGGCAACATCCAGAGGCATCTGCCTCTGAATACTAATTGTTGAGAAACATTTATAAAAAGGTGACCCTGATTAACTGGCAACAGATTTTTAAAGAACTAGTAAAAATGCAAGTACTGGTTAGTACTCCAGTCACACCCTGACATCTTGTAAGGGAAAATACAGACTATTGGTATACTTTGCTTTTGTGGATACGTATGAGCACAGGCCTGTGTAGCTTCCTTTGAGGCAATCCAGATGGTACATATTTTGTCCTGGAGTATTTCCCATCTTTTCCCAAGCCTAGCTTGAGAATGGGACATCTGATCACTTCTGGGTCAGTTTTTTGGCAGTTAGTGTAGTCCCCAGAGTGGCCAAGACTTTCTCTATGGGATAAAGTGACATGACAAAGGGAAAGGGAATAGGTCATTTTGCATTTCATGGGAGAAATTTAGAAGTTCAAATCTTGGGGAACTCTACGAGTGCGTGATGCTATTTTGGCTATGTAGATAGCACTGAGGTCTAACATCAGAAAGATATTTGAAAGACTACCCAGCAGCCAGCATGCACTATGTGATACACTAGGATAGTGGTGAGGAGTTCACCAGCTGACCATAATTTACCTCCTACCATGAGAGCCAGTGTGGCTTAGTAGTTTGTGAGTAGGACTTGGACTCTAGGAGTTTGATTCCCTGCTTGACCATGGAAACCCACTAGAGTGAACCTGGGTGAATCACACACTGTCAGCCCCAGAAAACATAATAGGTTTGCCTTAGGGTTGTTGTAAGCTGGAAACAACTTGATGGCACACAACAACAAATGCCTGCTTTATAGTGCAAATCTAGTGAGCTGGTGGTAAAAAATGATTAACACCAGAGAGACTATGGATTTCAAGTGACAAGGTTATGTGAAAACATTTTGATCCAAACTCAACTGTTTATGGGTCTTACCAACCCATAAACACAAAATGTTGCACTAATGATATTCATCTAGCTTTACAAGATTCTTAACATTAAGGATTAATGTCATCACAAATTCTGTGACCAACAGAACAAGGAACAGAGCAGTAATACAAAGTAACTCTAAGTGTATACGTTCAAGACTAGGAGATGCAAGATCTTGACTGGGATAGGAATCATGCAGCTCTTCTGGTGCTTGTTGGACTGCAAACCCCTGCTTTGCAGTCGGTAAATAATTCTGGGATCTGCAGTCCATCTTTTTCTGAAAAGCCGCATTATTCTCACCCCTGATGTTAATTCAGGCATACTTCACAGGACTATTGTTAGATAGGTGAAATTTGTTTGTTTGTTAACATTTAGATCCTGCTCTAGTCTGAGGATCTCAGTCTAGTCCAAGGATATACTATAAAACAATTTAGACCATTTTAAACAGTTTAGAACACTCTGAAATAGTAAGAATAATTTAAACTCAATAAAAGCATATGAAACAATTTGATAAAGCCAGGTGTGATGTGACAGTTTAAAACTAGTTAAAACCATTTAAGACAATTTAAAACCCTGCACATGTGCATGGTTTAACTTAATGAGACCCCAAAGGCTTTAGTAAATGTTTTACTTGGCACTGGAATAATACTAGTGTCGGTGTTAACGGGGCGTCTCATGGGAGGGTATCCCACAAGGGTGCCAAAGCAGAGAAGGCCCTCCTCCATGTTTTCCTGCAACATATTGCCCCACTAGTGGGACACATAATAACACCCCCCAACAGACCTCAGTCCTTGGACAGATGCATATTGAGAGACATGCTCTTTCAAGTATTAAGGTCCCAAGCTATTTAGGGCTTTACTGTTATCACCATCTCTTTGAATCTGGTAAGTGTATTGACAGCCAGTTCAATTCCTTTAAAACCAATGCTACATGGTTCCCAAATAGTGTTTAGTCAGCAGTTTAGTCTGCAGCCTCCAACTCATCTTCAAAGGCAGGGCCACACAGAGTCCATTGCAGTAGTCCAACTGGGAATTTAGAAATGAATGGACTACAGTAGCTGGAATCTAGGAATACTCCTAAGCTATGTATCTCAGCCCTCAGGAAGAATGCAGCACCATTAGGGAGGTCACTTAACCAATTTCTGAACCTCAGAACCACTAATCCATAGAGTCTCTGCTTATTGAGACTCAGTTTCAGTTTAATAACCCTCATCCAGCCATTATAGTTCTGTACCTGGACAGCCTCAGCTGATCCCAACAACAAGGAGAAGTAGAGTTGAGCGTCATCAGCATACTGATGGCATCCTACTCCCAAACTCCTATCTTGTCCAGGGGCTTCATACAGACATTAATAATAATAATAATAATAATAATAATAATAATAATAATAATAATAATAATAATAATTTTTATTTATAGCCCGCCTCTCTGCCCAACAATTGAGGCACGTTACAGCAGTTAAAAACAAGACAAGTAAAAACAACCCCAAACCCTAAGTCCCACCTCCCAACCCCTTAAAACATTAAATAGCATAGGAGACAAGACAGGAATATATGGCATTCTACAGCATAATGACTATGGGGCAGAACAGGAGATTCCCTGTGCCACCTTCTAGAACTACACTGCAAATAGAAACAGAACCATCATAACACTGTGTTTCATACCCCCATTTGATAAAGCCAGTCCAGTCCAGTAGGATACTATGATCAATGATATCAAAAGCTACTGAGATATCCAGAAAGATCAATATGGAGTAGGTTAAATGTCAGGACAATCAAGGCTAAAACCAGACTAAAACAGTGTCCAGATAATTTAAGAACAATGGAGGATAACTAGCCATCACACACTCAAGTACCTTGATTTCAAAAGAGGATATTAGCAATAGGATGGTTTAGGAACAGATTGTTTCAACAGCCATTTCCATCTGATTATTCCAGGCCTTGACTGAATCACCTGCTCTGTTTTTCAGAGTAGTCAGGAATACTTTGGATTTCATAAATCGCTGGGGGTAAACCATTTTAACTGGTCTCTCATCCCTTCTGGGAGAGTCCACTACTATCAGACCAAACTAGACAATAAAGTAATCTGATTATGACAATGGAGTTGTTAACCACTTGCCCTCAAATAAACTCATTCTCCATCCACATAACAAGGGGGGGGAAAAGAAAAGAAACAGATCTGGTGTATGTTCTGCTGCATGTCTCAGGCCAGTGATGTCTTGAGACAGCTCCATGCTATCATGGTGAGCATGAAGTTCTGTACTAGTCCCTTTAGGACAGCATTGGCATGGATGCTGAATTCCCCCACAACCGCATTACAGAGTGCTCCAATAATATTCTGAGACCACTTTGAGATGTAGGCTGAGTGAATATAGCTCAAAAACTGGTCATGTTATTGTTTCCCCACACTCCAATTCCAATTTGCTAAAGCTTTAGGCAAGTGCAGCAAATGGGATGAGGGTGAAGGACATGTAAAGGCATGGACAAAATGACAAGAAAGGGAAATAAGTGAAAAAAGTATCTGAAACATTGGTATGATAACATTGCACCAAGCAACTAGTACACTTCAAACCATATTCATTCCATTAATATGATTATAAAGTTGGCCTTCAACTGTACTTCATGTTCTTCTGTGATGGGCATATCACACCTATTTTTGAAGTTCTGAGATCATAAAGTATTTTAAGACTCTCTTG
>CM034701.1:43587491-43601242 GCA_020142125.1 Phrynosoma platyrhinos
GGGGATTAGGAGATCCTCTTGTCATTTTTTTCATTGTATAAAGGGGAGGGGAAAAAAACCCAAACTAAACTGGAAAACTATTACTGGACGTTTGAGGTTGGAGACATTTCACTTTGAATTAAATTCTACACCCTCAAGTATTGCCAAATGGCAGCATTACTTGCTGATGGAGTGGAAGTTTTCTGAAGCACCAGTCCCATATAGGAGATATACGAATGTGTGACAACTATGCGCCCCTGAAGAGGGCTGCACCCTATAAATCAGACCATGAGCATTGACTAGTTCTGCGCTCCAAGTGAAATTACTGTGAGTTGGGGGCTGCTCCAGAGCACGTGCCCTCCTGTTCGCTTGTCATCGGAGATGTTAACATTTCTGATTAATTCACAGACCTCTCATTTTATTCTTCATTCCTTTATCCTTGCTATCCTGCTCTGCCGCAGCTTAAAAGATTCTTACCGACCTGCTACAATAATCACCACCCACTCGTCCTCCCCCCCCAACCTGGTGAAATTGTTTAGTGATGCCAACCGCGCTTTTAATTTGCAAGACATCAGACACAGAGGTAATTTATACCAACATCTGTTCATTTCTGACTTCTGAAACAAACTCACACATGCTGCTACAAAATCCCATTAGGAACAGGAGACAGCCTTCTGCTATTCTGTATTCCTCTTCTCAATACACACTAAGGAGGCAACTAGGCTTTAAATTTGAAAATGTATGATGCAAAATTGAGGGAAGTTCCTAATAGCTATCAAAGAAACCTTTCAGTCTCATCAAGTGCCATCTAAATTGTGCAGAGAAGTTTGCGAATTTTTCTACCTACCTTTGTGTCTATGCTGTTTCCATCTTGCTGATCCATACACACCCAATGTTCATGTCTTGCTAATAACATGAGATATATTCGGAATGCACAAGGCTCCATCCCAGAATGCCAGGCATTCAATATTACCCAGACCTCTCACTCCTGGTAGTTCCCCTGCCTTGTCTCTGAATACAAAGCATCACAATGTGTCTCTTACAGGTAGCTTTTGTTTTGCATCACTCCAGTTTAATATTTTAATACCTTCTTACAAATTTTATTCTAAAACATCTCACAGTTGTTTTGGCAGAGAAACAAGCGTGAGGACAAGGAAGCTCACATTCTCAAGAAAACCTACAGCAATAGCTGTTGTCGCTGACATCCCATGAGAACAGGGGAAGCCTATTACTTAGTGTATGGAGATGGGTCTTTAAGTGAAAGGCTAAAAAAACTGTATCAAAATCCACAGGAATATTATTTTTAATGTGCTTGTTCCAAAGGACTTGCTTGTTGGACATGGGACACCATGCTGATTTCGTTGTACTAGCAACTAACCATTGAATCTGTGTAGTACAAAACGGAAACATGAATTGCTGTGTCAGGACAAAAACTTACAATTTATCCTATGTGGTACATCTATCACTACAATAGAAAATCAACAATGGGTATGACTGCAATAGCTCGGTTACAAATTAATCTCCTCAGTTAGATGGGGAACTGAGGGCACTGAAGACCACAGTAAACACCAATTTAGGATGTAATCGGCCTAGGTTACAATAAAGCTGAGTATTTGAACAAATCCACCCTTTCCTGAGACTACCTAGGAAGCAGCCATTGGGTTGCTATAAATAACAACAGGCTCTTGAACCAGGAATTAAATTTTCTACTTTAGAATAGATAGATCTCAACCCAGGTAGTGGACAGAAGAGGCAGAAGCCAAAAATGGAGCTTAATTTTCCAGTTGCTAGGAGGGTGGAGCAGAGTTTAATATAATCTTCTCTTTGGAACTTCAATCCCTCAATCCTGTATTTAGCCTTGTTGCCTTGGTCTCCCTTCCCACTACAACTGTCCCCAAGCTGCCTCCTGCAGTAAATTTTGTGGCTGCTGGTTGAAGAGATTCAGTAGTACAGATTGATTTCTTGCAAGTGAGGAGATGAGGGATTACCAAAAGCAGCCCTGGTTAACAAGATTGGGCGCAGAATCTCTTGTGAGAGCAGCCCACTCTGCCAGCGCTTTGCATCCTTTCACTATGACATATGGGTTTCATTACACAAAGATCTTCCTGATTTTAACTTTGAGGAGATTACATTAGAAACTCAGGGCTATCTTTACATCTGTAGCAATTTAAAGGTTAAGTAACATTTTTAATCAAATGACAAAGACTCATAATGTTTGGCCTTCAGTCCAAAGTAGAAACTGTAGCTCCGGATGTTCCTTCCAATGACGATTTAATTAGAAAAGAACGCTCTGCTGGAGATTGGACCTCTACTCTCATTGGTCCCCAACATCTCATAAAGAGCCTTCTCATATATATGGTAACATTGCACTACACTGTCATAAGGTTTGGATACTCAGGAAATAATGGGGGATTTACTGTGACAAAATCAGTAACGAAAGTAGCAAGTTACACTTATATAAGCAGCTGTCACCCTGAAGGATCTCAAAGAGGGAAAATTGTTAATGTGCAAAGATACCCATAGTATCCCAATAATACAATTAAATATCCTGGAAGAGAAGAAAGGATTGCAGTTCAGTGGTAGGATACATACTTTGCAGGTAAAAGGTCTCAGGTTCAACACCTGGTAGAGGTAGTGAAAATTCTTATCTAAAAATCTGTCAGAGCAGATAATACGAAGTTGGATGGACTAAGGGTCTGACCTGATATAAGGCAGTGCTTCTGAGGTTGACTAGCAATTATTTTTTTCCAATGTACCAGGGACTAGCATCATATTTGTATTTTCTTTCTTTCTTTCTTTCTTGGGCATGTTCACCAGGGACTGGCAGCTGATGGCACTGGGAGCAGCATTGCTCCAGAGACCACAACTCTGAGTAGCATTGGTATTGTCAAGATCATGGTCCAGTCCTCTGGTGGAGTGGGTACAGCATGTCAGAGCCCAGCACTGGAGTATGCTAAATTACAAAGATATGCTGACCAAAAGTGGGGTCCCAACTGGATTTTAAAGTAAGACAAGCAGTGTATTCAAATTTTTGAAAAGCTAGCAACATTCCAAAAAATCTTACAACTTGCACCAAAATATGAGGGATCGTTTGTCATTAAAAAAAAAACTTGACTATGAAGTGACCGCTGAATTAGTGTTACCACAAACCAAAGGGGAGATGCAGACCGGAACAAAAGGCCATCCTGGGGGTGGAGTTGGGGAGGGGCAGCCGCACGCCAGCCACCCCGGCTTCACCCTGATGCCGTCCTGACGCCACGCACCCGTCCACATGGTGTCAGGACGTCCTATTGGTGCAGCGTGCACACACGCTGTACCAAAAGGGCGCAAAAAAGCCACAGCGGTGGCTGAAAGGGCAGCCTTTTGCCAACCCCAAAAGGAGCAGTATTTTGCCGCTCTTTTGGGAGTGGCAAAAAGGAGGATTGGGGCTGCAGCTTGTGGTTGCCGCAGCCCCAATCCACCGCTCCCAGGTGCGGCCGAGAGCCAGCCCAAACGGGCCGTCTGTATCGGCCCTTATAGACATATTCACCCTGCATTTCATTTCAGCCTGCTGAAACTGACAGTGGAATCAGATCCATGCCAGCAGTTAAACCCACTGCTGCTACCCATTTTGATTGATGGCAATCAACATTTTGAGGCATCAAAGGTTCTAGACTTTAGAGTCTACAAAGGCAAATTGCAGTATTTTGTACAATGGAAACATTTCTCTCTGGAGGAGCTGGAGTGCATGGATTCTAAAGATATACAGGCCTCTACGTTAGTGAGCAAATTCCACATATGCTATCCTAATAAGCCAACACCTCACTAATGATAGGTTGTAGTAACAGTATAAATACATACTGCATTTTTGTTGAGAAGGGAGGTAAATATAGTTTAGGGCTGCAGAATGTGCGGATCATGGTCCAGACATTGTCTTGCCATGCTTAATTGCTGTGTTTGTCCATATATGTGTAATGCGGGATGATGGGTTATGATATCTTATTGGTAAGGCTGGGAGAAGCAAAGATTGTGTATCAGGTGCAGCCTGGGACAATAAGCAGATATGTGGGGAGGAAGTATGAGCTGTCACTTACCAAGGCCATTCTTGTGAGAATCAGTAGCTTGGTACATAGGGAAAAGAAAGAGGGATAAGACCTGAGGAAACAATATGTTTTGGACTGCTGACAAATGGCTTTGATAAAGGGTGAATTATTTGAATTGTAGTATACTGGGATAACAACCTAGAAGTGAATAGCCTCTTCATTCTCCAGATATTTAGAATTACACGATATATCCCACATATCAAAGTAAGCATATATCCTTCATCCAAATAAGGTTCTTAACAACTCTCTTTAGTAATTAAGTATTAATTACTACAGGAATATCTCAGGCAAACTACAGGTATATCTCAGTTAACAGTCGATGCGTCCCTGTACATAACTTCTCCTAACAGAAACTTTAAGAGCAGAGACAGAAATAACATGGAGGGTTAGGTTCTTACATCACAAAAAGAAGAGTAGTTTGAGCATCCAGATTTTCACTCAGAGCCAAAGATATGCGTATGTGAAATGACTACTGCTTCCCTTGATCTGGACACTATACTCTTGTCAATGCAACCCAGAATTGCATTGGGTTTTTGGGCTGCTGTATCAGACAGTTGACTCTTGTTTATGTTGTGATCTACTACTACTACTACTACTACTATTATTTTATTTACCTATATCCTGCATTTCTCCCAATACAGAAACTCAAGTCTACTAAAGGGTCAAGCAGACCGACAACTTGGAGCAGCCTCAGGCCACTCCAGCCCTGGTTGTCCCCTCAATCAGTGTGAGACTACGGCGAATGCATGGCCCAGTCCTTATCTGGGCCACCACCGTGGTCCCGAATGAGAAGCTGGCAAACAATTGCTCTTTTTCCAGCCAGCTTTTTCTGACTGGGTGCACTCTCCTCATGGCTTCTGGCAGCTCTAGGAGCATGCGTTGTCTGCACACCCTGTCCCCAGAGCGGCCGGAAACCACTCCTTCCTCCCTGTCTGTTTCGGGCCTAAGACTTCTAGATCTTTTTCACATGTACTACTTTCAAACCAGGTGTCAAGCATCCTATATTTATGTATTTCATTTCCCCAACCAAATATAGTACCTTACCTTCCAATGGCTCGCAAAGTAGAAGAAAATACTTTTCCACTTCTGATGCTGGCATAGTGTAATCAATAAATGTAAAAAATGGGTGGAAGACTAAATAAATTCTTCCTGCTCCCAATCCCTGAAAATGTTAGTTGCAAATCCAGTTGTCTTTTCTTTAATTTCAGAGGGCAGAAGAATCAGAGATAATAAACCAATAGCAAAAATATCCGGTTTACAGTTAACACCAAGACTTTGGAGAGGAATTTTTTTAAGGGAAAATGGGAATCAGCAACTGCATTTAAATGACATGTTTCATTATTTTTTCCTAAGATCTTTTGTAATTTGTTTAAGGGAAGCACCAGCACAAAAGTGAAATATGTAAAAATACAGGAAGTTTGTGTACAATTTTGGTTTTAAAAAGTCACTGTGTCATCTATTTATTCTCTAGAGTTCAATTTCAGTTACTATATGTCGTCACCAAGGTCTTAAACATCCCTCAACAATAAACATAGCTCAACTGGCAGCAAGAAGGGCTATTGTAATTCTGCATCAACTGAAGCAGAATATCCAAGTTGAGGGAAGTAGCAGCAGCACTTTCTGCTTGTGCTAGACCTCATCTGGAGTACTGCGTCTCATTCCAGGCACAAAATCTGTGAAGGATATCAACAAGACAGAAAGCATCTAGAGAGGGGTGACCAAAACCCCTTTCACATTATAGTTGGCCCTCCATATTTGCAGCCTTGAGACTTGAGGTTTTGATTATTTGTGAGGTCAAGGCTGCTAGCCCAGGCATTCCTCCTCCCCCTCGGGCTTTTCCTCTCAGGAGAAAAAGCCCAGGAGCCAACTTCATGTTTTCCCTGGCCATCCAGGCAGCGACCGGGCAGGGAAAGGGAGGAGGATCCTCCATCCCCCCCCCCCAGGACCCTTTGCCTGCCCCATCGCTCCCTGGGCTGTCCAGAGAGCAATGGGACTAGCAAAAGGAGGAGGATCCTCCATCCCCCAAGTCTCTTTGCCTGCCTTGGCAGAGATCCATCTAGGAAAGGGAATTGGGGGGATGGAAGCTCCTCTCCCTGCCCGATCACCTCCTGGGGAAGGATGCGATGGGGCTGGGAAAGGGGCAGGGAGCCAGTTAAAGGGATGGCAGGGTGGGGAAAATGGAGCGCAATACGCTGCTCCTCTTCCTCTGCCCACCCCTCCCTTTAACTGACTTCTAGGTGGAGGGCGGAGTTTTTTACGATTTTTCCATATTGTGGGGGTCTCATTCCCCTAACCTCCATGAATATGGAGAGAAGACTGTATACATTTTCAGCACTAAGATTCCACGTTAATTGGCACGACTGCATCCTACATGATCCTGGGACTTGTAATTTACCTGAGAGGAAGGCAATGGCAAACAAATCTTGTCATGAAAGCCTCTTTATAGGTTGGTCTTAGGCTCGCCATAGGTTGGAAATGACTTGAAGGCACACAAAAACAACAGTCCCACTGTTCCCTCTGAATTAACACTCAAGGCAACTTAGAGAAATTTAAAAAGATAGAGGTAAAACACACACACAAAGTTGATGCTAACATGCAATTAAACATTTTTCTATAGATGTAGTATTAAAATATTTTAAAACACAGCCATCAAACAAGGAAGAAATGAAAATTATATGCCACACTATTCCTTTCTGTATAAGAGTCAGGTTTCACCTGATCAAGTAAAAAAACACTCTCCACCTGCTGATAGAAAGAAAAGGAAGGAGCTAGTCTAGCCTCCCTAGGAAAGAAGTTCCAGAGAAAATGAGCAGCCACTGAAAAGACCTTGTTTCATATTCCAGAGATGCCTGTGAGGATAGGAGGACCGAGAGAAGAGCCAAACATCTAAAAGATTCATATGGAAGAATACAGTCTTTCAGATACCTTGGGTCTGAGTCATATTATAGGTTGCAACCAGCACTTTGAATTGTGTCTGAAAACAGACTGATAGCCAGTGGAGCCTTTACTACAAGGGAGTCATGTATTGAATGTAACCAGTTCCATTTAACAGTCTAGCTGCAGCTCTTTGGGTCAGTTGAAGTCTGAAGGCCTTTGCAGACTGTCAGAAATAGTGCACTTTAAATTGAGGCACTGCCCTGGCTCAGTGCTAGGGAGTCATGGGAACTGTAATTTATTGTGGCACCAGAGCTCTCTGACAGAGAAGGCTCAATGTCTCAGGAAAAAAAAATACAATTCTTATGATTCCCTCAATTTAAAGTGTACTATTTCTGGCAGTCTGCAAAGGCCATGAGTGCTTTTCAAAGGCAGGCCCACATACAGTGTGTTACAATAATTCACACAGGATTAACAAAGGCTTGTGTCACCAAGGCCAGATTACATATCTTCAGGAATGGGTGCAGCTGGTGCACTAGTTTTAACTGTGCAATGCACTTCTAGCCATCACAGAAGCCTGAGCATGCAAAATTAGGGTTGAATCCAGGTGTTGTTAAGAGGAATGTAATCCCATCCAACATAGGATGAATCTTTTACTAACCAGCAACACTTCTCTCTTGTCTGGATTAAGCTTCAGTTTGTTTACCCTCATCCAGTCTATTATTGATAACAGACACTTGTACAGAAGCCCAGTGGCTTCTTGGGATAGAGATGGAAAGAAGAGACAAAATTGAGTATCCTCAGCAAACTGGTGGCATCATATTCCAAAACACTGAACACTTCTCTTAGCAATTTCATGCATGTGTTAAATATTAAGGGGAACAGAATGGAATGTGAGGAACTCCACAAGCCAATGACTAGGATGTTAAACAGGAGATCCCTGGCACTGCCTTCTATATTTGTCTTCTCTGGAAAGCTGCACTTCAAAGTCCCAGTCCAGTGAAGTGACCCAGGAGGATATCATTACTGATGGCACTAAAAGCATCTGAGAGGTCCAGCAGAACCAACAAGGACACACTGTTCCTATCCAGTTCCTGGACTGGGTTATCCCCAAGGTGACCAAAGCTGGCTTCATACATACACTTGTGTGATGAGTACTATGCATATTTAAAATCAAACTCTTAGTCTGGAAAATGGATATATGAAGATACTTTAATTCAAAGATCTAATTTTTTTTTAAAAAAAAAGGTCATAGCAAGTTTGCTCCATAATTTTGCAAAGTGCAAAGTGAACAGCCCATCAAAAATGCAACTTGTAGTTTAAGAAACTGAACATAAATATCAAGACTTGAATACATGTGCTCTTATACACCTTCCATGCATGGGTGTCACTAGGAGATGAGGGGTCTGTGGACCATACTAGGTGACAGTCTACAAAGAGATAAACCAGCTGCTAAAGGAAGCCCACATGCAGAATATGAATGGAACAATGTCCTTCCTATTTATGCTCCCCAGTAGCTGCTATATAGAGATACATTACTTTTGGTACTGAAGGAACTACATATGCATCATGACTGGCCCATGCAGTCAGTGGTCTATGAAAGCAATAGTGCCATCTGCTTTTCAAATTGTTTGGGCTAACAGTCATCATACCATCTAACAGTTGTGAGTTCTATAACTTAACTATGTGCTGTAGTGAAAAAGTACTTCCTTTATCTGTCTTAAATCTTCCACCATTCATCTTCAGTGGATAACCGCAAGTTCAAGTATTATGAAAGCAAAGCTGCTTAGTATATACTTTTTCTACTTTTATTCTCTAAGAATTCACACAAAACACTAGTCAAACCATATTTCCAACACCTATGTAATCCTTTTCATTTTACAAATCCCAAAGGAGCTCATAACCCTAAAACAATGACTATAACTATAAAACAGAAAAATCCATAAATCAATTAATTAAAAACAGGGTAACTGAAAATTAACAATTAGGAAAATGAACAGGAAATGCCTGGATAAACAGGCAGCAATTCAGCTGATGGAAGAAATGCCCAACACTAGGAACTTGCAGTACAATGACCTGCACTGGATTGTGTACAGATAGGCAGTATTCATTATTCCTAGAAAAAACAACCCTTGGGAAGGTACATAGAACTACTAGGATTAAATTTACTAAGATTACAGGAATCTAGCTATTGTATTTCAACCACCTAAATATTATGATGAACATGTTGTGAGAGTACCTCCAACTTCAAAAAATTGACAGCAGCCAGCTTGACCCCCTTCTATGACCCATGATCTCTATGACACTTGGTGTGGGGAAAGAGTTATATCTCCTATCCTTGAAGCCAATAAAACCCCTCTTGATTATAATTTAGATAAGAGCCACTGGATTGAATAATAATGACTGAAACTCCCTTGGCTGTTTCACCTTGAGACGTCCATCACTGGGTTAAACATGATGCTAATTGCATTTGGATTGATTAATTTCTCTCACTCCTGTCTATTCGAATAATGCTTAACAAAATAATCACAGTACCCAGAGCCAAATCTTCTCCGTCAAAGGAATGAAGCCATCAGAACCAGCAGAGATGAAAGAAATGAAGATGACCCGTAATTACTGCTACGGTGATATCATTACCATATTATAGAAAATGAGTGTGGTGAGGGGGAGAGCGGGGGCTGTGATTATTATTTATTTTTTAATGGAACCTTACATCCTGGGAATGCAGATCTGACACATTAGAGCATGTAGATGTACAGGACTGCAGTCAGAGACTAGAGGAGGCATTTCATCTATTAAATTGCAAAATGCAGATATCATTAAACCTTTAGATACATTACAGACTATGAGGTGGCATTAGTCACTTTGCCCTTTTGTTGCAGTAGCTCTTTATATTTGAACAGAATTTAAAATCTCTATGGCATTAAGATATCAATTGGAGAAATTGTAGTTAACCCTGATAGGTACTAAAACCACTTTTAGTATTTTGTGGTCTTATTCAGAAGCTGTGAGTGTCAAATCTAGCTGTGATCAAAGGAAAGTTTCTGCTGAAGGCACAATTATTCCCAATATACTCCAATCTAAATCAATAAATGAACTGTTAAATGAATCAGGTTATATAGCCATTTCCCAGCAACACTGTAATAGGTACTAGAATATGTCTGAAGGAATCTGAATTAGGATTAGAAAACAATGTTTTTGGCTAAGTCCTTCTCCCTTGTGTTACCCTCTTGTTTGAGAAGACTAAATAGCTTGTATACAATAGTCAGCCACTTGTGCTCTGCCATTCTAACTGTAGTTTATACAGCTCACTTTTTCCAACGCTGGCTATGTCTGCCCCCTAGTTTCAAGCTGAGGAGAAAAACTGGAAACACATTGCTAAAAATATTTATTCTGGCATAAAGCCAGATGCACATTCACATAAAAATCACATCAAAAACTAGTCAACATCAAAGACATTGGGTTAAATTGTAAGGGCAATTAGCTACACAAATTATATTTAAAGGTAGGAAAAAGACAGGCTGCAAACATACCCAACCCTTTTTGTAGCATATTAATAGCCATCATTGTGGTGTTAGTATGTGAACAACATTTCCTGTAAGGAGATTGCTATCATACAGATGTGCCACGGGATGCCTTGTATTTCTTTACCAAGATGTCTTCCTGATCACTGACTTTGCAAGTCACCAGGGTGATTTTAATGAGATATTTTATAATTGCTTTGTTGTGTTATTCACTGGTTTTGTTCCATATTTGTAGTTTTTACTATTGTAAATCATTTAACTTTTTTAAAGTAAAAAGAGCATATAATTTTCTTATTTAAATTTTAAAAACTTTACCAATAACTATCTTGTCCATACAATTTTCACTATAATCTAATCATTCACGACTACATTTATTTTACAGAAGCCATCTTGTTTGGGGGCCAGTTTTCCTGACTAAGCAGAATTGATGGTCTGCAATCCAACCCCATCACATACATTTCTCTTAACTTGCAATAGCTCCTCAAAGTACAGATTGCTGCTTCTACTATCTTATAAAACAGTGGGGAGGCAAAGTTTGCATTTCTAACCATGGAGGGAAGAGCAGTGGGAGAGGAATTCTCATTGCTGACTGAAATATAATGAGAAGGCAAAACAACTTTGCTTTTAAAGCAGACAGATGCTTTTTTAAAGGATATACATGCACATATATTGGCTAAGACAGTATTTCCTGCTCTCTTAGAACTAAGATTTGTTTAAAATAAATGTAGGCCTTAGTAGACCTTGTCAAAGAAAGATGTTAGAGATGGTAAAACATAGGCGTGGTGTGCTGCTTCCTTTGAGAATACTTAAGTAAAATCTCAAAATGATATCTGTCCTAACACCTGTTACCACATACTTATTTACCGGTATTTATTGCCCTATGTTTCCCTACTTAATGTTCACTTTTGCTCTTTTCTCTCTCTCAACCAATGGACTACTGTAACTAGTAGCCTTTATAGCTTATTATTGTGTTTCCTTGGGTTTAGGGACATGAAAAAGCACACATGAAATCCTTGGACCCCACTTTTGTGGCCCTTCCTCATTAGTTGCCAAAGCGTTCCAAATCCCACCAATATATATATATATATATATATATATATATATATATATTTTCAAGTTCAAGTTCCTCATTAGTTGCCAAAGCATTCCAAATCCCACCATTATTTATATATAAACAGGCATGATTTTTGTGCAATTTTTGCCTCCAAACCATACAGAAAACATGAAAACCTGTGAAAATACTCCTACTCACCCCAGAACCCTATACTACTGAAATACCTTTATTTTCCTCTGCAGTCCCTCTCAAGATGGCAACAGGAAGTGATGGGACATTAATTCCGGCCACCACTTTGAAAGATACTACAGAAAAAAAGAGAAGATTGAAGGAATTTGAGCTCACTGGAAAGGGTTCAACCCATAAGAGATCTGGGAGAGGAAAACTGCCCCTGGTCCCCACACACTTGCACCCTGCTGGTGTAGAAATGCCACTGGACACACTGGTAAGCGCCTTGGTACACACTGTGAGTCTTTTACATACACACTCAGATACCAAGTTTTTCCTAGATGAACATGTAATAGAATTCTACCACCTTATTATACCTCAAGCAACTTTCCCACTGTGATTTGTAAACATATCAAGAAGTCAAACCACAAGGGCAAAAATGATGTGCATAGTTCCCTTTCTGTTTCCAACCCATAGAAACATGGCACTGTGTTATAGTATTTCCAGTCTTGGGCTGGGAATGGCACAACTAGAAGTGTGAGTGGAAGGTTTAGTTGAAATCCAGATGTCCGCACAGATGTAATTTCTAACACCACTACTACCCTGAGGTAGGTGGCAAATTGTATGCAATGCTACAAGAAGTGGTACAAAACTGGGATTTTATATTATCTTAACTGTTTTGTGCAGAATGCTATGGTAGTAATTATGAGCATGTAAGTCCAGTATAGTTATTAACAGAGCCTTTTACGGGCACTGCCATCAAGTTTTCAAATATACCTAGGATCTAGAATCATGAGGCACAGGAATTTGTTCCTACATACATTTGAAAAATGAGATCCTTTAGAACGTAGTAGTGCTGCACTATCTGCCATGCTATAGTGAGTCTGCCATATTGCCAGGCTAGCCATTTGCTGACTGGAGCCCCTGTAAATTGCCCATCCTATATTAGCCAATAGAGGCACACACCTATGGGTGTGCTTATGCGAGCACACACATGTCCTTTGACTAATATGGACTTCAACACCCATAGTTTTTCCCATCTGTTAGGGGAGGCCATTACTAAACCCGCATGGATGGGACACCCCCCCCATATAACAAAGCAAAGAAGTCAGCATCTCACAGGGCATATTCAGACCTATATAATTTTACAGCAGTAGTAGTCTTGTAAACAGATATTAGGGGGGAAATCAGTTTACTTTATCAAATTCAAAAAGATAAGCTTCAAATTCTGTGGGACAATGAACAATGTATCTATTAAAAAGCCTACTGACAGCTTGCCTTGCTACCCAAAAACATCCTTTACCCAGGCACTTTCAACTGGGATTTCTGCTGAATAACGTTTACTGTAGGTTAATAATTAGTTTTTAGCATAAGAGTCCAATGTGGACGTTGTCTCCCCAGGAGAGGGAAACAGGCTGAGCAATTTTTAGATTACATGTTCTGATAAGACACAGACTCCTGCCTTTCCATATGCATTGCAGGCCACCTGCTCAATGAAGCTGCCACAGGGGACCTCCATGAAAAGGTCTAATAATAGTACTCAAAGCCTGAGCTGAATTTACATCCTACATCACAAAGTAAAATCTTGTAAATCAAATCCTATCAAAAGATACAAACTAAAACCAATCCATAAAAATTATAAAATATTTAGTAATTATCTTGTTACTAAAATATAGCAAGCACATTAAAAGAAGTTCCAAATATTGTTAGCTACAAACTGTACAGAAAAAGTGATCAACCAGATTGGATTAATGAATTGCCCACAAAACCCCTGAATGGATTCATAAATTGTCCATAAAAACCTCAAAGAAACTTTCAACCACCATAATCACACACACACCAGTAGAAGGAGAGGACAGAAATAAGGAATGGGCACATGCAGTAATGGGGTGGCTTTCATACTAAGGAAATATATAGCTAGAACACTGAAAGGATACAACTCAGTCCAGAAAGAAATTGACAACATACCATCACAAGATTTCAAACTAATCATTGGAGACTTCAATGCTAAAGTTGGCAACTAAGAAGAATCAAAAACAGTAGGAAGATCTGGATTAGGAACAAGAAATA
>CM034701.1:43601342-43627082 GCA_020142125.1 Phrynosoma platyrhinos
TGGTAAACACAAAAACCAGACAGACTACATAATTGAAGTAGAAGATGGAGAAACTCTACCCTTGTGGCCAAAACCAGACCAGGAGCTGATTGTGGCATAGACCACAAACTGCTCATAACAAAAATCAAGAGTTAAGCTGAAGAAGAAAGCAAAAACCATCATTATACCAAAATGTGACCTGAATAACATTTTACATGAATTCAAGAACATTGCAAGAAACAGATTTGAACTACTGAGTATAATCGATCAGGAACCTGAAGAACTGTGGACAGAAGTCAAAGACATAATTAAGGATGAATGCAAGAAGACATTAACAGTGACCAAAAGAAAGATAACAATGGATGACAGATGAAACACTTCATGCAATAAAAGAAAAGAAGAAAAGCAAAAACAAAGGGAGATAGGAACAAAGCCAGAGGTATGAACACAACCATCCAATGTCTGACACTCAGGGAAAAGGAGAAATACTATAATGACCTGTGGAGAGAAATAGAAGACAACAACAAAAAGGGAAAAACGAGAGACCTCTATCAAAAAATCCGAGAAATTAAAACCAAGTTCAAATTGAGGGCAGGGATGCTCTATGGAGAAAAAAATAACATAATACAGGAACAAGAAGAATTAAAAAGATGCTGGAGGCAATACACAGAAGAGTTATACAAGGGATGAGGGAATGAATGATATTTGGAATGAGGAGCCATATGAAGACTAACTCCAAGTTTTAATAAGGCAAGTGGAATCTGCAATAAAGGAAATGGGGAAAAATAAATCACCGGGAACAGATGATATCCCAATGAAACTGCTACAGTGCCTACAGACAGATGCAACTTTAGTGCGAACTGAAATATGTCAACAAATATGGAAAATAAAGCGGTGGACAACAGACTGAAACACTTGATATACATACCAATCCACAAAGAAGAACCAAAGGCTGCAGCAACTATAGACAATAGCACTAATCTCACATGCAAGCAAAATTCAGTTGGCTCTCCGTTTTCACAAGGATCCGGCTCAGATCCACCCACGCCCACAAAAATGGAGATTCGGCAATATTCAAGCCCCATAGGCTTGAACGGGGCACACCCATTGATTTTCATGGAGGTCGCCTCTCCATGAATATGCAAAACTGAGGACTTTAATAAGTGTGCGAGAAAGGAGGAGCAACTATAATGCTCAAAATTCTGCAACATAGGCTCCAACCATACATGGAGAGAGAAATTCCAGAGGTGCAAGCAGGATTCAGAAAAGGAAGGGGCACTAGGGACCACATTGCAAACATACGATAGCTAATGGAGCACACCAAAGAATTCCGAAAAAGAATTAGAATGTGTTTCATAGACTACAGCAAAACATTTAATTGTATAGATCACAAAAAGCTATGGAATGCACTCAAAGACATGGGGGTGCCACTACATCTGATAATCATGATGAGGAATCTGTACCAAGGACAAGAAGCCACCGTCAGAACAGAATTTGGGGAAACAGAGTGGTTCCCAATAGGCAAAGGGGTCAGGCAAGGCTGCATCACCCTACTTGTGTAACCTATGTGTTGAAATCATCATAAGAAAAGCAGAATTAGACTCAGAAAAAGGAGGAGTTAAAGTAGAAGGAAACAACAACAACCTAAAATATGCGGATGACACCATAATATTAGCAGAAGATATTCAGGAATTGGAACAGTTAATAACAAAGATCAGAGATGAAAGTCCAAAGGCAGGTCTGATGCTGAACATAAAGAAAACAAAAATAATGTTAGGCACTTCACTCCTAGGCCGGCCTTTTTGGCTGGTCTGTATAGCCAAGGGACCGGCAACCTACAGTCCACGGGCCGGTTCTGGCCCAGGTCCCCGCACTTAACGGCCCAGGCGGACCCCTGCCGCCGTGCGCCACTACCGCCGCGCGTTTTGATAGCTGTGCGGCCACGCGTGCTGCGAACGCCATTTTGATTTCCAAAATGGCGGCCACAACGCATTTGCGCATGTGCAGGAGTACTGCGCATGCGCAAACGAGTCATGGGCGCCATTTTGGAAATCAAAATGGCGGCCGCGAGTGGCGGGTGCCATTTTGTTCTCCAAAATGGCGGCTGCAACTCGTTTGCACATGCGCAGGAGTACTGCGTCTGCGCAAACAAGTTGCGGCTGCAACATGCGTGGTGGCGGGGAGTGCACGAGCACGCGCGCCGCCATTCCCCACCCCTCAGCCCGGCAGAAGGGACAACTTCAGGGGACTGGCCCCCCGCTCAAAAAGGTTGCCTACCCCTGGTATAGCCCCTAACTAAGATAAAGAAGTTAGCTGTCAACTAAACCTTCTGCCCATACTTCTACATGTGTCATTCCCAGCCCAAGAATGGAACTGGATCTGATGAAACAGACTTAAATCTTTGAAAAATTACACTACCAATTTCTTTCTCTCAGTTAGTCTCAAAGGTGATTAAAGATCCCTTTGCATACTGACCCAGACTCAAGTATGTCTTGGAGTCAAAGATGTGAGAATGAGCAAAATAGCCACACAGAAAACCAGAAGAGCAGAGCAGCAGAATGCAAAACATAGGAGTTCATCACCCGGGGGACAATTGGAAGTATAAACAGTGATTAACCCATCATAATCCCTCAACTGCGCTAATGGTTGTCACATGACATTGAGATGAAACGTCATTAAAGTGCCATTATCCCGTGAACAGCCAGGCAAGAAACAGCAACAATTCATTCATGGAATTTTCCTATGAATGAGTATTTGCTGTTTATTGCCTAGTTATTCCCTGGTTATTCACAGAATAATGGCTCTTGTGTTATTCACATTTTAATCGTGTTTTAATCTTAATTGTGTGACTCTGACAGGTTAATCACCCAATTTCCCCCCTGTGATAAACTCCATAAAGGAATAGTTGAAAAGGAAAAATGGAACAGCTGGAGAGAAGGTACCCAGCAGTACATCCAGGAGAGAAAGAATAAACGTTAAAAATTAACATAAAGTTGAGCACTCTTAAACTCATTTATTTCAGAAGGCTTAAACTGGATTATAGGAAAAGGTTTTAAAACCAGAGGTAAAAGAGGCGAGAGTAGACTTCCTGAAGAATCCCAATACTAAGTCTTGTGGTAGTTTCATTTGGGAAGTTACTACAGCATAAATAACTGTGGCCAGACTCTCTCTGTCCAGCAAGGAACACAGAGTGAAATGTGGCATGTGCCACTGGGTGCTACAGAGGTTTCCATTAATGTCATGTAAGCTTTATTGTTCATAGCCACATCTCCAGCAATAAAGCTGGATTTTTAGCACCCAAAGGCTGCAGATCTGATCCTTCATATTAAGGAAGAGGGGAGCAAAGTGCATCCCTCCACAAGTATTTGAAGGGGTGTCACATTGAGGGTGGAGCAACCTTGTTTTCTGCTGCTCCAGAACTAGAATATGGAACAATGGATGAAAGCTACAGAAAAAGAGATTCCACCTCAACATTAGGAGGAACTTGATAGTAAGAGCTGTTTGATAGTGGAACACACTCCCATGTAGTGTGGTGGAGTCTCCTTCCTTGGAGGTCTGTAAATAGAGGCTGTATGGCTATCTGTCAGGAATACTTTGTGATTTCCTGCCTGGCAGGGGTTTGAACAGGATGGCCCTTGTGGTCTCTTCCAACTCTATGATTCTAAGTTGTTGGACTGAAACTTTTATCAGCCCTGGCCAGGATAGCCAATGGTGA
Source organism: Phrynosoma platyrhinos (assembly GCA_020142125.1). Classification (NCBI taxonomy): domain Eukaryota; kingdom Metazoa; phylum Chordata; class Lepidosauria; order Squamata; family Phrynosomatidae; genus Phrynosoma; species Phrynosoma platyrhinos. Next base: position 43,605,037 of record CM034701.1, read on the forward strand.
GAGATGGCAGAAGGAGTTGCAGTTCACCATCTGGAGGGCCACACTTGCCCATTTCTGCATTAAGGAGAATAGAAGAGTTCTATGATGTACAGCAGGGGTAGGCAACCTAAGGCCCAGGGGGCTAGATGCGGCCCCCCGAGGCCTTTGGACCGGCCCCAGGCCAGTCCTGCTGCCACCACTGCCGCCACCACCCACCATGATGATATTGATTATTGTTGCTATTACTTGTTTTTGGGGTTTTCTTGGCAAAATCTCCACAGGGGTTTTGCCATGACTTTTCTGGGGCTGAGAGTGTGTGCATGCAAAAATAATAATAATATTTTTTTAAAAATATATTTTTATTTATTTATTTATTTTTGGTGCTTCGGCCCCCCAATTGTCTGAGGGACAGCAACCCGGCCCCCGGCTCAAAAAGGTTGCCTACCCCTGATGTACAGTTTCTGTATATTGTTATCATTGTATGCCTTCAAGTCATTTCCAACTTATGGCGACTCTAAAGTGAACCTACAAAGGGCTTTTCTTAGCAAGATTTGTGCAGAATAGGTTTGCCTTTGCCTTCCTCTGAGAAGTGTAACTTGCCCAAGATCACTCAGTGGGTTTCCATGGTTTCAAAGCTAAGTTCTCCAAAGTCATAGTCCAATGCTTAAACCACTACACCATGCTGGCTCTTGCTCTCTGTATACTACCTCTGTTAATAACACCAGATTTATGTCTCTTCCAATGAATGATACATTAAATTAATGAAATATCTTATCTATTGCACTATGCAATCTTGGTTTGAATTGTAACTCAGGTCTGACTTACTTAACCCATTGTATCAAAATAGGCTACAGTTCGCTCTCCACATTTGTGGCTTTGACTTTTTGCGGATTTGATTATTGGAAGTTTTGATTAATATGTTCTCTCTAGGAATCTCTAGGTCCTCCAGTGCAACTCTGCCAGAAGATGACAATAGAGTTGTGCTGGAGAACATAACAGTTCCTAGAGAAAATATTCTCTAGCCATTTGTAAGTCCTTCAGCATGATTCTATTATCAACTCTGGCAGATGTTGATCACAGAGTTACACTGGAGGACCTGGATATTCCTAGAAAGGTGCTCTCCCAGGTAAAAATAGTGTGTTTTTAATTTGTGGTTTTTCCACATTCACGGGGGTCCTTCACCCTTAATCCAAGTGAATGTGGAGGGACCACTATACAGCTTAGAAGGGAATTATGGTTTGTGAATGTTGTAATGATTCCTTTTTCTTGCTTTTTTCAACAATGCAAAAAATGTTGGTTGTATTGCCATAAAAAGAAAATTCTACTAAAAGGATTTTTTAAAAAAAAAAAAAAAAGGAGAGTGTAATAGCATCCTAGGCACCTCTTCTAAGAAAATGAAATGGGGTTCTCTTCTCTTGAGATTATTAACCATAGCCACAGTTCTAGAAAGAAAGCATCAGTGTTCTCATACTTACTTGCACTTATGTAAGACCTGCCCATTATCCATGTAAACAGCAGCTGGGAAAGAAAAATTCTAAAGTGTTCCAGAAGAAAAAAATATGAAAAGTTGTTGAATTAAAATGGTCTGATATCCTTACATACAAGCCTCCCTAGTGCTTAACAATTTCAAGGGAGGCCCTTCTCTCAATCCTCACCCTCTCAGAGGTAAGTCTGCTAGGAAAACAAAGAAAGCCTTCTCAGTAGATGCTTCCGGCTCTGGAACTTCATTTATAGGGTGGCTGGACTTATTCCCTCCCTGCTGTCCTTTTTTAAAAAAAGTTTTTTAAAGGATTTTATTAACAGCTTTGCAAACAATCAATATAATCAACACTAAATACACTCTATGAGTCTTGGGGATCAACAAAAAAGAGTTTTACAGGAAGATGATTTATCCTGGGATAGTGGCAACACTCAAGAGTCCTCAGTGTCATCTACTTCTGTGGCAGCTGGTGGAAGGAACCAAGTCCAGAGTGTCTCTCCAAAAGATAGTTTGATGGGTTGGAGGTCTAATAATGTTCATGGTGCTATTAATATATTCAATAAGAACAGACTAATCCTCAAAAAATGTGTGTGCCTTCTTTTGTCCATTGCAAAACCTGAAGGTATAGGAGAATTTTTCTCACAACCATGTGTTCCAAATCCTCTTCCACCAATTGTTCAGTTGAACATCACCTGTTTTCCAACATCTTGCAATTTCAGCTCTGACTGCTGAAATGAGGAATGTGGTAAGTTTTCGATTTTTCAGGTGGCTATTGTCCTTGCTGTAAATCAATGGCATTAGAAGACTTGACTTGGGCAAAATTGTACAGGTTGGGTCACAATATCTGAAATTTGGGTTAAACCAGCATTCCAGAAAGCTCTAACCTTGGGACAATCCAATCACATGTGTAAACAGGAACCAAGAGTCTTACAACCTCTCCAGTATTTTGGGGAGGCATCTTTCGCCATTTTTGATAATCTTATGAGTGTTAAATACCACCTATGTATGGCCTTTAAGGTTCCCTCCGCCATCAATGCTGACCATGATTTATATGGGGGAGGGAGTCCAAATGTGTGACCAGGTGGTTTCAAAGATATCCATGTTTAAATCAGATTGCCAAATTCTCCTGGCAGGTTGACTCCTGTCATATGTGGATTGTACTAGATTTTTATATATAATGGCTGCCCCACCTGTAGATCTTTGTCTTTTTGCTGTACAAATGTATTCATAAAAGGTCAAGGGACGGGGACAACTGTACTTTATCAATCCTGCTGTCCTTCTTTGGGAGGGAAGACTTTTTAAAAATCTTGACCAGCCACTTGGAACTGACAGGTTCATAAGGAAAGGACTTTTTAAAATGTGTTGTGCTTTTAATTTTTTTGTCTTTTTAATTGATATGTTTGAAATAGTTTTTAACTCTATCACCAGCACAGAATATAAATGTAATAATTAAAGCCTGGGAGTGAGTAGCCCTTGAAAAAGTTCTGAGCTATAAACTTTTAGACCACAAATGGGAAAACTGTGATTGCCCAGGTATTGGACAGCAACTTGCATCAGCTCTGGTCAACATAGCCACATGTGAAAAAGTGCTGAGAGATGCAGTCCAGCCTCTGGAAGGCTGAACTTTACCTACATCTGATGCCGACTCATGAAGTCATCAGGAAAAGTATCCTCAAGTCAACATCTGGTTTCCTTATTATCCTAGCCCTATATACACACCGATTGTGGGACACAGATTTTTTCATGTGACACACATGTGAAATATGCACATGGGAATAATTCTGGTACAATGACAGTCAACTGTATGGGGATTTGGGAGGGATCCATGAGCCTCCTGTTCTTTGCAAATTCTTTGGACTGTTTTCAATGTCCTCACACTAAAGTATACTTCAGTGTGGGGGTGGAGAGAAGACAGGAAAAACAGATCTTCATGTCCTATGAGACACTTCAATGTAGTAGATACTCCCACAGTGAACTAGGCCAGGCCCCCTAGTAAACTAGAAATAAACTGATCTATTGTTATAATTTCACCAATATGAGCAATTTCTCAGTATTTCAGCTTTTACTGTTACAAACTAAAAATAAATGTATATTCAGCATTAAGAGGATTTTGTAACAAGATGATTCTGGTGATCATGCAATAATAAACACATGCACAAACAAACAAACAAACAGAAAACCCATAAATCTCACAATAGCATTTCTTGCAGAAAAACAAACAAAAGGCTTCCATTGCAATACATCTGTATAGCATAGCATATTGCATGGAGCCCCTTTATTCCATTTGGCCAAGGTCCAATAAAGTTTTATGCTTCTTCATAACACTATGCACCCTACAGTGTTCCTTACAAAAGGCATCCCTTTTTTATTTTAACTCATGTTTAACTCATGACAGATTTTGGAAAGATGTTTGAAAGGCCTTTTCAGCATTTGAGTCAGGCTTCTTTAGCACAACAGGAGCTTGTGGGGCAGCTAAACAGTCAGTCTGAGTTTTGGATTTGAGGATCCCCATGTTCACAATTTTTCTGGTTTACGAAGTTCGCTTGCTGTGCTGGAGCCAGATCTTAAGCTATAATGTCTTTGCCTGATCACTTGTGCTACCATAAGATAGTGCCAGTTTTATTACTGAATGTGACCACTAAAAGTAGTGATCATGTTCCAAACCCCAGACTATTTGTCTGGAGAACAGAGAAATTTCCTGAATGAAGAAACTAACTATCTTGGCCATAAGAGAATCGGGAAATTTAGATGGCATCTCCCAAAGACATAAAAAGAAGAGGATGTTTCCCTACATTTCTCATCTTTATAGGTAAAGGTATTCCCCTTTGACAAGGCTGTCATGTTGTGTCTGACCGTAGGGGGTAGTGCTCATCTCCGTTACTAAGCCGAAGAGCCAGTGTTGTCAGGAGTGGAAAGTGAGTTAAGTAGAACCTAGTCCAATTACCCAAATGTAGACACTAAACAAAACTATAGCCCCAAATCAGATTTTTAGTCTTAACTACAGGTGACCCACTGAATCAATGAGAATTTAGGTAAGGCACACTTAAATAAATTCTACTGACTCAATAGCTTTATTCTAATTGAGACTAACAATGGACTTCAGGCCCTCATGCTCACTAGTCTAAGATATTATAGACAGATGCTACTATTGTGGGAAAGGAGACTCCCTGAAATGGGAACAACACATCAGAAGATCTGTGCTGTGAGTTCTCCTTAACTGCTTACAAGAAGTATATTTATTTCTACGGTCAAGTATAACTACAGCCCAATCCATAGATGAATGCTCATCTGCCTTCATTTCCTTCCACTTACCAAGTAAGTGTGGTATCAAAATCATTGTCCTTCTTTGCAAGTGCTTTCCACTTAACTGGGAAATAACAGGCTGTTTGATTATTACATGTTTCACAATGCAGGCCTAGTCCAATTTGTTGCCCTCCAGATGTGCCAGATAGTAACTATCATGACCCCCCCCCATAGCTAATAGACACTAAGTAGGCGTAGGTTTGTGAAAGTTACACTTCATGGTTTGGCAGAAATGTCAGACATTTTAGATGATTACTTTCCTTGAGAACTGTCATAGCCATAAATGCCAAATCCCATTGAAGTGTGCTGTTAATCACAGCACACATTTGTTGAATTAAATACTATTGACACAACTACTATAACAAGTTGATTATAGTTATCATGAACAGGGTGGGCAGAATGGCCTTTCCCTTGGAGTTGTAGCTATTCAGTTGGACCCATCTACCAATTAATGGGAGCAATTCAAGTTGGTGAAGCAGTTATTTCATTGAAGTAAGGCGCAAACAAGCCTGACATTTTCTGAAAAGTTAGATGCAGAGCAAGAAATTGTTTCTGTACAGAGTACTGGAAACTGGGATTCAGTAAAAGGACATTACAATGCAATTCTCTAAAATAAAAATAACCTTGACAATGTTTCTATGCACTTACATAAGAAGCTGCCACACACTGAGTCCAGACCACTAGTTCATCTAGCCCCTGGGGGCTGCAATGTCCTCACAGGGGTTCTGTGAAGGCTTGAAGACTGTGCAGTCTACCTCCTCCCTACAGCGGTGTGGCCATGTCACAGGAGTAAAGGCTGGCTGGACCTGTGTATTGCCATCAATTTGTTCCAGATACAAACTAGCAGGAAGAAACAGGAGAAAAGTCTTCCTGACTTTAAGGGAAGGCTTAATGAATGGTGTAACTGTTAAAAGTTCAGTGTTTGGGTGTTGCTGCTATTATTACTATTTTGTGTTTTAATTCTTGAGTTAAATGTTGAGAATCTACAATAACAAAATGTATTTAAAGGAGGTCCCTGATAAAGAAAAAGTTAAGAAACAATGATCTAGCCCATTACAATTAATGCAGCCTGCAGCAGCTCTCTTTTACATTACTGCCCTAACTGGAGGGGATGGGGATCTTCTGCCTACAAAGCAGTTGTCCTGTCACTCTTAAATACAGCTCCTCACCTTTGTACAACCTGAAGAAGACAAGAAATGAAAATAATACTGGATTCCGTTTGATATCATAAAATAGTAAGGGTCATAATCAGAAGAAATTCTCCAGATCATCAAATTGCATTGACTTTCCTGAGAAATTATAAAATGAATCAGATTTGATCAACATCTACATTCTTAAAACTGAAGAATAGTAGTAGGAATCTACCAGAGAAGACTTTTTAACCCTCTTTAAAGTCACAATCATACACTAAAAACAACCTGACCAAATTAATTCTGCTTAAAGGCTTGCAGGGCAGGATTTGTGAGAAAGCAGAAATCCAGGCACAGATGAAATAGGTAAATCCTCTGTATCCTTAGTAGAATCTTTTAATTGTCTTGGTGAATTCAGCAAAATGCTTTCCAGAAACTCTTCCCATTTTGAAGGGTTGAACACTGTACACAAGATTCAGTTCAAACCGTCAGTTGGTGACTTAGAAAAAACAAAAACCAGAAAAAGACATTACTAAAGTGGAAAAAGAATGGGCTCCAATTGATGAATATATTAAAGCAATGTGGGGAGGAAACAGCAAAGTTAACATAAAGAAGGTATAACAAATGAGGGGAAAAATAGGTTTTATTAAAATGTATAAAATGACCAAAAGGAGAAGTAGAATAATGAGAGCTAAAAGAAAGAGGGTAAATAAAGTAGAAGATGTGATAAGCTGAAATGGATCTGTACATACTGTCAAAGAACTATGGAAGTTTATGTTATGTTATGTTAAGTTTTGTGATGTAGTGTTATGTTGTTAGATTAGTTATGTTATTTTAAGTTGCGTGTATCTTTAATGTTTATGTTATATATGTTTATATATGTTTTTAATAAATACTGAAATGAAAAAACAAAAACCAGATCAATTCACAAACGGTCTGATATGATTCACGTCTTAAACCTGAATCAAAATTCAAAATGTTGTGCTCTCCATTTGACTATTTTGCTAACTAAAACCAAAATAGGAAATGGACAGGAAACCACTTCCTGTTTTGAAAAATGAGCATTTTTTAATGTCAGTACAGCATTGAGACTACAATCTGTTTAAAAAATGAACTACAGCTCCTGGAAGCTACTAGGAAAGGCAATGCTCCCCCTTTTTGGTCAGAAAAGGGCAGTGTGGAAAAGCTGGATGGGACAAGGGGCCTTTACAGACTGTCAGAAATAATGCAGCTTGAGTCCATTTTAACTGCCCTGGCTCAGTGCTAGGGAATCATGGGAACTGTAGTTTTTTTCTGAGATATTGAGCCTTCTATGTCGGAGAGCTCTGGTGCCACAATCAAAAGTTTCCGAAAGCTGCTTTGTGGGCTACATGTGGCCCAAAGCCTACACTTTGCTCACCTTGATTTGGAAATTATCCACAGAAAAGGACACATTTTGTGGACTACTGTCCACAGCAGAAAACATTCGGGGTAGCTGTGTTGGCCATTCAGCAAATTCAAACAAAATCCCATCAGTGATACCTTTATTTGCCAACAAAATGCACATTATACTTGTTGCAAGCTTTCGAAACATCTTGCCTGATGAAGCCCATGGAGCTTTGAAAGCTTGCAACAAGTATATTGTACATTTTGGCTGGCCAATAAAGGTATCACTGATGGATTTGTGTCCACAGCAGAGACAGCATAGAAATGCTACTGGGCTACAAACCTGCAGAAGGCTTTTGTATTTGTGGAAAGGGATCAGGACATGGGAGGAGGATTCACTCCCCTCCCTCTGTTGTTTTTTTCCCCCCCTAAGGAGTGGAAATTTGTATGAAAGTATATGGTATGTTCCAAGGCAAGAAACTTGGAAATTTCAGAACAGTAGGTGCAGTGGCTTGAACGTTGATTGAAAATCCGGTTCAGGTTTTTTCAAATAGTGAAACATCATAGCAATGGAAGAATGGCCATCTCATAGATCTTCTAGGCCCCAGCCCACCTCATCTGTACTTGCCATCCTGTTGAACTGTGTCAGTCTTGCTAGGGGATAATTAACAATCAGGCAATACTTCAAGTGTCAGTCTTAGGAGTTTATCACACGGGGAGCCCCGTGCAGAAAGGGCTTTAAAGTTAAAAAAAACCGCAAAAGCGGAAGCTTTCAATGAATGGGATTTCTCCCATTCTGCCCTGTGTGAAAAGTGAAAGCGCTGTTAAAAGGAGGTTAATCCGAACGGAAATTAGACAAACACTGCTTCTTTTTACTTTTGGGATCTTCCGAAAATAAAAAGAAGCAGTTTTAGTCTAATTTCCGTTCGGATTAACCTCCTTTTAACAGCGACGTCATCTGAAAAAACACCCGCTTTTGCGGGTTTTTTCTAATTTAAAGCCCCGTTTCCGCACGGGATTTCCTTAGACTATTTTGCTCTAATTCAGAGTCAGACAAGTGCTGCATTTCCAAAAGAAACCATGTATACGTACGTAGTGGTGTCTCCCTTAGAGATTTATTCCATCCATATATCTATGTGCATTTCCTGTTTGCCTTAACTCATTTTCTTGAAATATCCCCAAATCTTTTGCAACTCTTTAAGTACTTACTCTGAACTCTGTGAATTGAAGAAAATTTCTTTGCCACCATTTCACACCCTCCTTCCATATTGCTAAAGGAGAGGGCCCCGGAAATCTATCCGGTTAGATCTGAACATGGTACAGTTTCTCTGCTTTAAAGAACCAATTTTTTTAATCCAGTTTTTTCAAACAAGGAAAATAATATAGACAAACAAAAGCAAATCAGAAAGGTGAGCAAACCCCACAAGCCAACCAACCATTATTAGTGTGTCGATAGCACACTTGTTAAAAATGTATATTTTAATTTTCTGTATTGCTAAAGGTCCCAATTTGCTCAGGGATCTAGCTAAGCTACCATTTTCTACTATGACAGAGTCTAATCTTTATTTAATGGATTTAGCATCTATCTTCACTAGAGTGGTCTCCAAGGGAAAGGGGAGGGAAGAATGAAGGGGCCTAGAAGAGCCGATCAGAGCCCCCCTCCCTTCTCTTCATCCATCCGGCGCTCATGTTTGTGTTCAAAATTCAATTACCTCCTTATTGATACTTCACAGAGATATTTAAGCTGCAAACATGAAGCCCTGATTTCCCAAGGGGCCATGCCCCTCTCTATTTCACTGCTCTGCTTCCCCCTGGGTGAATTCCTGAGGCGTCCATATTAATAGGTAATCAGTCACAATTCATTTATTAAACAGCTAGCAAGGTTTATCAGCCTGTCCTGATTAGCCGGAAGAAGCCACTGAATTCCTAATTTATTTATGGAAATCTAAGTGTCTTTCTGAATTCTATTCAGGAGATGAGGTGTTAAGGGTACGGCATCCTGAATTCTAACTGGGAAGCAGCAGGCAGCCCAGGGACTGTAACATCACTGTAACAGTGACCCTCAGCATGGTCAATGGATTAGGGACTAAGGAACCTGTTTTCATAGGATTCATCAGGCTGCTCATCACTTTGCTGTTGTTGTTGTTGTTGTGTGCCTTCAGGTCATTTCTAACTTAAGGCGACCAAGCACTAACCTAACATTATTATACTCATTAGAATTATAAGCTTCCTGCACTCAGATTGGCTAGCAATTGCTCCCTCAATTGAAATTAAAGAACTCATTGCAATCCTAACTATAAAGAGGAGTTTTAAACAAAGTACTAAAAGCACCCTGAAACCCTGAAATATTTTGTTCAAAATACAGTACTTTTTTTAAAAAAAAAATGCAGTTAAGAATAAAACAAGTACATCCTCTAAAAAGGGAAGCACAAGGCTCATCTACGTTAAAAACAACAATCAGTCTGACAGTCATATTATGTTTTACACTTTTAAATGTAAAGACTGAGAATATATATAGCACATATATACGTATAACACATGTTGTGTTGAAGTTTTTAAAAAATGTAATAATTTAAAAAATAGACTGATGAATTACGTGAAAATATGTAGCTCTGAAATGCTTATCATGTCAAGTAGTCATCTATGACACTGGTAAGATTCAACATCTCCATGCCATCAAAGTAATGCTTCCTTCTCCAGCCCGCCTGCCCCAACCGTGGGCTTGCCATCCATGGATTTAAGCATCTGCAGATGGCAAGCCCCATTACCCCTAATGGTCATGCATGCATTATTTCTGCAGGGGGTCTGGAACGGAACCCCCATAGATACTAAGCCCATTGTATAGCAGGAGAGGCCAGCAATGGAAGGCTATGGAGACGGACTGGAAATCCAGGAGACCTTGGAATGCTGCATCCCTCTACTGCACCTCCTCCACAAAAAATAAAAATAAATCCCCCTAAATATCCTCCAGGAGACAGGGGAACACTTTCCTTTTGTTCTAGGTCTTCCTAGGCTATTTTGGTCCCAGGAGAGGTTATTTATCAACAGGAAGTGAGCAGAAGTCACTTCCTGTTTCAAAAATGGTCTCTTCTGACCATAAAAGGGGGGGGAGATGTCTCAAACACTGTCTAGAGAACAACTGGAGCTATTTTGGAAGGGATTGTTTTTTTAACTTCTGGGGGCCATGAAAATGGCCATGGAAGCCATATGAGATCTGCAGGCAACAGTTTGCTCTTCTGTGTCCTGTAGGGAAGGAAGAAACTATGTGACTTCCATCAGGCATGGGAAACATATTACCATAAAGAAACACTCATCGCCACCATCTTTTTCACAATTTTCTCATTGACATCCACTTTTTCATGCTTCTGCAGTTCAGAAATTGTAGGATTTTAGATGACATTGGGAACACATCTACAGTAATGTTGTTGGGTGTACTTTGTGGAAAGTTCCTTATTTATCAAAGCCTATTTGTTCACTTCTGAACAACCTGTAATATATGTGCATTATTTCAGCACCCAGTTCTCTAAGTTGGATGTGGCAAATTTTGTACAAACACCAGTTTTATTGTTGCTGCTAATTAGGTACATACATGAAATTAAACCAAAGTGTGGCAGAATTAAAATAAAAATGAACCAGTTCCACCAGCCAAGAGACTTTGAGCAAACACAGCTTCAAAAGTTATTCAAACTGGGCACGCAGCTTAAAACAACCAAGCAGAAGGCTAACACATTCATAAGTGTTATTTGTACAAACAGAGCAGTGGTTTAACAAAATTGATTTTTAAATTGATTTCGTTAAACCATACTGAGAAAACATGCTTGTATAAAACTAATTATGATTGACTAGATTTGACCAGAATATTTACTGATGAGATATTAACTACTACCATGCTCATTCAAAATAGTTTTAAGAGCACTAGCACGATATTTTATATGGCTATTGACTGTCGCATGTATTAAAATGGCAGGACTACACATGAATATGCATGGGTAAGTAAAGGAAGAATGCCACAAAACTTAGTGAGACCTTATTAAAGAATTGCAGCAAGGAAAACATGGAAACCACAGGAAAATAGTTTTTATAGTGTATGGTGAACATTAGGAAGTAGATATTTCCTGAAGCTAGAGGAATAAGCTGCACTTAACACCACTATCAAAGAAAACTTGATAAATGTGGTCTAGACTACTGATGCAGGTTCAAGGTATATAAGGTAGAACAAAACTTCAGCAAACCCCTGGGGAATGCATATAATTAATTGCTATTTGAGCACACTCCCTAATTTTATATTGCCATTTACAAAAATATAACTATTTCTATAATGAATCTATCATGAAAGATCATTACTAGGAAGGGAATGAGAAAATTAGTAGGAAAGATTGAAAATGCCATCTCCGAAGTGTCAATAATCTGGAGCAAGATTGTTGTGATGACTAGGTTTCCATATGGTATTATGTAATAAGCAGCTAGCTATGGAGTCTTCAGCAACTTGCTCAATTACAAATGTTATTCATTTATTCTCCTCAATTTATCCTATCTGAATAACTTCCTTTAGCTAAAAATCATATTTGGTAGCTAGAACATTTCAGTATATGGTACAGGTTGGGTATCCCTTATCCAAATTGCTTGGGACTGGAAGTGTTTTGGATTTTGGAATATCTGCATACACATAACGAGATATCTTGGAGATGGGACCCAAGTCTAAACATGAAACTCATGTATGCTTCATATACACCTTATACACATAGTCTGAAGGTAATTTTATACAATGTTTTAAATAATTTTGTATATGAAACAAAGTTCATATACACTGAACCATCAGAAAGCAAAGGTGTCACTATCTCAGTCACCTATGAAAAAAAGTTTTGGATTTCGAAGCATTTCTGATTTTGGATTTTTGGATAAAAGATACATACCCAACCTGTATCCACATTTGAGACAAGTAGTCCCATGCATCCCAGAGCTGGATTTTTTTTAAAATTTGGGAGAAACAAAACTGCTGAACAAGGTTGTTTCAGCAAGATATTTAAACCACAAAACATCTATATCTTAATTCTGAAACAACATTACTATGAACCTACCATACCAACACAACCCAAGATAAAAGATAGACCAAGATAGATAGGAAATTTCTCCATAAACATTTCAATTCATTCATAAATGCACTGATTCAAATCATCCAATATCCTGTTCAAAGTAAGAAGCCAAAGCCACATACTTGAGAAAGTCTTTTACACATTTTGTGATAATGGCAGCTATCCTATGCCTGTTACTGATATAGGAATGGTAGGTTTGCCATGCAGGCTTGCCATGCCATCACTGGTATCGAGAAGCCCCCTATCTCCATGCTTGATGTGGAAACAGGGCACATGTGGCTAGGTGCCCTGTTTTCATGTCAGATGTGGCAATGGGGGGGATTCTCAGTACCAGCAATGGTGTGGCAATGTAAGGAGTGCAGGAACATGTATAAACAGTCTGGGGTTGCTGGCAATCCAGGGGTAAAATTGGCTGGGGTAAAAGCTGTTTACCCCAAGATTGGGCTGGATCCACCAGTCTGGCAAAATTGAGCTGAATCCTGGTCATGGGGTTTTTGCCTGCATTGTCTGAACTGGATGTGAGGCCAGGCGGACAACTGCTTAGTCACTCTCTGCATATGGAAAATGACTTTCCAAAAGGAAAATCTTGATCTGAAACTCCTGAAAATCAGGGCTCCAGATTATGAAAAGCATCTCAACAGAAAAAAAAGGTATTCCTTTCAGAAAGGTGCACTCCATGTGTACAGGACAAGAGAAACATAGTAGGAGAGCACATTCAGCCTCACTACCCTTTCTCGTGCATTTACTCTAAGTCTGTTCAGTATGCCCCCCCCCAAAAAAAATGCTTTGGGGAGAATGGAAAAAGTGTTGGACCACCCATATAAAATAAGCAAATATTAAAATAAATTAAATACACACTGAAATATTGAAAATATTGTTCTGGATGTAGTGCAATTAAAAATCACTTCTGAGCCATTTACAGGCCTGAACCAGCTACAGGTGCCTGACAGCACTAAGCCTTCTGATAGTCCCCAGAGAGCTATCACACTTCAATTACTATCACTAACATTAGTCATTACTGAGGCTGGCTGGAGTCCCCAGGGAAGGCAGCTTGTGATGACAATACCCAGTTTCTCCCTGTAAAGCAATTCATTAGGCAAAGGAGAACAGCTGGGACAGGCACGTGTAGGTTTGAAGAGGGCTGCCCCACTGGGACCTCTAGCACAAGTCTCTCTGTTTGAGAAGGGAGGGCATCCACTCCAAGCCCCATGACAGCTGTAGAGTCCTCAGGGGACTCTCTATGTTTAATCACTGCTCCTTAAGCTCAAGGAAGGCATTTGATTGAGAATTTAAACTAATGGCACTCTAGTTTGCAGCAAGTTATATCAGGCATCATCTTAACTGGGGCTTCATGACATTTTTGTTATCTTGTTCTAGCTCGCAGGAGTTAATCAGGCACTTAGATACTGTCACAGAACTCTGGTCCAGCTATTTTACACTCGACAATACAGGCCCTTCAAGGCTGTGCTAAGTGGAAATGTAAATCAAACACAATTAAATTGAATTTTTAAAAAGTGACACTGTTAAAAACTGCTATTTTATACTTCGGTAGAAAAGGGAGAATTACTTTTAGGAACCTGAGAAAACATACAGGTTGTCTTTAAGGCAAATCACTGGAATCTTGGCTTAAGGAGATATCTGTACATAATGATTTCTCAAAGTGAATCCAGGGTATGAGAATTTCTAGTGGGTATAAGCAAACTGAACACAGTGGACTTGCATCTAACTAAACATGCACAGTACTGTGCTGTGGAAATATGTAGACATGTCCCAGATAGTCATTGTTAAGTGTTGTACTCTATAAACTGTGTACAACATGGACATTTTATGGACACAAAGATTTTTACACATTGTCTACTGAACCAGACTATAGCAAATGTCACTTATATCTTTCTTTTTTTTAAGAAAAAGGGAAAGGGACACATTAAAGCAAAGTGACCTAGATGTTTATCAAGAGGGTTGCAAATGCAGTTCAACATTAATGTCCACTCAGTTCAATCCAAAGAATTATTAGTTTGAAATTCTGGATAACTGCCAATCAAGCTTAATCTCTTATTCCAAATTAATATTCTGATATAGAATGTTGTATTTAATCTGCTGGTGCTTTGTTTGGAGGATTGTTGCTAGGGTCCTGAAGTCTAGGCCCCTCCAAGCAACCACCACAGATGAGAGAAGAGGCATATAAAGTGGGGGGGAGGATGGGAATGGGGACAGGCAATGGCAGGAAGCAGGCACATAACAGAACTGATGCTTTTTGCCATCTTGTCTTAAACAAAATTGGGTAAGCAGGTATATTTCACAGTGTCTGCTGCTGAGCTCCAACCATTTTCTCCCATCTTCATTTCCCCAAAATGCCCTATGTAGACCTTGGAGGTTTTCTGGGTAAACCACGATGGTAGGTACAGCTGGAGCCTGTTTATTGTACTGTGCACCTAGTAAGGGTGGACAACTTAGCAGCAGATATGCAGGAGAGCCTGAAATAGTAGTGGAGCAAAGGTTTTTCCACCTCCTCCAAGAGGGTATTTTATCCAGGATCCCCTGAAATGTGCCACTGCCATTGGTTGTACTGCTAATTTGCCTCACTTTGTACATTTACAACATTTCAAGACTACTATTCATAATAAGTGAGCAGAATATATCACATAATAGGTTGGAAAATATTACACTATTTATGCAGAAATTTTAAAATGTTCATGTAGTTTTAACTCCAGAGCCAGAGTGGTGTAGTAGTTTGAACACTTGACTATGGGCCTTTGCAGACTGCCAGAAATAGTGCACATTAAATTGAGGCACTGCCCTGGCTCAGTGCTAGGGAATCATGGGAACTGTATTTTATTGTGGCACCAGAGGTCTCTGACAGAGAAGGCTCAATGTCTCAGAAAAAAATACAATTCCCATGACTCCCTAGCACTAAGCCAGGGCAGTGCCTCATTTTAATGTGCACTATTTCTGGCAGTCTGCAAAGGCGCTATGACTCTGGAGACCAGGTTTCAAATCCCTGCTCAGCCATGGAAACCCCTGGGTGACCTTGGGCAAACCACACTCTTTCATCTTCAGAGGAAGGCAAAGAAAAACCCCATCTGAACAAAACCTGCCGAGAAAATCCTCTGATAGGTTTCCCTTAGAGTAGCCATAATTCAAAAATGACTTGAAGGCATACAATGAAGTTTACATTTTATGTTCATCCTTCATTTGCTTTAGCCCCTCACTATTTATTTCCACTCTTCCACATTGTTTCACTTGGATAGGTCTTGTTTTCCCAGCCTCAGTTCTCCAGATGGGGAACTGAGGCTGGGAAAACAAGAGCTATCCAAGTGAAACAATGCACTCATTATAGGAGAAGGAGGACTTGAACGCAGGTCCTCCAGATCCAGGTCTAATTTCCTGGTAAAGGTACAGATGGTCCCTTGACACAAATGTCTAGTTTCAATCGACTTTAGAGGGCGGCACTCATCTCTGTTACTAAGCCGAAGAGCCAGTGTTGTTCGAGGACTACTTTGGTGGTCATGTGGGTAGTATGACTGCACCGCATGCTGTTATTTGGTATCTGGCATTCCCTACCAAATTTACCGTATAATTTGGTAATCATCAAGTAATAAAACTGAATCTCTGATCATTGTAATATAAATAAGTGAAATACAAACTTCACAGTGGAAAACTATTTTATTTTGTCAGAAGTGGGGCACCCCTCTCCTCATTTCCCCTAGATTGGTTTTTTTAAAAAAAGCCAAAAATATGTTTTCAGTAAGTAACATTCTCACTTATTCTATTTTTCATGTTGTTGTGTGCCTTCATGTTGTTATTGTGTGCTAAGTCATTTTGACTTAAGATGACCCTAAGGCAAACCTACCATGGGTTTTCTTTGTTCAGGAAAGATATGTTCAGAGGAGGTTTGCCGTTGGCTTCCCTGGAGGATAGTATACGATTTGCCCAAGGTCACAAAGTGGGTTTCATGGCCATTGGGAATCAAACGCTGCTCTCCAGAGGCGTAGTACAACACTCAAACCACTATGCCATGTTGCCCCTCTTATTCCATTCTTAAATAGTCCTATATTTGTACTCACATCAGCTTGTAAGATCAATGTTTTAATACTATTTTGGATTCACTCAACACACACACACATATGGACAGCTACAGTTGTAATTTAAGACGGCTGTTTAGAAGCAGGATTCTATCTGAACATTTTTCATGGAGTGTCAGAAACTGAAAACCACTGTAATAAACTTGCTTTTGTTTTTTCGCCCAAGCTAATTCTAGTGGCAAACCTTTCTGAATATATGATCTTCTAAACATGTAAGTTTATTATTGATAATCTGGTTCAATTATAATGACATTTTATGTTTTTTTTAAAACTTAATTCAAGCATCACACATTCTTTCTCGGAAAAGAAGGTGTCTTGGTTTACTCTCAAGTGTACATTGCTGAGGGACAATCATGAAGAACAGGTTGGTTACCTTTAACTGTGGTTCATCAAGTGTTATTTGTGCCCTCACACAAACATATATATTAAAAAAAACTATTGTCCATTTGGTATCACAGCTTACTTTGTTTCTTCTTTGTGATCTCCATGCCTCACACAAATGCCTACACACGAATATATATATTCAGATTAGTCTAGGTCAGCTAGTTACCTATAAGGACAACAGACACTGATTAATTTTGAGAGAATTACATTCAGGACTGAACTAGCAGTTAGGAACTTATAACCTTCCAAAATGACTTTTTCTGCCACAGCCTGAATGGTCAACAACTCAGATGTCTCTTGATAAATATAGCAAGCCCTTCTTTATAGAATCATAGAGTTGAAAGAGACCACAAGGGCCATCCAGTCCAACCCCCTGCCATGCAGGAACTCCCAATCAAAGCATCCCTGACAGATGGCCATCCAGCCTCTGCTTAAAGACCTCCAGGGAAGGAGACTCCACTACTCTCCGGGGGAGTGTGTTCCACTGTCGAACCGCCCTTACTGTCAGGAAGTTCCTCCTAATGTTGAGGTGGAATCTCTTTTTTTGCAGCTTGCATCCATTGTTTCGGGTCCTAGTCTCTGGAGCAGCAGAAAACAAGCTTGTTCCCTCCTCGATATGACATCCCTTCAAATATTCCATTTTCAGAATTTGGAGATTAACACTAAAATGCACAGAGCTACGCAGATGAGTGAGGGGAGAGGGAGAGAACCTAGGCAGGTGAGACAGAATGCACATAGGGATGGGAGGAATAGGACTATGGGGTATCTAAATCCATGTGAAAGCTGTTAGGACCAAATATTTTATTAGCACTTATATCTTCTAATAATAATGTATCTTCTACCATTGACTATCAAGTAAAATGTTGGCAAGAAGAAGAAAAACCAGTAAAGACTGAGCACACATTTAAGGGGAAACATGTAGAGCTAATCTCAAAAAGTATTGGCCTGGATCCCTACCTCATGTACAAGGAGAAATTACTTCATTGCACAGAGAGGTGGGCTATTTTCTTCTACTAATGGCCCTTTGTGCCTCACTGGACTCTGGGTCCTATTGCTAAATTCTAATGTGTGTATGGTGTCTCTCCCTATATATCTGTCCAATCTGCTGGGGACACCTCCCTTGGTGTTCCAGTGGTAGAAGCTATACAATATATGGAGACATGGCAGATATACCTTGGCTGTGGTGCTCCAGCTATGGAATGCCCTCCCCACAGAGGCCTATCATCAACTTTGGTCTAATGTTGTCATCAAATTAAGATTTACTGATGCATTTAGGAACCAAAGGCATAGATGGAAGTAGTTCTGAATTTCTGTTTAAGGGTATACTGCATGAACTGTTGTAAATTGTTTTAATTGTTTAGCTTATAATTTGTTCAATGTTGTCAATTTGTCTTTATTGTTTTGTTGCTTGCACTCTACCCTGATATCTTTAGATATGGGCCATGATATAAATATTTCACTAAATATATCTTTTCATGTGTGCAAGTCTAGGCGGGTAGAAAAACTACAGATACAATACCTGCACACACACAGTTATTTGTCAAGTATGCTGATTTTTCACCTATACTTAAGATCAAATAAGTCTATATATCTAACAGACTTTGATGGTTATTTAAGTGTAACAAGTGGGTTTACAAATTGGGAACCATGCCATGTTATACCAAAAGACGCTACACAAGTATCAGTGATAGGTTTCAAAGTTAGCATCCAGTGACATATACAAAAGTGAGTGAGCTATCAGACAGTTCATTATGCTCAAACAGAGCCAGAAGGGGCTTTATTTTAAATTTTTCATTCTCCACACTCTGAATCTGTTTGGCAGGTGAATATATCAGAAGTGCTAGACCCAGCTTACATTCTGGGTGTTTGACAATTGAACAAGACATTCCACAGAAACATCATGAATAATCTTCCAGTGTCAGAAATCCATTTTGCGGCACCAAACATCTAATAGTCCTTATACTAAAAGACAAGTCACAAAGTCTCACAAATGTCTTTGTCAACTATCTCTATCAAATAACATGATTTGAAGTATATTTGATACTTGATAGGTTTATGAACATTTTTTTAAAAAAAATATTTCCTTTCTCCTAAAACCTGTTCCTACAAATAACAAAAACCAAAAACACTGGAAAATCAATATGCAGCAATAGGCACATAGACAATATTTAGCTCTGAAAGACAGATTAAAGAAGGTGCTTATTATAATATATGCAAGTAATGTGTACATATGTACAGCAGTTATCTTTTATACTGTTAGTCAAGTACACCACATTTCAGCATGAAGCAGCTTTCGGTCTGCTCCCCTTTGAAACATTTACAAGATAATTCAATCACTCATTAGCTAAGTAAGTAAGAGGAAGAGACAAGAATGACCAACATCAGGATTCAATTTCCATCCCAGTCATCACAACCTAATATTTTGGTAACTTGGTGCAAACCAAAGTGTGAATGCTACACGGCCACTAGTAGCAAAAGTGTGTTCTTCCCCAAGAGGGGCCTGTAAAACAGGACAGTCAGTGACAGCAGTACAATTACTGACACAGATACAGACTTTATGGACATGTTTATCTCTGCTGTAAATCCACACTCTCTCTCCACTCCGATTCACAAGTCATAAAGAAATTGCAGATAATGAAAAAGTTGGTGAAATTTACAGCATGTCGGAAACCTCAGACAGCCAGAAGAAATTAAAGAGCTGACTGAGGATAAATCATGCAGGTACAATTAAAACTTCCCATAGCTCCTTCACTTCTAGAACTGACATGCAATCGAATAGGGATTATAAAAAGTGGAGGTCATGATCTTCGAGCTACAGATAGTTAAGAACATTACATGTCAAAATTAGCCAATTCATTGGCCCTAAGTTCATCCTAATTTCAAGATGGAATTTGCATGGCTTGTTCTTGCAACAGAATTCTCAAGGCAATGCTGTGTGAGCAACAAAAAGAAAGACAAATTGCATTTACAACCATAACTAGTCTGTATTAAAATGAGATGCATATTGATTAAAACTGGAGCAAGAAGAACATGTATGAACAAGAAAGCAGATATTACATTATTATCATAACCATTTCAACTCAGGGAATAGAGTTCCACCTAGTTTTCCTCTGTTCAAAGAAGTCTTATACCAGCAGAATTGGGAAGAATGGGATTATTCCCTCTTCTCCCTTTACCCTCTTAGGTTCTTCAGTATCTGCTCCAGAAACTTCAGAACCCCTAGGAAAAGATTTGAAGAAGTCTGCAAGAGTTCCACTAATGGAAGTCTTCTGTTGGCAGAGGGAAACTAATTTGATTCTGTTCTGGATTACTTTTTTATTGCTGACACCAGAAATGCTGGCCAGTGCAAATCTCACATCTCACAGATATCCAGTATTGGGTTGAGCATCTCTACCATTACCAAGAAAAGAATATATTACAGATGAAGCATAGGACTGGAAATCTGAGTTTTTGAAACGTATGTGCACATAACCAGGAGTACTGGAAATCCAACTAAATTCTGTAGCTGACTAGCTTCTTAAAGACTTGTATGTTTTACTGTTTCCCTTTAGTGTTTACTCTCAACCTAGCAAGGTGCATTTTCATGCTGGAATTAACATGTTAGCAAACCAGGGAAATCAGTTAAAATATGAAGCTCCACAAATATAAATAACATTTTATTTCTTAAACAAGAGGTTACTTAGTAGGGAAGATACACAACAGCAAACTGCATCTTAAAATATAATATTAGCATTTTGACATTATGTGATCTATAGACTCTTCAGCCATAATATCAAATCCAGCACATAAGAACACATTTATATTTAGCCAATTGGATTTTTAGCCCAAAATTCTCATCACCTGCTCAGTAAGGCATTCTGGAGGCAGCTACTGTTTACGATACCTGTTGTAGAGTGATACACACTGCTACAGCAGGATCAGCTTCAGTAGAAACCCATCTTGCAATATTTTGTATACACACACACATATGCTCCCTCTAATATATTTTGAGAAACGTTAAGGTAAGAATTGGTCTGGAATGGGTGGTTTTCTAATCATGCAGCAAGACAGTAATAATGTTCACTACCTGAGCTCAACTAGAAACTATATTTTCTCGACCAAAAGATATGAAGATTCTTTGAAGATTTCAAAGCCTCCATTGGCACTGATCTGCCCAGAATTTACTTATAACTATTAGTTGTTTATCTAAGGGATATCAGCCACACTTCTGCCACTTTTCTATCTTCCACAAAGCAACTGAATGTTGCATAATGGATTTCTCCAGCCAATTCATGTCAATTCTAGTAAGCCAAGTCTACATTTTAACTCATTCTTTTCTTAACGGGCCTTTCTGTTTTAACTGTTTGAAAAAATGGATTCTAGGATTGTTTTCAAACTGCTTTTAGGAGCATTTAAAGAGTATTTTAATGTGTTTTAAAATGTTTTTATTCTTGTATTGTTTTAATTGGTTTTTATTTGTTTGTTGCCTCAGGAGCCATTGTGGAGTGGGAGACAATACAGAAGTACTTTCACAAAGAATTTTAACTTCTGTTCTAGAGTCAAAGGTTGTTGAGCAGCTTACACAGTCCATAAAATACCCTTCAAAATATAGCAATATAACTGGGGAAAATCACAAAGCTGATGCAAAAAACAGCAATAGTATATTGAAAGGCCAAAGCTGCCATTTATATACCTGCACACCATTTAAATGAATCAGATACATTATTCATGTATATGGAGTCAAATATTTACATGTGAATACTAAACATAACTTTGGAAGTAGTGTCTAATCATGAATCAGCAACTGCACAGTGGACTGGTACTACTTTTGGTCATGTTGCTTCTGCGTTCCATTTTTGCTTTGTTCTAACATTCTAAGGTGTTGAAGGTTCTGAGGAAGGCAGGCATCCTAAACTGACAAATTTTCAGGCCATTTATGTCTGTCTGTAGGTACAGTACTTATTTCATTTACAGGTTGAGTTTTCCTTGTCCGAAATTCCAAAAACCAAAACTTTTTTCATGGGTTGTTGAGATAGAGACAATTTTGCTTTCTGATGGTTCAATGTACACAAACTTTTTTCATGCACAAACTTATTTAAAATATTGTGTATAAAATTACCTTTAGCCTATGTGTATGAGATATATATGGAATAAATGAATTCTATGTTTAAAGGTGGGTCTCATCTCCAAGATATCTCATTAGGCAAGTACCGTATTTTTCGGCATATAAGACGCATTTTTTCTTCCCCAA
>CM034701.1:43638202-43649990 GCA_020142125.1 Phrynosoma platyrhinos
ACATTTTCCACTCAAGAATAACTTACATTGCTCTGGCCAAAGGTCAGGTGATGCCCGGTCCAACTTTTCAAAGCTCAGCAATGAAGCCTCGAGGTCTGCACCTAGAATACCATCATATAACTACTGAGTGGTATAAGAATGTAACAAATAAAATATATCCTATATAGAAGCAACTATTCTGGGCCCAAAAGCAGCAGCATGGAAGTGCAGCCTTCATTTAGGGTATGCAACCTATTAAAGAGTCTAGATACAGGAACCTACAGAACATGATCAGACATGAACTGAAACATAAAAAGAGAAAATTATTTTCCCTTTCCCATGTACCCTGCCTAAATGATACTACTACAGATAAAAATGCACTCTTATACATTCTTAATTGGAAGCATACCTAACTTAATTCAATTGAAATACTTCTGATTTAACATGAACGACAGTTGCAAGAGTCATTCAAGAAGCCATTCCTACACCCATCCTCCATGAAAAAGAAAATCTGAAGCAACTTTGAGACAGACCCATTGGTATGTCTACCTCTCCTCTGCTCCATTCTGACTGACATCATTTTATGGTTTCAGAAAGAGAGATTTTCCCTGTCCTTCAACGAGCGTGCTTTTTAAAAACTTATAAAGCTATCTCATGCATTATAATCTAGCCAAGACCTAGCTATGGACTGGCACTAGATCGCCATGTAATTCCCACCACTTCTCCCAGAGATTACTGTAGCAACCAGAGGGGACTCTGTGTACACCAAAGCATACGTGCTCTGCTGTGTAGATCTCTCGAGCCTGGTATGAAAAGGAACATCCCACTCTGAGAATTTACTTTTGAGTCAGGGCTGGGAAAGCTGGTGTTTCTCTACATGTTAGAGGAGTGTTGTTGTTGTTTTTAACTGCCCTCAAGTCAACCCTAAATCACAGCAACCCTGTGGATGAGACCCCCTGTCCTCCACTGCTCTGCTTAGGTCTTAAAAATTCATGCACCTCCCAGATTGAGTCTGTCCATCTGGCATGCAGTCTTCCTCTCTTTCTACTTGCCTCCTAGCATTACTGTGTTTCCTAATGAGTCACACCTCCTCATTATGTGACCAAATAGGACAGTCTCAATTTGATCATCATGTCTTCCAGATTTCAGACTTGATCTGCTCTAGGGCCCATTTGTTTGTCTTTTTCGTTGTCCATGGTATCCTCAGCACTCTTCTCCAGCACCACATCTCAGATGAGTTGATTTTCTTCCCATTGGCTTTCCTAACTGTCCAGCTCTCACATCCGTACATGGGAATAGGGAATACAATGTCTTGGACTAGCCTCTCTTTAGTGCTTGGGAGAGTTTGGGCTTGATCTGCCTAAGGACCCATTTGTTTGTCTTTTTGGATGTCCATGGTATCCTCAGCACCCTTCTCCAGCACTACATCTCAAATGAATTGATCTTTTTGTTACCAGCTTTCTTCAGTGTCCAGCTCTCACATCCATATATGGTAACCGAGTAATCCATACAGGTAATTACAGGTAATTCCCAATTACCTGTCCACTTTATTTGGAAAAGACAATAATGCTATGAAAAGTGGAGGGGTAGGGAATACCATGGCTTGGATGATTCTAACTTTAGTGCTCAGTTGTGTGTCATTACTCTTTAGGATCTTGTCTAGTTCTTCCATAACTGCCCTTCCTATTCCTAGTCTTCTGATTTCCTGACTCCAGTTTCCATTGTGTTCCATGTCTGATCCAAGATATGGATCAAACTCTTAAACTATTTCGATTTCCTTGTTATCTAGGCTCAATTTCTGAAGAGTGCAGTTCCCGTCATTCCTCACCACCAGCTGTGCTGGCCAGGGATGATGGAGAGTTAATCTCTGGACAGCCCCAAACTCCCCACTGTCACTCCTTCAATATGGGCCTGTACAGGCTGTCAGAAATAATCCATCTTGAGACCACTTTAACTTCCCTGGCTCAGTACTAGGAAATCATGGGGACTGTAGTTTATTGTGGCACCAGAGCTCTCTTGACAGAGAAGGCTCAATGTCTCAGGGAAAAAAAATACAATTCCCATGATTCCCTAGCACTGAGCCAGGACAGTTAAAGTGGTCTCAAGCTGGATTATTTCTGGCAGTCTGTACAGTCCCTATGACCCTCAACGAGTTTCCTAGGTCCAAAACACACTGCAGAAATAATCCAGTTTGAGACCGCTTCAACTACCCTGGCTCAGCGCTATTAAGGAATCCTGGGGACTGTAGTTTATTGAGGCAACAGAGTTCTCGCTCTGTCTCGGAAACAGAAGTCTCAATGTCTCACAAAACTACAGTTCCCAGAATTCCCTAGCACTCAGCCAGGGCGATTAAAGCGGTCTCAAACTGGATTATTTCTGCAGTGTGTTTGGGGCCTTACTCTTCCAACTTGCGTATGCGGCACTGTAACTTCTCGCCACCGCACCGCAAAGGCGCTTACTCGAAAGTAAGCCAGAAAGATTATTAACCTTCCAACGGAAAAGTCACAAAAATGACCTAAACACCACCGCCGCCTCCCTCCTCTCACCTTCACCAGAGACCGCCATCTTGGCCCATCACGTGACGCCCGAAGCCCCGCCCACCCGCTTCACGCGGGAGTCCAAACACACCGCAACGGTTGCCTTTCCAACCGCCTCCTCGAGAGACAGAGAGCAGAGACTCTCGACCAAAAAAAAAAAAGGACGCGCCCAATCAGATTCCGTCTAGAGGGGGCGTTTACGGCCAATTAGCCAATTGCAACCGGAGTGACGGGAGTTCACTATCTCATTGGCTGCTAAGGCCTCGATGGGCGGGGACATTGGGAGGAAACCGCAATGCCATTGGCCAACCGGGATGCTCGGGCAAGAACCTGACTGTCGAGGTGGAGGTGGGCGTGGCTCTGCTTTAGAGCAGGTGGTCGCGCTCGGAATGGCGGCGGCAGTGAGGGGATGCCAGGGAAGGTGGCGCTTCTGGTTTCGGGTGAGATTGCATGTCGGAGCCGAGGGGAACAGGAGCTCCCTTGCTCTGCATCCACACTGGAGAAGTATTCCGGTTTCGTCCCGGTTTAACTGCCATAGCTTTGAGCCATGGCAGTTAAACCGGGACCAAACCGGATTATTTCTCCAGTGTGGATGCAGTCCTGAAGGCTGAACTTGAGGCAGCGTTTGGGGAGGTCACACAATTGTTGTAGCAGTTCAATTCTGTTTTGATGTATTATTTTCATATGTTTTTAATTGTGTTGTTGATGGGGTTTTTTTTAAATCTTGTAAGGTGCCCTGAGTCCCAGTCTTGGGAGAAGGGCAGGATATAAATATAATAATAATGATAATTATAATATGATACTCTAGCCAGCATGGCGTAGTGGTTTGAGTCTTGGACTGTGACTCTGAAGACCAGGGTTTCAATCCCCACTCATCCATGAAACCCCGTTGGGTGACCTTGGGCGAGTCACACTCTCTCAGCCTCAGGGGAAGTAGGCAAGGGCAAACCTCCTCTGAAGGAACTTGGCAAGAAAACCCCCTGATGGGTGGCCATAAGTCAGAAAGGAATTGAAGGCAAACAACAACAGCCAGGACTTCAGACATGAAGCTGGCTACTCTGCGAATTCCTAAGGCAAATATATTCTTAGAAAAACCAGGGCAATCTTTAAAAATATTTATTGATGTTGCTATAACATTATATCAAAGGCAAAGGTATTCCCCATTGACAAGGTTGTTAAGTCGTGTCTGACCGTAGGACAGGGGTAGGCAACCTTTCCCCTTTAAGGGCCGAGGGACTTCAGCTCCCAGAAGCCTCAGCCATGTTGGCCAATAGTCCCATGTTGGCCAATAGCTCCTGGGATTCTGGGAGCTGAAGTCCTTCGGCCCTTAAAGGGGAAAGGTTGCTTACCCCTGGCGTAGGGGGTGATGCTCATCTCTGTTACTAAGCCAAAGAGCCAGTGTTGTCAGAGACTACTCTGTGATCATAGGGCCAACATGATTTCACAGAATACTGTTTACCTTTCTACCAAAGTGGCCCCTATTTATCTACTTACACCTTTACCTGCTTTCGAACTGCTTGGTTGGCAGAATCTGGGACTAATGACGAGACCTCACCCCATCATGCAGCACCTGGGCCTCGAACTGCCAACCTGCTGATCTTGCAATCAACGGAATCAGTGTCTTAAGCATTTGAGCCACTGCATCAAGTGATATGTATATATAACATTATATATACATAGATTAATGTTTTTGTCTTACATTAAATGCAGTATAATGTAACGCATGATGCTGAGGAGGCACAAGTTTGCTTAAGAAAAAAAAAAAAAGCCTCCTGGCAACTTAGGCCAGATATTTGTTGTTGTCGTGTGCCTTATGGTGACCTTTTCTTGGCAAGTTTCTTCAGAAGGGCATTTACCATTGCCATCCTCTGAGGCTGAGAGAGTGTGACTTGCCCAAGGTCACCCATTGGGTTGACATGACAGAGCAGGGACCCTGGTCTCCAGAGTCCTAGTCTAACACTCGACCCACTACACGACGCTGGCTCTCATAGAGATCCCTTGCAGAAATTGTTTTGAGGGATCCACTGCCAATTGCTCCATCTTTGTGTTAGAAATTAAAGCAAAGCTGTTTTGCTTCTGGAGGGGGCATTTTGCTGGGTTGTCCCTCTCACAATGATGATAGTTGCAGTACACGCTCTCCATCTTTTTTAAAATCTGAAGTTTAGTCAGTACAGTTGGCCCTCCACATTTGCAGCTTTGACTTTTGTGGATTTGATTATTTGTGGTTTTGATTAACATGTTCTCTCTAAGAGTCTCTTAAGTCCTCCAGCTCAATTCTACTGAAAGTTGACCATAGAGTTGTGCTGGAGAACCTAGAAGTTCCTAGAGAAAACACTTCTCTAGGCATTTGTAGTCCTCCAGCATGATTCTATGCTAAACGTCTGACAGATGTTGACGATAGAGTTGCACTGGATATTCCTAGAGGGGTGCTCTTCTGGATAAAAAGAATCGTGTTTTTATTGGTGGTTTTTCCACATTCACAGGGGTCCTTCACCCCTAACCCCAGCAAATGTGGAGGGACCACTGTACTTCTCCAAAACATTTTACAAGTGTCCCCCATTTTCATGAACTTGCAGTCCACTGTCTCGCCCGTTCCTGGGTGGGGAGGAACAGAATGGGGCTCTTGCCACCATTCAAGCCAATGGGGTTTGAATATTGGTGATTTTCTATTTTCAGGGGGGGTGTCTGTAACAGATCCCCTGTGAAAATGGAAAGGCGACTGTAGTTAGAGGATGCAATTTCTGATATGTACTGGATTCCTATTATAGGTATTTTCTTGGAAGTGGGTCCTCTGACTTTTGATTGTGAGATTCTGCATGGCAGGGGTTAGACTGGATGGCCCTTGAGTTCTCTTCCAATTCTATGATTAAAATATACCCTGCCCTATATCAAAATCTCAGAATGGCTTACAATAGCATTAAAACAGGGTTTCTTTAAAAAAAAGTAAGATCATTTAAATTAGCTGAAAACATAGTAAATAATAAATTACAAACAGATTTTAAAAATTTAAACGTTTTTGAAACTATACATAACAGTCTTTGGGTTGAATTAATGGGGCTGACAGGCTTTCATGAACTGCCAAAATTTAATTTGGTGCCTAAATAATGTGGTTGTGTCAGTTGGGCCTCCAGGTAGAGATTACACTCGCCTCTCCGTTTTCGTGGACTTATAGTCAGCAGTCTTGATTCTTTGCGGAGGGGTGAGCTCCATAGGATAAAATGGCGAGTGCGCAGCCATTCAAGCCAATAGGGCCTGAGTATTAGTGAGTTTCCTTTTCGCAGGGGTGGTGGTCCAGAACGGATCCCCTGCGAAAATGGAGGGGCAAGTGTATACCACAATTGGGGTACCAGGGTTGAGAAAGCCTTCGCCCATGTCCTGACAGAGAGTGTATTGACCTCACTGGTGGCACAAGGAGGAGGACACCCCCCACTCCCCCACAGCAGATCTTAATCCTCAGGCAGGAATATACGGAGAGAGGTATTATGGTTCAAAACACACTGCAGAAATAATCCAATTTGAAACTGCTTTAACTACCTTGGCTCTATACTTGGCAAATCTGGGAAGTGTAGTTTTGTAAAACATCTCGCCTTCTCCGTCTGAGAGCTGTGGTGCTACAACAATCTACAATTCCCAGGATTCCCTAGCACTGGGCCAGGGCAGTTAAAGCAGTCTCAAACTGGGCTATTTCTGCAGTGTGTTTTGGACCTATGTCAAGTATTAAGGTTCCAAGCCATTTAGGATTTTGGATGTCATCACAAGCACCTTGAATTCAGACAAGAAACATATTGGCAGCCAGTGCAGTTCTTTTTTAAGACTGCTATTACTTGCTGTCTATATGATATTCTAGTCAGCAATCAAGCTGCTGCATTTTGCGCTGTGCTTTTAAATAGTAAACCGCTTTGAGTCCCAATTATGGGAGGAAAGCAGGCTATAAATAAATATAATAATAATAGTCATAATTATAACTCTTCTTCAAGGACAGCCCAACATAAAATGCATTACAGGAGTCTAGTCAGGCAGTTACCAGTGCATGGCCAACTGTGGCTAGATTATATCTGCCCAGGAAAGGCCATAGCTGGAGCAACAGTCGAAGCTAGCCCAAACATTGAGCCATAGTGTCCACTTGGCCCTCTAGTGACAGGGCTGGATGTAGGAACACTCCCAAATTGTGCACCTGCACCTTCCAGTGGTGTCACTTGATGTGTGTGCCTGTGTGTGCAGGCTGACACTCTTAAGGGGAGTGACACCACTGCTCCTTAAACATCTGCCTTTTGGCAGAAACAGGCTATGGCATTTGCCTGTGTCCCTTTAAAATGCTGGAGAGATGAAGTGAGTGGTGTGAGGCTCAGTGGGAGAAGAAAGAAGAGGCAGGCACCAGGTGTTAATAAAAATATATTTTTATTTTAAAAAATAAATTAAAAATATTATTTTAAAAATTTATTTTAAAACATCACATCTTCCCAAATTTTCACTTTAGCCACATGAAACTATCAGTATGTAGAGAGATCTTGTAGTACCTTTGAGACTAACTGAAAGAAAGAAGTTGGCAGCATGAGCGTTGATAGACTTAAGTCTGTGTCCTCAGATACATTTGGGGAAGTAGACTTTAGTCTACAAATGCTCATGCTGCCAACTTTTCTTTCTGTCAGCTAGTTTCAGAGGTGCTACAAGATCTCTCTACATACTGATTCTACAGACTAACATGGCTGTTTCTTTGAATTCTACCACATGAAGAATACATTTAGGCTGTGTGTTTAAAGGTATAATTTTAATTTTCTAGTCTATGTCACAACTATTACCATTGCATCTAGTGATATACAGGAATTATGATTTATAAGTAACATTAGTACAAAAAAACATTACTAAGGATTCTGAAAGGTATGATATAGGAAGAGGTCATTGTGGGGTGACAGCAAGAGTTACCATACTGGGTGATGACAACCCTAATAACTCCACTGGCGCCTTCGGTACAACTCCATCCAGAAGAGACTGTTTAGCCAATTCCTAGACCCAAGAACCACCAATCCACAGTACTTCTGTCTTGTTAGGATTGAGCTTCAGTTTATTGGCCCTCATTTAGCCCATTATAGCATCTTGCTACTTATCCAGCACCTGCGCAGCTTCAGTTGGCTCTAATAACAAGGAGAAATAGTGCTGAGTGTCATCAGCATACTGATAGCACCCTCACTCCAAGCCGCCTTATAACTCTCAACAGCTTCACATAAATATTGAAGAGCATGAGGATAAAATCTAACCCTGTAGCACCCCACAAGTTAATCACCTTGGGGCTGAATAGGACACCCCCATGCTGCTCTCTGGAATTGGCCCTCCAGGTAGGAGGGGAACCACAATAGGACAGTGTCTCCTGCTCCCATCCCACACAGCCGGTCTATTAAGATACCATGATCAGTAGTATCAAAGCCACTGAGAGATCTAGGAAGATCTGGTAGCACTTCCCCCGGAGTAGGTCATCAGTCAGAGCAACTAAGCCCATTTCAATGCCATACTCTGGCCTGAAACCAGACTGAAATGGGTCCAGGTAATCTGTTTCCTCCAAGAACACCTGAAGTTCCCCAGCCACCAAGCATCTTGCCCCAAAAGGGGATATTTGCAATAGGGCAGGGAGGTCCTCTTCGGGAGAGGGTGTACCACCACCTCCTTCAAAGCAGCAGGCACCTTCTCCTGACAGAATGAGGCATTTACCACCCCGTGGACTTAATCTGGTCAATCCACCCCTGCTAGATCATATTAACCAAGAAGGATACCAAACTTTTGACCCTGACAACAAGGTTGTTGAAATTCCCCCTAAAATCAGATCATCCTCCATCTGCCCAATGGCAAAACCCAGATTCAGAGTATACTGTGCCTTGTGTTGGACCAACAGTATGCTGACATAGACCCTGGTTGTCATGATGGCCATAAAGTTCTGAGCTGGCCCTGCCAGGACAGTCTCAGTATGTATGTCGAAATCCCTCAGAACCACAGTCCCAACACAACCTCTGAGACAACCTCAGACAGCTCAGGTAGAGAGACTGCTGAGCAGCAGGGTGGGTGGTACATCAGCAGCATCCTTTTTATTTTTTAGCCCAACGCAAGATACAAACCCTCACACTGGTGCCTGGGCAGATGGATTTCTTCATGAGAAAGATGGAATTCTTGTGGATGATGGAAACTGCTCCGCCTGGTCCTCCAGTCTCTGTTGGTGCTGTACTGAGTATCCAAGTGGACAAAGGTGGGAAGAGGTCAACTCCTCCGAGCTCACCCACCCAGGTCTTTGTTATACATACCAGGCTGGCCCTTTCATCCCTAATCACGTCATGGAAAGTGGTTGGTTTATTACAAACCCACCCGGCATTCAGGGGCAGCACCAACAGCAAGCTGATGGGGGAAGGACCGAAACACAGGTTGGACCTCATGTTTCTGGCCTGTCTTTCCCTTACTTGGCCTGTCTAGTTCCCAGCATCATACCTCCCTCTGATGAAGATAACCTCAGCAAGGGTATCCACTCCTTTCTCCCCTTAGATTCACCCAGACACATGCATGTTGTTAAAACATGTGTGTGCACACATCTATAAAAAGGAACAATTTGTAGATAAGCCTTGAGTTTTTAGGAGTCTTTTGAGTCTGTGATCCCACTTTTATACAAAGTGCATGGGAAGCAAAAAACTTTGTTTTAAGGGGGAAATGATGGTCTTGCTTTTTTTAAATCGAGGTTCTCAAGGGACTATAAACAGGGAGTGTGCATTGCCCGCTGTTACTCAGGATGGGTCTTCCTTGCTGCACTGAGTTAGTTCTGTCTTCCTCTTACTCTCTTTTGCAGATTCCTAGGAAAGTAACTCTCAGCTGGCATTCTGCATCTTTCTCTTCATCAGTGGTAAGTTGTTTTGTGCTTTTTAAGGAAAAAATACCACAGAGAGGGAATGAAGCTTATTGAATTCTTTGGTCCACTTCATGCATGATCAGGCTAGCCTTTTGCAGGGAAGTGAATGGCATTCTTGTCTATTCCTGGAAAGAGGCTGCATTATGTGTATGAGGCCACATCTACCCCACCCAGTAAGTAAAACTAGAGAAGTACCAGTTTGCTCAGGACAATCCTGCAATGAGGCAGGAAGAGAGTCCTGCCAACGCGTGCAGAGAACTCACTGGATCATTAAAAAAAATTGGGCATAAATGCTTCGTGCAAACATTCAGACTTTACATTTCATGTGGACTGCACTGTCGGTTATTGTCAGCCCATTTACTTAGGGTTATTTATTATAGGCCTGAAACACGGCACATGCCCCAGAGCATCCAGAAGCTGCACCGAGGCCACCTAAAGTGGCCCAGAACCAGGAGCATATTTTTTCCTCTCCCTTTGGAACTGCAGCAAGAGACAGCCACAGGGCCGAGGCGTGTGTTTGCCACAGCCCTGGGGCAATCAGTCTAGGAGCAGCTTCTGGCCACTCCTGGATGCCCATCTGTTTCGCCCCATAGTCTGCAGTCATTAGATAAACAAGAGATGGCTATGGTCCAAAACACACTGCAAAAATAATCCAGTTTGAGACTGTTTTAATTGCCCTGGCAGTAAAGCTGGTCTCAAACTAGATTATTTCTGCACTATGTTTTGGAGCTATATGAAGAGAATAAAGGGCATAAAAGAAAAGGAAAACAGGATTAATACAGTTGTGTCATTCTCTAGTCAGTAGATTGAAGAGTGTGACCTAGTTGGTATTAAACTGTGGCATTGACCAGAACTTTCTATTCAACAGCCAACAACCAAACTGTTCATAAATGGGAAGTTTGTAGAGTCCAAAAGCAATGAATGGATTGATATCCACAACCCAGTAAGTTATGTTCTTTCCCTTGACTTATCTTCTCTCCAGATTGGATTGTACAGTTCACCAGTGTAAGGAGGAACAAGAAAATTTTACAATGGTTCTCTAAGTTGTATTTCTTAACAGCCTGAATTTCAGAAGCTGTCTTTGGTTGCATCTAAAGGAAAAACTGTTTCAGTGCTATATATAAGAACCTTGAAATTTTTGAAAGACAGATTATTTTATCATTTTTCTAATTCTGATGTCTAATTCTTATTGCCATCAAAGTGATCTGGTTCTTCATGAAAAGAGAGTTTTTGGCTAGATGATTTTCCTAGGCTTACAGCTACTTTAGATGTTAACAGCAAAATATAATGTGAATGCATTCAGTGTATGATGCTTAATGTTACTCTGGTGTATTCTTGAATCTTTAGAAGCTTTAGTGACTTTAAAGCAATTTGTCTCTTAAGAGAAGTACCTGAGGCTGAAGCATAAATTCAAACGCTGCTAGCAAAATATGGCGGGTTCACTTTTATTGCTCTGCAGAATTAGCCAAAATCATTGTCAGTGAATTATCTCTGCAGCTGATGCTGAGGTTGGAACAACACATTTTGAGAGTTAATGCCA
Source organism: Phrynosoma platyrhinos (assembly GCA_020142125.1). Classification (NCBI taxonomy): domain Eukaryota; kingdom Metazoa; phylum Chordata; class Lepidosauria; order Squamata; family Phrynosomatidae; genus Phrynosoma; species Phrynosoma platyrhinos. The sequence goes on from CM034701.1 coordinate 43,649,139, forward strand.
GTCATATATTTACACCTCTGGCATTTTCTGTGGGTGTTTTGGGGGTTCTGGTGAAGCAACACTCCTCCATTCCATTAGTAGAGGGAGACCTCCACCCCAGTCTTGGACAATTATCTGAATCACTAACTTTATTATAATGATAGTTATATTTGATTTGCTATTCTAACAGGCCACCAATGAAGTGGTTGGTCGTGTCCCAAAAGCCACACAGGCTGAGATGGAAGCAGCAGTGGCTTCATGCAAAAAATCATTCCAGAATTGGTCTGAGACATCAATTCTGAGTCGGCAGCAAGTATTTCTCCGATATCAACAGCTCATCAAAGATAATCTGGTGAGGAACTGCTTCCTGTTCTTGACTCATTTGTTGTAAAATGGGGCTTATAATAGCTCTTCTGCCTAAATCATTGTAGAAATGATCAAAATCAAGTTTATAAGCCACCTTGCACATGATATAATTTCCACAAATTCAGAAAGCATACGTCCTTGTTCCGTATTGATATCTGTACCGGCCTAAAGCCAGCTCCAGACTAGCCACTGTATGTGTTCTTTTGGCAGCCAATATTATTTCTAGAATTTTTAGTCTCAGATGAATTTTTCTGTGTGTGACAAAAAAGAACCTGTGCCCAGCTAATCCACAGTTTCCAGATGTTGCTTCTTCTTCCTACCTAGATTACCCTTCATATTGACATAGGGATGTTGGACTTTAGCTAACTATGATGTGCAATGGGGAAAATAGAATATCTCTTCTCAAAAATGAGCATATGAGGGAAGGTATTCCTATTACTTGCAGAAAGAATCACATATCCATACAGTGGTACCTCTACTTACGAAATTAATTCGTTCCAGCAGCCA
>CM034701.1:43659334-43670361 GCA_020142125.1 Phrynosoma platyrhinos
GAGAGAGAGAGAGAGACATTGTACATTGGGCCTAGCCAGAAAAGAAGGCCTCCTGCCATCCACCACCATCCAGAGGGAGAGAAGGCAGGCCGGCTCCATCGGGCCTAGCTGGAAAAGAAGAAGGCCCTCCTGCCATCCACCATCATCAGGTGGTAGAGAAGGCAGGACACGTGTTGTTTTAATCTTATTATGTTTATTGTAATGTATATTTTTAATCTCTATCTTATATTTGTAAGCCACCTTGATTGCTTAGGCAAAAGGCAGGATATAAGAAATAAATTATTATTATTATTTATTATTATTATTATTATTATTATTATTATTATTATTATTATTATTACCACCACCACCACCACCACCCCTGGGACTCCATCCTAACAGTAGGCCAGGCTGAAAGATATCACATACACAAACAGAGGTTTTATAGTTTATATTGAGCAATGTCTACATTCAGACAAATGTCTGGTGCACCAGATTTATTCTCTCAACTCACTTGCCATTTTACTACTCAGAAACTGAGGTGAAAACAGTATGTGATATTAAAAGCATCTTTGTATTAACTATGTATGTTGTTAAAATTGCAAGTAGTCACAAAAGTAGGAGCATACTGCAACCCTGCAAATGTACCAGGGTTGCAGTATGCAGACTGGACATTTCTGGCTGCTGTTCTGTTGTCTTGGTTGGCAGAGAGATTCTCCCCCTCAAAGAGCAAGAGCAAGCTTTATAACCCTACTTGACAAGGTTATGGAAAGTTGGAGAGTTGATGCTAGAGAGGGGATGTGTGTTATTCTGAGGTGCTTGCAAGGAACATTCCTAGAATAGGGGAAGACATTGCCAACTTTGGTATGTTGTATTTCTCATTGGAAACAATGCAAGGGAAGTTTCATTTTAAAGCTTCATAAAAGAAGAATCAAAAAAGAGAAAAACCACCCTGCATAACAAACATAGGAAAAAATGGTTTCTCTGTCTTGTGTTATACCCCTAGTCCATAGGATTACGATGCCTAAACCTTTCTTACATATACTAATACATTTGCTCCTCCATTTTCATGGAGTTCACGTCCACATCCCTTGCCCATTCGCAGGTGGCAAACAGAGGGGGACCAAATGGGTTGTGCGTCTGCACTGCTGTTCAAGCCTATGGGGCTTGAATATTTGCAGTTTTCCATTTTCACAGGGTGTGTGTGTGTCTGGAACAGATTCCCCGTGAAAATGGAGAGGCAACTGTATATAATCATGGGGTGGCTTTTATACGTGTGTGTGTGTTGCAGTTATGGTTTGTTTTTGTTTTTCATGTGTGTCATTTTATACTGTTTTTATTTTGATATTTTTAATTGTTCTAAAAATTCTATTGTAAAACTTGGGTCCCTTTCTGGAAGAAAGGTGGCATAAAAGTGAAATAAATTAATTAAATAAAATAGCAGCTTCAGAATATTTTCACCAAGACTTCAGCAAGGAAAAGAAGAGTTAAGCTGCCTTCTGAGATCCCAGTAATCACTAGTCTGTCTCCACCAGCTACTTACATTTTAAAATATGCAAATTCAATGTAAAAATATGACAAATGTCATGACTAATTTGGCCCTAGGCTGCAAAATAACAAAATGGCTCAGTAATTATGCATTAGCCACAGCCTAGCATAGTGGTTTGAGCACAGAACTAGGACAGAGTCTCCAGGAGGGTTTGATTCCGGTTCAGCCATGAAACCCACTGGGTGACCTTAGGCAAGTCACATGCTCTCAGCTTCAGGGCAAGGCAGTGACAAACCTCCTCTGAACAAAACTGACCAAGACGACCCCATGATAGGGTCACCATAAATCAGAAGCAACTTGAAGGCACACAGCAACAACAAAATTAAGTAGTAAGTCCACTGATGATTGCTCATTTGAATCCAGATCAATTAAATCCTGTCCCAGCACTTCTCAGTGCCCCCGAACTGATTAGTTATGTCTATCAGTACATTTGCCTGGATAAAATAATGCTGTTAACATGGCTTTTGTTTAGATTGGTGTGAACGTTCCGATTCCAGTGCCTTTGCCAATGTTCTCCTTTACTGGCTCGCGTGGTTCCTTCAGGGGAGACACCAATTTCTATGGCAAGCAGGTAATATTTTAATATTTTAAAAATGTGCTTATGCTGTTATGTGCATCTGATATAGGAGATAGAAAAGGAAATATCAAATATGTTTGGGATATTTGGTAAGAATGAGCTTAACAACATGTTGTATTTTTGCTAGGCAGAGACAAACCAGAAATTTGTAAGAGGAAACTTATTTCGCCTTATTCATGTAAAAATGCTGCTGTGATTCTGTAGTAAATACTGGTATGAATCTATGGAACTTAGTACTGAACTCTTTATTTCCTTCCCCAGGGAGTTCAATTCTATACACAGCTGAAGACAATCACCTCTCAGTGGAAAGAAGAAGATGCCACAGTTGCCAAGCCTGCTGTAGTAATGCCAACTATGGGAAACTAAAGCAGTTTGTTACACCTGTTGAGAGATGCCAATGAAAGTATTTTTGGTCTATTATTCTTGGATATTCCATGTTGCCCTTGACACACAAAGACCCTTCATGGTTTCACGGCTGCATCCGCACTGCAGAAATAATCCAGTTTGACTCCAGCTTAACTGCCATGGCTCCATCCTGTGGAATCCTGTGATTTGTAGTTTGATGTGGCACCAGAGCTCTCACAGAGAAGGCTAAATGTCTCACAAAATTACAGTTCCCAGAATTGCATAGCACTGAGCCATGGCAGTTAAAGTGGTATCAAATGATTATTTCTGCAGTGCGGATGCAGTCCATGTCAAATCATATTGGCCAAAATGCTTTAACACAAAATTTAGATATTTTTTTTCTTTTATGTATCAGCTAATCAAGTTCATTTTTCTCGTAGAGGAAATACTCTGCTGTGAGTAATCAGGTAAAAGTAAATCAGCTTCTTTTGCCCCCCTGAAACACTATTAAGAATCTAGAATCTGTATTCTATGACATGTTGTTTTTTAAGTATCAGTTCCTACAGTTGCTGTTGTCACTGTTTTCACAACTTACATCCTATTGATTCAGGCGCCTTTCTTCCCCTTCCCTAAGGAACTCCGAATATCATAAAAAAATTGGGTTTCTAATAACATGACTGAATAGCAAATCTAGCTTTTCCTAAATGAGCAGTTTTCAAGATTTTCACAAGCAAGAAATAACTGTTCCAAGTTCATGGTCTTGAAGAGTTAGTAAAACTGCACCTTCATTAGAATGTTACTTTCCATCATATGTGGAAATAGTACGATGACTACAGTTCAAAATGAACAGATGTGCCTACATACTATTTATGCACTGAATATTTTTTATAAGAAAAAATGAGTGTGATTACTTTCTAGAAGGCTGCACAACTGTGGAATAGAAAGAATATTTTTAAAGCAGTTTATTTTCTGAACATCACTTTAGTTGGGATATTGCTTCCCAATGAAAAACTAAGTGGAGAATTACTAGTACTACCCACAGGCAAGTTTCTTAGCTTGTATACTGCAGGTACATATAATAAGACTTGAGAGGGAGTTAACTGGACTGAACAACAGAGGGTGATGTGCACTGATTAGCTAGAGGTGATGTACAGTGGTATGGGGTGGAATGAAGGATACAGTGGTGCAATTTTTAGGTTTTACATGGTTTTAAAAAGTTTAGGAGACTCACAAGGTATTTCATTGAACATGGAAATATTGCTGTTGCTTTTTGTTGTCTAATCAAGCAAATTGGCTTCCTTTAATATCTCCCTTTTTGCAACTGACAAGTACTTTAATTAAACATGATCCTTAGTTGAAATGGTTATTCATCCATATGCTAGAAAATCTCACATTGCTGTTAATCATGAATAAAATGGCTATTAAATGTAGAACTTTTCTGGTTTTCTTCACTATAAAATACAATAATGTTAATTCCCCCAAACAACTTGATTTCAAGTGGTTAAACTGTGGGCATGGTGGGACATAATGCTAAAGTAAAATTAGAACTATGTAACCAAGACTAGTAGTGTCCCTCTGGGCATGTGTGTTTTCCCCTCTCCTTTTAGACAACTGGAAAAAGTAATTCAGACGGTTTTCATTTCTCTTAAATGTAGCTTGTTTTTTATATATAATTGTAATTTAAAAGTAATTGGTTTGTTACCAAAGATGCCAGCTCCAGTCTATGTTGAAATAAGAGTGTGAGCTATGAACCATGGTTCAGACAAAATACTATGCTGTCTTTAAGGGAAAACAAAAGCTTCCTTTCACCACATTGCATCCAACAACAAGAGGGATTGCACAAATCTGACAGGAGGCTACGGGCCGGGGGGGGGGGAATGGCGCTGGGGGTTGGTGCATGCGTGCGCGCCGCCATTTTGAGCCCTTTCTTGTGTCGCATGCATGTGCATGATGGCACCACCCCCCAAGAGGGCTCCCTTGGCCGCGCTGGGCCTCCAAGAGGTCCAGCGCCGCTGCAGGGGCCCCCCAGGAGGCTTCCCTCAGCCACGCCAGGCCTCCGAGAGGCCCAGCACCGCTGCGGGGGCCCCCCAGGAGGCTTTCCTCGGCAGCAGTGGGAAAGGTCGCGCGAGACTCTGGGTGCTGTTTTGGAATCCAGAGGATGCCCGCAGCCATGAAAGGCGGCAGCATGGCGGCGGCAGGACCGGGTAGGGGGCAGTCCGAAAGCCTCCACGGGCCGCACCAGGGCCGCGGGCCGTAGGTTGCCGACCCCTGGGCTATATTAACTCAAATAACATTAAATCAAGTGTTTAGGGCTGCATTTCAGTATGGCATGTATAATAAAACTACAGTACTATTTCTCATGCCACTATATCACACAGCTTGGTGTTTTCAAAACTCTTTTATGGACTTGGAGTGTAGTTCACTCTTTTTTTAATGCCAGAATACAGGCCTCAAAGGCAAATTCTTTGATGTGAACAAGTGAAAAACATATTACCAAGCAAAAGGTTTCTGGGGGGGAGGGGAATCTGACAATAAGTTTGATATATAGAAAACAAGAATGCAATTCCATAGTAGCAGCATAGTAGACCTATGGAGGAAGTGTAGAAAAAAAAGTTTTCACTACTTCCGTTCTTTCGTGATTAACAGCCATCTTAGTCTGGCTGCGGTGGTATAACCTGAATATCTGGAAGGACTGATGATCTTCTTTGAGAAGCTGACTCTGACACAGGTGCCTGCTGAGTGATGAAAGCATAGACAGGGATAGTACCATCAGTGCTGTAATGGAAAAATTCAGTCAGAAAATTACTTAAACACACATGTTTATCTAGATAAGCCAAACCTTTTTACTCTGAATGTTATATCTACCATCCCAATTGTGTTCAAAATTATGACAGCAGTTTAATCCATTATCATATTTAGAGCATACCTTCTGGTGTACACCTGAGGAAGTTCCTTCTCATGAATGAACTTCACAATACTGCTTATTAGAAATTCCTCTGTTGTGTTAAATTCTTTATCGTTGTGATGTTAAGAGAGTGAATCATGGCCTTTTTGATAAAATCTGCTAGGGCTCAGCATTATCTAACCATTAACTAAGAAGTAATTGTTCAAACCAAAAGGTCAAGAGTTCCAGAGGCACAAGATAATTAAGCAAAGGTCCAAGCCGAGAAGACAAAGGAAGGTCAGAAAGGCCCATAGTCTCTGACAACCAGTCTGGTGTTCTTGCCATGTTTATATAATCAGCCCTCATTAGTTCAGCTGTTTTGAGATTATCTGGTGTTTCTCATAAAGCCTCCTTGAGCATTGGAGTCACGCCCTTTCAGCTTTTTTCTGGTTGAAGATAGGTGCGTCAGTGTCTTCCTCCTCCTCTTCCTCCATGTCTCCCGTGCCTGAAGGCTCTACTTGCTGCCTGAAGGCCTGGCTGTTGGGTCTCCTCTGAGACCACAGACTCTGATGGAGCTCTCAGGGCAGAACTAGGACCAGGCTCAGTTCAAACAGACTCCAGTTCAACATCTGAGTCCTCCCCTGAGTCCTCAGCCAGGCTAGGCATGACACTAAGTGGGAGTTTTTGTCCTACCTTCCCAGTTCCGTCTTGCCTCATCTAGGATCAGGACAGGCTTTTAGTGCTCTGGCTAAAGCTTGAGATTGGGTCAGGATCACTGGCTGAACATTATTATTATTATTATTATTATTATTATTATTATTATTATTATTATTTCTCCTCATAAAGGGACTCAAGGCAGCTAACAAAATTTAAAATAGTACAAGTTAAAAACAATGCAAAACATTAAAATTTAAATCTAAAAACTTAACACTTCTAAAAAATTTAAAAGTGTTACCCATTAAAATTTAAAATATCTTAAAAACTCTATACAAACCTTATACAGCATTGAAAGTCCAACCCTTGTCAGTTTGAGAAAGCCTGGTGGCATAAGAATGTTTTTATCTGCTGCTGAAAGCAGAGCAGGGATGAGGCCAACCTGGCTTCCCTAGGGAGGGAGTTGCAGAGCCTGGGAGCAGCCACTGAGAAAGCCCTCTCTCTTGTTCTCACCAAACACATCTGAGAGTGTGGTGGGACAGAGAGAAGGGCTTCTCCTGATTGTCTCAGTGCTCTAGTGGGCTCATAAGGGGAGACAGGATCCTTCCTTGACACGCCATATAGAGTTTTAGAGGTCAAAACCAGCACTTTGAATTGTGTCCAGAAGCTGAGTTGTTGCAACAAGGGAGTTGTTTGCTCCCTGTAGCCAGCTCCAGTTAACAACCTGGCTGCAGCTCTTTGGGTCAACTGAAGTTTCTGAGCACTTTTCAAAGGCAGCTCTATATAGAATACATTACAGTAATCCAAACAGGATGCAACCAAGGCAGGTACAACCATGTCCAGATCAGACTTCTCCAGGAACAAGCACAGTTGTTGCACTAACTTTAACTTTGCAAAAGCACTCCTGGTCATTGCTTATACCTGGGCCTCAAGGCTCAGATGGAATCCAAGAGTACCCCCAAACTATGAACCTGTGTTTTCAGGGGGAGTTTAGCCCCATCTAACACAGGCTGAATCTCTATTCCCAGATCTTTTTTTCGACTGACCAGGAGCACCTCTGTCTTGTCTGGATTAAGCTTCAATTTGTTTGTTCTCATCCAGTCCCCATATTATTTGAATGTGGGGGAGCAACAGCGAGCCTGTTAGCCCAAAATGGTGGACAGGTTAAATGCCACAAGAAAAGATGCAAAAATATTTGCAAACCTAGTTTGCAGGCCGATTGGCTGAGCTGTGAGAATCTGGACCAGGGAGAATGGGCCCTGAACACTCTGGCATTTCAAAGGATCGCCCAAATGTTTGGCATTCCTTGAGTAGACCTTCCAATTTCTTGAAACAATTACAAACTGCCTCAGTTTGTATTGAGATTTTGGATGGAGGGACATTGGCCTTTGATGCTCCCACAGTAACTTGGCTGAGGATGTTGTGCTACATCTTTCCTCTGGTAGTGGTGTTGTCCAAGGTGTTACATAAAATAAAGATGGAGAGAGCAGAGGTGATTTTGATAGCACCGAGGCAGGCGGCTTTGTTGGTCTTGGTTTTCCAAAATAGGTTCATGCAGGTTCAGGAGAGATGGTGGTCTCCACTATGGCCATACTTGCTGAATCAAAAAGGTCTATCACATCCTGACTCTGGTGGGTTACAATTACACATCTGGAAATTGAGTGGGAAAGGCTAGTTGCTGAAGGCTAGGATGGTGATATTATTCAGACCATCCATTCAGGTAGGAGGCCCTCCATTAAGTGCCGGTACAACCCTCCTTGGAGATAGTGTGTTTTTTTTTGTGGGTTTTTTCGGGCTGTGTGGCCATGTTCTAGAAGAGTTTCTTTCTGACGTTTCGCCAGCATCTGTGACTAGCATCTTCAGAGAAATTTCTCTGAAGATGCTAGCCACAGATGCTGGCGAAACGTCAGAAAGAAACTTCTAGAACACGGCCACACAGCCCGAAAAAACCCACAAAAAAAAAACTATGGATGCCAGCCATGAAAGCCTACGCCTCCTTGGAGAGTTTTCAGAATGGTTTTAGTGTAAAGGGGTGCATCCTCAATCAACCTTGTGGGGGTCAATCTTGGCCTTTCTACAAGTGGGTGTGAACAATGGTCTTATTTTGTGTAACTATTACAACACCTCACCAAGTCTCTGAGTTGAAGGCTCTGACAGCGCATGAAGAATTGCATATTTTTCACAAGGATTCTGTTGTTCTTAGGTTGGTCCCTTCCTTCCTTTATCCCTATGTTCCTTTGTACTATATTCCATCAATTTCAGAAGATCATTTTGCCATCTTTTTATCCATGTCCCAGAGCATCACAAGAGAAAGAGTGGCACAGGTTAGATGAAAGAACTAAGGAGTTTTGCAAATCATACTCTCTTTTTAAGAGGAAAGGTTGACAAGAATCTTCTTCCACCTTGTCTTGTTGGCTGAAGCTATGCACTGAATTGGCTTATAGTCATAGTTCTTTACTGGTTCCAGAAGGAATTCAGGCACACTCACAATGCTGCTATTTCTGTGGCCTTGTGTACATCTGCTTCTGAGTTAGAGATCTGGAGAGCAGCCACTTGGGTTTCCCTGTCTTCTTTTGTCAGACACTATCAGATAATTTTCTTCTGTGCACACGTCCTTTGGAAGACATGTTCTGCAATAAATTGTGTCACTGTGATTTGGAAATTGCTCACCCAGATGGTGAGGTGACCACTTATTTGTGTAGGTCCCACCATGAAGGATTGCCTCCACACACTGCATGAAAACAACATTGGTACTCACTATGAAGATTCCTTTTCTCTAGATGTGGGGAGGGCATCCTTCCCACACCACAACTTCCCATCCTGGATGGTGGATGTCTTGCTTGTTTTTAGCTGTTGCCAGTATGTTTTTTGCTATCCAGAGCTTTATCATACCATCACTGGGAAAGTAGGACTAGGGTGGTAAAGTTGATTGACAGGTTGAAATCCTGCCTGTGAAATACAAGGGAGAAGCTATACCCAGCATGAAGGATTCCCTCCCCACAACTGCAGAAAAGGAACCTTCATGTTGAGTCTCAATGTTCTGTTTTGCTTGTGTCTTTCTTCCCCTACTGAGTGTCCTAGCAAGCTGTCCCGTAAATTCACATAAGGGATCTCGGAAGCAGGTGAAACATTCCAGTACCAAGTGAGAAAAAAATAGTGTCTGCCCTATTCACACTCCTCAGAGTGAGGAGTGCAATTATAATGATCCAGACATTCTCCCAAGTTTGCCTTCACTTTGAACTTATGCCCTATTACATGATGTGGCAAAATGAAAGATGATGGGAGTATGGATATTCCCATGTTGGGAACCATATGCAACCATAGATCTAAACAGATCTACAGTATTTTCAGTCCACCCAGAATGTATTATCTCCACACAGAGATTATTAATCAAGATTCTGAACAAAAGAAAAGAAACAATTGTCCTTTAGAAGTATTTCCCACCTTATTGTTACTCAAATTCTGCTAGAAACAAAAAAACAACTATCCATGTAATCTCTTACCCAGCTTTTGCCTCTTCAAAATTAAAGTTAGATGGTGTTATAGGAACCAAAGCTTGACTGTATTTCCTATGAAATAAAAACAGTGGGAGAAATACTCAGTTAGTGGGTCATATACTATTACAGGTTGAGTATCCCTTATCCAAAAATCTGACATGTGCCAAAATCCAAAACTTTTTTCATGGGTGTCTGAGATAGTGACACCTTTGCTTTCTGGTGGTTCCATGTACACACACTTTGTTTCATGCAAAAAAATTATTAAAATATATTGTAGTAAATTACCTTTAGGCTATGTGTATAAGGTGTATATGAAATATAAATGAATGTCATGTTTAGATTTGGGTCCTGTCTCTAAGATACCTCATTATGTATATGAAATATTCCAAAATCCAAAAGCATCCAGAATCCAAAACATTTCTGCTGTCCAGCATTTTGGATAAGGGATACTCAACCTGTATGCTACTATTATAGTCCCATCCCCACCTCCCAACATCCATTAGTTTCTTTCATTTAATAACATGCCAACTATAGAATCACCCAGGACAACCTAGAGATTCCTAAAGAAGAGTTTTCTCCGGTTAAAAAAAAAGCAATTGTGGATTTTATTTATATTTATTCATAATCACAATTTTTCTACTTTCATAAGGGGAGTTGCCCTTAACCCCTGTGAATGTGGGGAGGTTGATGTATACTATTATTTTTCCATTATTATGTCTCCCTTGTTATGAAAGTCAAGAGAGAACATTTTTGATCTGTTACCAAGTTCCTGGATTCTTGTTTGTCTGGCCCTTAACTTTGATTCAATAATACTATGTGATCACTGTGTCAGGATTTTGTAGTTTGGTGTTTTTCCTTTCTTATGTTACTATTTGTTTTTATTTTTATAGAATTGCAGATTTTAACTTTAATTATATTTAGACAGCATTACAAACCTGATGTAACAGGTATGAGGAGCTTAGTGATGATGTATGATGGGATCTGTTGTGTTTGTACAAGGAAAAATTATTGCCTTGTTGGGTAATGAACAAATGTGTGGTGGAGGGCCCTGGTACTGACATTCACTAAGGTTAGTCTCATGAGAAGCTTGAAAAAAAGGGGCAGGAGGAGAGCAAGAGTAAATGCAGGAATGTTTCAGTTTATGAAGAATAAAGAAAAAGCCAGCCAACCTATGGGGGTGCATTGTTTACTATTTGTTTATAACTGGAGATTATGGTAGTTCTGTCTACAGAAATCAAGCTGTTAACTTCTTTTTGCTGTTAACATACAGGCAATTGTTTTACTGAACTGAAGGGAGTGGGCAGATCCTGACACACTGGTTCTACAACTAGTACCTCTAAAACTCAAAAGACTACTTCCTCATTCCCTGTGACTATTTAAACCATTTACAAGTGTTAAATCCAGTGGTGAAGAGATGTCATCCATCAGAACACTGGATACCTGCTTTGTCTCAGAAAGAACCCTTGATCAGTCCAATATTTTATTCAGAAATATGCACTTAAAAGAGTGGTCAGAAATAGCAATAGCAAGTACCCGTATTCT
>CM034701.1:43670461-43691546 GCA_020142125.1 Phrynosoma platyrhinos
GGAATCTCTTTTCCTGGAGCTTGCATCCATTGCTCTGGGTCATTCTCTGGAGCAGCAGAAAACAAGCCTGTTCCCTCCTCACTATGACACCCCTTCAAATACTTACACAGGGCTATCATATCACCTCTTAACATCTCTTCTCCAGTTCCTCTTCTCCAGTTCCTCTGGCCCATTTCCCATCTATCAGATTTAGCACACAAAATGCTAACCTGGGAAATTGAAAGTTACCAGTGGATGGGTCCTAAAATTCTAGGACACTTGTTCACTTTAACAAACAGAAATTTACCGGAGCCTCAGGCCATTCATTTTGGCAAAGAGTAATCGCAGTACATTTTCCTTCTGCTCCCAGGTCAATTCAGAAATGTCCACCTTCCCCTTCTGAATATTTGTCCTACAGGGGGGAAAAACATAGTTTACCAGCAAAAATCTGCAATTATTATCTGGACATATAGAAATAACCTTCAGTAAATTTAGAGATACTTGGCTTTTCAAATTTCACTAGCTTATAAGCACTTGTGGTAACAACAGACTCTTATTATTTCACAAAACAGGACTACAATACATTATACTGTATAAAGAGAATATGACTATTCATCTGGAATAGTGTTCAGTTTTGGCTATCCCATTAGTATAAAGGATCCAGGTCTAAGTATGAAAGTATTTAAGACACCTTAAAATATGCATGTAAAGAAGACAGAAAAGGTTCAATTCCCTCTCGCCATTTAATTCCTTAATTTATACCCTGTCTTCTTCCCAAGTTGGGACTCAAGACTATTCCATGAGGGCTGTCAGTATAAGGGACCATACATAGGATAAAATCAACATCTCATACTAGAAGCAAGATTTCTCCCATTATACAGGTGGTCCTCTATATCTATGGATTCTTTATCCATGGATTCAAACATCCACAGATTGATTTTTTTTTAAATTCCCCCCCCCAAAAAAACCCCAAATCTTGATTTTGCCATTTTACATATGGAACAACATTTTACTGTGCCGCTGTATTTAATGGGATTTGAGCATCACGTATTTTGGTATCCATGGAAAGGGTGCATGTCTTGGAACCAAACTCCAGCAGATATGAAAGACCCACTGTAAATGTGAACCTAAATATTATTGTTAGTCTAACTAACTAGAGAAGAACCGTTTAATAAGTCAGATTGATCTATGCATTGGCTTCCTTTTCAAAGTTCAACAGCATTAATTAACAGTATTCTAGCCACAGGCTCTCTGCTAACAGTGTAAGATACTTCATAAATCTCAACTGATATAGGATACCTGGTCCACAGTTACAGTCTCTTCTTACTATGCATATTTACTTCCTGAACCATCCATATTTATACACCAATTAGACAGACAACTCAAAGATCAGAGACAAAAATCCAACTGTAAGTATGTTTCATCTGGCCTGCAGTTCAGCTCTTAACTGTGATGATAAATATACACACTACTCAGAATATTAACCACTTTCTCTTCTGATAAGTCACAAACCAAGCATTATGAACATCAAGAAGTACTTTGGCAAAACCTTCACTTTGTTTTGCATTTCAAAGACTGAGGACAGGTCAATGTCATATCCCTTGGAGAAGAGAGGGATAAAGTCCATACATTTTGTATGGGAACAATTTTGTGACTATAGCCCACATTGCTGGCCCTTTAGCCTATGTTGAGTGGGAAATCAGCCTGTATTAAAATAAGGTGCTAACCAGGGCCTAACTGTCTCTGTGCATGATGTAGAATAGTCTTGTTCAGCCAGTGATTTTAGTTAAGAATGCCACGATTCTGCTCTGTTTCATGGATCTTTACGTTCTTGAAATGTAAACAGGAATCAATGTGTTGGAATATAACACCTTTGCACCACTGTTCTCCTTTCTATAATACTGTATCCAATATACCTCTCTATGCCCTTCCATATAAGATAATGCAGGGCTTGTACTAGGACCTAGTTACTTGGTGAACAGTGAATATAGAGCCACTCTCAGTGATCAAATAAGCAGATGGCAGTATTTTAGAGGGGCACCAATGAAGGAATTTGTTGTGGTGTTTTTCTTTAAATCATTTCTAACTTATGACAACCCAAGGGTGAACCTTTCACTGGGTTTTCTTGGAATAATTTTTCACAGGGGGGTTGCTTTTGCCTTCTCTGAGGTTGAGAGAGCGACTAGCCCAAGGTCACTCCATGGGTTTCCATGGATGAGAAGGTATTCAAACCCTGGTCTCCAGAATCACAATCTAACACTCAGACCACTATACCACACTGGCTCGCCAATGAAGGAATGGCAAATCCAAAATAATTGCAAAATAAGTGAAGATGTTCAGTACCCCCTTTGGCACTGCAACAAAATCTGGATCACTGTCACATGAAGTAGCAGAAAATTTCAGGCCAGATTTGGGTTACCCAGGAGGATTCGGGGATACTGAGTTCGTGTAGCACTGGTTTTTGTTTGTTACAACTTTCTTAATAGCTGTAGTGTTGCATGCATACAAACAAACCTGAGACAAAAGACTAAACTACATCAACCTGGGAAAAGTAAAAAAGCCATAAAAGAGGGTTATCCTCAAGGTACAATTCTAATCTCCAATTCTGCCAATACATGGTTTTGCAGAGCAATAATTTGAAATGTAAGATAACTATATTACTGAAAGCTGGTTTAAGTTGTCAATCAGCCTCCCAGAGCAGATGCTTCTAAAAGACTACAATAGTAAGTCACACCAAATCAGTATCTATGTCTTAAATGAGAACAGAGTCAATAAATCATTACTTTTAGGGTGCACCAAATGCTTGCTTTTTTTTACCCAGATGGGGTTATATTACTGGACAACACCATCAGTAAATATTTTCCTCCTCCTGTGTTAAAAAGGTAAAAAAAAAAAAGGTAAAGGTATTCCCTGTTGACAAGGTTGTCAAGTCGTGTCCGACCTTAGGGAGTGGTGCTCATCTCTGTTACTAAGCTGAAAAGCCAGCATTGTCAGAGACTACTGTGTGATCATGTGGCCAGCATGACTGCACAGAACGCTGTTTACCTTCCCACCCAAGTGGTACCTATTTATCTACTTGCATTTGCATGCTTTCAAACTGCTAGGTTGGCAGAAGCTGGGATTAGTAAAAGCTCACCCCATCATGCAGCACTCAAACTGCCAACCTGCCGATCTTGCAATCAACAGAGTCAGTGTCTTAACCATTTGAGTCACTGCATCCCTGTGTTTATACTTAAAGGTAAAGGTATTCCCCTTTGACAAGGTTGTCAGTCATGTCTGATAGTAGGGGGCAGTGCTCATCTTCATTACTAAGCCGAAGAGCCAGCGTATGTCTGTGATCATGTGGCCAGCATGACTGCACAGAACACTGTTTACCTTCCCACTAAAGTGGTACCTATTTATCTACTTGCATTTGCAGGCTTTTGAACTGCTAGGTTGGAAGAAGCTGAGATCAGTGATGGGAGCTCACCCCCATCACGCAGCACTTACAGTGACCTTTTTCTTTATACTAGGATTTACATTGTGTGTTTCAAAACAACAAATTAATTACTATTCCAACAGCCATTTGCTCAGATATGTGAAAAAATAAAGTATGTTTTTACATTATGCTGTCAAAGGGATGCAATGGCTTAAGACGCTGACTCTGTTGATTGCAAGATCAACAGGTTGGCAGTTCGAGGCCTAGGTGCTGCATGATAGGGTGAGCTCCTGTCACTAGTCCCAGCTTCTTCCAACCTAGCAGTTCGAAAGCATGTAAATGCAAGTAGATAAATAGGTACCACTTCGGTGAGAAGGTAAACAGCGTTCTCTGCAATCATGCTGGCCACACGATCACAGAGTAGTCTCTGACACACAGAGTAGTCTCTGACAATGTCTTTGGCTTAGTAACAGAGTTAAGCACCACCCCCTACAGTCAGACACGACTTAACAACCTTGTCAATGGGGAATACCTTTACCTTAACCTTTTTGTCAATGCAGCAACAACATAACAATGCAATCTCATCAGCAACCTGTATCAGATGGGAGTAATGCAGCTCTCATTAATTTTGCTGGATGAAAAGTGCCACTGCAGCAGTGTAGATACTAATCTGTTAAATGCTGAACATAAAATATGGTGAAACTGTAGTGGCAGGCAGCAGCAACAGTAGAGGGCGAAGCACCGCCCTGGACTGAAGCCCCTGGCTCCGGGTGGCCTCAGAGAGGCAGCACAGCAGCAACAGTGGAGGGCGGGGTTCCATCCTCCATAAAGCTTACTGGACCTGGCATAATAATAATAACAGAGAAGATCAGAGTAGTTTAGCTCCATTCATACCAAAGACCTCAGATATCTGGTATAGCGGTGTAGTGGTAATAACAGCTGAGATAGCTCTTGAAGAAACAATAGCCAGGTAGGGAAATCGGGAGCAGAGGGAAAAGTAGTGGAGATTGTTATGTCTTTCTTAACATTTAGAGCTTTCCCTTTTCTCAAGAAGACTAGTGTAAAGCATTGACTCTTTTTTCCTTGTTTTTTATATACTTCTAGTCATGGGTTGAGAAAGGACTGAAACCAGTACCTACTGGTTTCAATCCTCCAGAAAACCAGGAACGAGGGTTACCTTGTCCACTCTGAGATCTGGAAGAATCTCGGAAACATGGCAATATTTTTAAAAGCAACATTTCTTTTCTCTCTTACAGTCCTGGCATATCCTAATTACTATGAATATGGAACCTGCACTATTTAAGCACACCCATCTCCCATAACTCAAGGTACTTTAACCATTGTTGGTTGGCAATGGGGAAAGCCAAAGCCTGTAATCTGCTGGTGCCCACAATGGGTGATCCTGAATAAAAGTTGTCTGCCTTTTGCTGGGACCAAACTTGTCTTCTGAGAATGGACAACTATCCTTGTAAAATGCTGTTTCTTCCAATTCCAGTAAATACTGTCACTGTTTAAAATATACTCTGCATTTTTAATTATTTTAAAACTATAGAATTATAGTTCCACTATAGAAAAAAATACTACATTTTACTTTTTAATGCTACTGCCAAAAAGGAAGTTCTGCTTTCTCTCTATATACCAATGGCTTTCAACTTTTGACCTTCTGTATGTTTTGGACCTTAACACGCATAATCTATTAGCCATGCTGGAATCTGGTTGAAAGTCATTGCTCTGCACTAGAGTTCATACACACTTAAGCACTGCAGATTGAAAGAACAGGTGAACCTCCATCAGATTCAATAACAACCCTGTTCAGGCATTGTTTACTCATGTGAAGTCGTAGGCTTTCATGGCCGGCATCCATAGTTTTTTTGTGGGTTTTTTCGGGCTGTGTGGCCATTGTTTACTCAGTTTGAATTAGCATGTGAAGAGGGGAGAACTGGCTGACTTGGTCATTACTTTCCTCATGGGTAAAACAAGAATTCTAAAGAGGAAATGCTTCAAGCAGATAGACTCCATACAAACAAGGACTGAGAAAAAATAGGGTTCTTATTCATGTGGAGACTCTCCATGAGAACATGAATTTATCCTCCTCAAAAGCTGCTTTCCACTTTAGGAAGGCAATGATGGAGGTGTAAGGGATAGGCACTCTCTGTGTGCTGATTGAAACTGGTAAATAATGCACAGATAGGGCTAATGTTTACTATCAATTCTGCCTTTTCAGCAGCAAACAATTCTCACTACTCTTGTGCTGTCAGTACAACAATGAATCATTCCTTCTCCTACCCCAACACATTCCAAACTAATATACATAATTTCACAGGGATTTTCACAGTTTCTGTGTCTGAGTCAAGGTAATCAGAAAATAAAACACCTGCAATTCAATCACATGTACCATTTTTCTGCTTCCTGAAGGTCCATCTGCACACTGTTTGTGCTGTTCCTATTCTCATTAAAGGTCCTGATTTTGGGATATTCCTCTTTCCCTGCAAACGCTGCCCTCATTCTTCTCTGATATGCAGCTTGAGCCACTTGCTTATAACACTTCCTGCTGGTTATGATCTCCTGTTTCACTTGTTCCAGAGCATCTAAGAAGAATTTCTCCACCTCAGTCCTTTCATCCAAGATATTCCTAGCCAATTTCTTCACTCTACTCATCTCTCTGTCTTTCATCTCCAGCAGCTGTTGCAGCTTGTTAATTTCTATCTGACCTGCTTGGTTCTGTACCAGAGCTCTTTGCTCTGTATTCTCAACTTCTGTTTTAAATTCTCTGGCCATGTGATTAACAGCAGCTTCCAGTTTCTTCACCCTGCTTTCCAGTTCCAGGATTTGTGTCTTCTGTTTAGTAATTTGTGTGATTTTTTCCCGAATTAAGAGATCATTGGTTTCCTTAAAAACAAAACAAAGAAGTTACTCAATAGATATTCTGTTTATCCAACAAGGCTGTCAATCAGTGACAATTATTTAAAAGTTTATAAATAAGACTCCAAGAAGAACAGATTTCTTTTGCTATACAGGTAGAATCTCCCTCATCAAAAACTCCCAAATCCAAAATGCTCCAAAATCTGAAACTTTTAGAACTACAAAACAAGTAGCATGGTATGAATATTTGACAGGCTGGAGATAGATGTGAACGGACTGCCATAAGGTCTGCTGATACTGTCACTGGCACTTCAAAAGCAGAAGTGGGTGGCTGGAGGATTCCCCAGAGATCACCTATACAGTAATCGGGTTCCTCATATAAAATAAAATGGTGTAGTATTTGCAGGCAGCAGTGAGATGTGGCTGGAAAGAAACATGAGATTTCAGAAACCAGCTTTTTAAAAAAGGTGTGAAAAATAGGTGGTGGCGGTAGCAAGGGAAGATGGTGGGAGGCAGGCTGGCACCAGAAGATGTGTTGGAATATGGTTGAAGTATACACATCTACATTTCACCTTTGACTGTATAACTGTATAACCCATCCATATGGGTGATAAGACTCAGGAAGAGTGGCCCCAGCAGCAGCCATGACCTGTACATTGATGGGCAGCCTGAAATCCAAGTTGCTCTTTCTAGCCACGTCTCTCTGCAGCCCTCAAATACACTATTTTATTTTACATAAGGTACCTGATTTTGGAATATTTGCTAGATGCTTGCTCCTGCCTTGCAAATGAACAACCAGGAATGCTGCTGCTGGCACCTCAAAGGCAGAAGCAGGTGGCTGGAAGGCCCCCTGAAGATCTCCTGTACAGTAATCAGATTCCTTATACAAAATAAAATGCAGTATTTGTGGGCATCAGGCCTGGGACAGAGACAACTTTGGTCACCATGGTATATTGCCTACGCAAAGAACTGGACAGGAGGAGTATGTCCCTGTTAGTTCTGCTGGACCTCTTGGCAACTTTCAGTACCATTGACCATGGTATCCTTCTGAGCCACCTTTCTGGGATGGGACTTATGGGCACTGTTACACAGTGGTTCCAGTCTTTCTTGGAAGGATGAATTTAGGTGGTGGTGGTGCTTGGGACTTCCTGCTTGATGCCCTGACTGTTGGGCTGTGGGGTCCCTCAGGGTTCTGTGTTGTTCCCCATGGTGTTTTAACATCTACATGAAACCACTGGGAGGTGTCATCCAGAGTTTGGGGGTTTGGTGTTACCAGTATGCTGATAATACACCACTCCTATCTCTCCTTCCTATGCTGCCTCCATTGTCTGTTGTCAGTAATGGACAGGATGAAGGCAAACAAAGTGAAACTTAATCCATACAACACAGAGGTGCTCTTGGTCAGTTGTAAGACAGATCAGGGAACAGGGACTCTGCCTGTGCTGGACGAGGTTATGCTCCCCTGAAACCTCAGGCTCACAACTTGGGAGTGCTCCTCAGAGTGCTCAGCTATGAGCCTGGATGCCCAGGTTTTGGCTGGGGGCA
This sequence comes from Phrynosoma platyrhinos, assembly GCA_020142125.1. Lineage (NCBI taxonomy): Eukaryota > Metazoa > Chordata > Lepidosauria > Squamata > Phrynosomatidae > Phrynosoma > Phrynosoma platyrhinos. The sequence goes on from CM034701.1 coordinate 43,678,266, forward strand.
GGAGTGCATTTGCAGTTAAAACTAGTGCACCAGATATGCCTATTCCTTGGGACATCAGATTTGGCTACAGTGACACATGCATTGATTACATCCAATTTGGACTACTGTAATGCACTCTGTGTGGAGCTGCCTTGGGAAACAATTCAGAATGCTGCAGCCAGAATGCTGATCAGGGCCACTAATGGGGAGAATATAACTCCCTTATTGAAACAGCTTCACTGACTACTGGTTCATTTCTAGGCACAATTAAAAATGCTGGTCATGACCTATGAAGCACTATATTGCTTAGGTCAACACTATTTGAAAGACCATATCTCCCCACATGAATCAGCATGGTGTGTTGGACTGAGTGTTGAACTAGTACTCTGGAAATCAGGGTTCAAACCCCTGCTCAGCCATAGAAACGCAGTCAGTCACCTTGGGCAAGTCATACTCTCTCAGTCCCAGAGAAAGGCAATGGCAAATTCCTACTGAAAAATCTTCTCAAGAAACCCCCATAAGTTGGAAACAACTTGAAGGCACACACAACAAATCTCCCCATATGAACATGCAAAAACCCTAAGATCTTCAGGGAAAGGTTTTCTCTCAATCCTGCCACCATCACAGGCTCATTTGGTGAACACACGAGAGACAGCCTTCTCAATGGCTGTTTCAACCCTTTGGAACTCTTTCTCAAATAAAGTGAAGCTGCCCCGCTCCCTGCTCTTCTTTTGACAGTAGACAAAAACTTTTCTTTTCAAGCAGGCTTTTAATATGTAATTGCCTCCAGAAATGCTTTTTATTGGGGTGTTTGCTTTGGTATGTTTTCAATGGTTTTAGATTTAAACTTAGTATTTTTAAGGATTCTATATTTTTGACTTGTTATATTAATGTGTTTTAATTGTGTTTTAAAATTTTACTGTTTTATTGTTGTTGCTGCTGTTTTATGTATCTTTTAAGCCTTGGGTTCAATTTTAGAGAAAGGCAGCATATAAAATTAATGAATTAATAAATAAATAATAGGAGGCAACTGAAAAAGTAAGTGCTCAAGCTAATTCAAGTCAGGATTGAAAGAATGACAGGATACAAATAAAAATTTACAACAACAATATAGAAATAATCTTTTCAACCTATATTTCCCACAATATTTAAGGGACTTAGTCTAATTTTTATGCTATTGTAGAGCTGATCTCTAATAAGACATAGAGAGTCCAGCAGACCAGCAGCTTCAAGCGATCTCTGGCCACTCCAGCCGCAGTCGCACCCCGTTCAGCGACCAGATGCTGCAGTCCTAAGGCAGGCTGTTGCCGCAGTCCCAAATGGACTGCGAACAAGGAGTGCTTATTTGTACTCCTTTTGCTGGCAGCCGCAGGCCACCTTAGGTGGCCATGGCGCAACTTTGCCCTGATCTGGGTGCATGCATCATCTGTATGCCATGCCCCCCAGATCAGCTTGAAGCCACCACTTTTACACTGTGTGTTTCAGGCCATAGTGTATGGATGTCAGACTCTCAAAATAATGAAGAAAATGTAGAACAAAGTCTTCAGTAAATCATTACGGGATGTTCTTCCCAGAAGAAAACATTTTGATTTACACAATAGAATAAGAGCCTCAGTTTGCCCAAACAACTTTACATGTCAATGATTTTAACCTCTCCCTGTAGAGAGGTCAAGGCCTAACAGACCTGTACAAATAAAATTTCAAGATCTATGGGAAAATTACAAAGAGAAATAGTAATAACAAGAACCTTCTCCTGCAAAAGAAAAGCATTGTCCTCCTCTAATTTTTGCTTGATTTTCTGTAACTCTTCTGTTTCCTTCATGTGGTATCCAAGGGCCTCATGAAGACGAACATTCTCGGTAAAAACTGCTTTTCCAGCATTGTCCAACTGCCTGAATAAGGGCAAAGATAGTTTAGCAGTTGATACCACAAACTTCCTATATTAATGGTTCATTCATCTGGATTTATATTTTGTAGATCTAAAATGAGTTAATGGAGACAGCATTACTGGATGTGTTAAAACTACTTGGTTGCAGCATTATATTTACTTATAAGGCATGAAGTACACATGTAGATTTCCTAAAGTTTACTATATTTTAACATCAGCATGATTAAGGAACAAAGAAACCAGGCCTTACACAATGGCTTCATGATGAGCCCGCTCTGCAAGCATTATAATCTTCTTCTCTGCTTCTCTTTCCAGTCGTTGCTGGAACAGAGGAAGACAAAATATTCTGCAATAAAGCTAGGCACAAAACATTACTTAGCTTTCAAAGATATGTGGAAAAATTGTTTGCCACTACTCTACCTTCCAGAAAAAGACAAAAGGTATCACTATAAATGTTGAGATTCAAAGAAGGTTTAGGTAGAATAGGACAGATTTTAATTGGTTCTTCTAATACAAATCCAGGTGGTTCAGAATTGTCTTCCTAGAAGTAGTGATATTTATTTCACTTAGGACTCCTCCATTGTTACCACAGTGCAGAAACTCCAAGACCTAACTTACTCCTTTTGAACTAGAAATATCGTATACTCTAAAGCAGCATCGAAACACTGTACCTTTTCTTCAAGGAACTTTCTCTCCAACATGCAGATTTCCTCCTGGTGTTCTTTTTTTGTGGCATCCAGAGTATCCTTCAGCTAGAATTTTAAGAAATATTTATTATTTTAGCAATCTAGAGGGCAATTCAAATTAAATTCCCTAGAAAGTGCCTCACAAATCCCACCTCACCTCATCACCTTCCACCCACATTTTCTTCTCTCATTTGTTAGATTTGCATTCTGTCCAATTCCAATCTATTATACCAGAATCCCAGGAGCTATTGGCCAACATGGGACCATTGGCCAACATGGCTGAGGCTTCTGGGAGCTGAAGTCCCTCGGCCCTTAAAGGGGAAAGGTTGCCTACCCCTGTATTATACCATTTATCTACTCTCATTTGTTTACTAGCACATACTTTGTGGGTACTGTTTCAAAACACCACAAGTCACTATGACCCATTTTAACACAAAATTTCCTCTTCCTCAAATTAAGTGTACCGTTCAAAACATACTGTGCCTAGTTACCTGTTGAAATGCATGGTACAACTGGTTAGCCTGCTGGAATTTTTTTTAAATAAATACATTTATTTTGAAGTTAATTCTATGCCTATGTTTCAAAATTGCATTAGAGTTCCAGAAGTCATACTTTGGCAATCTAGCATGCAGACTGCTAACAAGGAATATGCGCAAGGACCTGCTAAAGATTAATATAATAGATGAGAGGAAGGGAATCTCTGGCTCATTACACTCGCCTCAGCCTTATTTATCTGCCTCAGCCTTATTTCACCTTTATTGTATAAACATCAAGGACACACCAGTCAATTTTACACTTTTTTGTTGCCTTTTGGACACCAACCCTGATATAACATATAATGTTGCCAGATTCTGTGTAGCTGCGGTTAAAATCCGCCAGGCAATGCCCTCCGCACTAGACTAGTACCAATTTGCCCTGTCACACTGGATTTTAAAATGTTGTTTTAAACAATATTTTTAACCTGTATTTTTACCTTGCTTTTACCTTCTTTTATTCTGTATCCCCTTTTTACCTGTGCTGGTCTATGATCATAATAAATATGAACTGAACTGGCTCATTGGCCCCATCAAGCCTGGAAAGCCATTGCAAAGACTTACATTTGCAATTAGAAAGACCAGGAGTACAGCAGGAATCTCTGGTCAGAGACATAGCAGAGAGCATGACCTGTCAGGTGTTTGTATGTTTATTTAGTTAATAAATTACATTTTATGTATTTATTTAATAAATAGATTAAATCAATTGATCTGTAAGGTGGGCAAAACATCCCAGACCCTAAGGATGGATGCAGGAATGCTCTTCTTCCCTGAACTTGGATTCAGGTGCTAGTTTCATCTGCCCTGTGAACTACTTAATGGGAGAAAGCACAGGGCAAGTGGTGCTTTCCAGACAATCCTGCAAGTGACACTTGAGTGTGTGTTTACCTTTGCTAGGGAGACATACCATACCTCTGCACCTAGCCCTACATAGCAAAGGTGAGAAGGTTACAAAGTCAGTTTCTCAGCTACAGCTCTGGCTAGAATCTCCTGCATTACCTGTGGCCAGGGAATCTGTGATGGGCAGAGCATGTATGGCCATGCCTGTAAAGTCAACAAGTGTGGCCACGTTCATGCCCTCTGTTATCATTTTAATTGTGCAGGGTTGGAGATATGGAAGTCTGGCGTCTCAAACCAGTTAATTAACTTACATCTTCAAGTTCTTTCTCCAAAAGTGCTTTCTTTTTGCGGAATTCCTTTATCATTTTCAGCTCAATTTGAATTAGACCAATTTCCTTGGCTTTTTTGTGGAATTTCTCTTCCATCTCCTCCAGCTGTTTGGTATACTGTGCGGCCTGCGAATTTATGGAATTTTAGACCTTTTTGGCAAGAAGAAAACAACTAAGAGGCATAATTGGGGTAAAGACTGATTGGGAAAAGCCACTTTAGTATTAACTTGACATGCAGTATGTTTTAGGGTAAATACATAAAAAGGCCATCATCAGAGAAAAACTACCACTAAAGGGTTAAAGCAAAGCTTTGAAACAAGGGATTTTTAGAGTCAAATGACACTATATCAGGTCTACCTTTGCTGCATGAACCAACTAGTGGTAAGAACCCCATCTCTCTTACAATCTGATTTTAGGTGTATTTACTCAAAAGTAAGACTCAGAGACAAATAGTACTTATTCCCAAGTAAAATGTGATGCTGTGATTTATTGCCATGAAGTTATTATTAGCATACTTTGGACCTGACTTTTCCATTTTCCTAGCAAAATAAAAAAAAATCTAGTTAAGGATCTAGTTATAATTTAATGTTTTCATAAGGAGTCAGGAGAAGAGCCTTAGAGAAAAGAAGGCTTAATATGTTTACTTAGGAAGAGTGTATAATTTTCCATGAAACCCAACCCTCAAGGTGTGTTTATCCCCATGTTACCAAAAGCATCAGAAGAAATATCAGTTCACCATTTGTTCATTTTCTTCTTTAGCTTTCTGTTTCAAATCGATCACTTGCAGCTTAAGCTTCTCAATCTACACATTAAAAAAAATTAAACGAAAACTTGGTCATTATCTTTTGTCAGCAAATAGAAAAGTTTAGTAACTACATCTCACACTCTATCCAGACTAACACGCCCCATTAAAATCCAAGTAAAGGGCACTCTATATGTGATTGGCTACCATACAACTCAGCTTTATCTGAAAGGCACATTTTCACTTGAAAATAAATTCCCCTAATTCCTGGAACTCAAAGAGGCATTCCAAGCACTGAGGTCCATATACTTAGGCACTGCAAGTGTGCAAATACCACAATCTCCCTCATTGAGGTTTTCCTCCCTGATTTTTTTTATTTTTACTGAAAGTTTTCTTTGTAACAGAATATATAAGTCAAGTACAAAACTAGACAGACAGCAAAAACTAAACCAGAATAAAAACTTTAAAAGTCAATCCCATAACCTAAGGTGGTATGTACAGTGGACCCTCCACATTCGCAGGAGTTAGGGGCAAAGGACCTCTATGAAAGTGGGAAAAACACAAATAAAAAACTACTTTTTTAAAAAAATCTCAGAGAACACCTCTCTAAGAATCTCTAGATCCTCCAGGGCAATTCTGTGGCCAAGAACTGCCAGAGGTTAACCACAGAATTGTGCTGGAGGACCTTACAAATGCCTAGAGAAGTGTTTTCTCTAGGAATCTCTGGGTCCTTCAGTATGATTTTTGGCAGAGGACCCAGAGATTTCTGTAGAGAACATATTAATCAAATCCGTGAATAATCAAATACAGTGGTACCTCTACTCACGAAATTAATTCGTTCCACAACCCATTTCATAAGCAGAGGTACATTTTGCATAGAAATGCGCTAATCTGTTCCAAGCCCATAGAATAGCCGAGGCTGCGGCTGGAAGGCCGCCTCCTTCCAGCCCCTTCCAGCTGCAGCCTCGGCTATTCTATGGGCTGATCCTGGAAGTGGAGGAATCCTCCACTTCCAGAGTCAGCTCAAGGAATAGCCGAGGCTGCGGCTAGAAATTTTCGAGTTACAAAATGCTTCTAAAAAATATTGTCTCTACATACAAATATATCTCTACAGCCATTTGTATGTAGAGACATATTCGTATGTAGAGACAATATTTTTTAGAAGAAGCGTTTCGTAACTCGAAAATATCGTAACTAGAGTCTTTCGTAAGTAGAGGTACCACTGTACACAAAAATCAAAACGACAAATGTGGATGGTTGACTGTATACCAACAAGTATTATACAAATATTACAACATCCACCTACAGGGGTAGGCAAACTGTCCCCTTTAAGGCCCGAGGGACTTCAGCTCTCAGAATCCCAGACTATTGGCCAATATCCCAGACTATTGGCCAACATGGCTGAGGCTTCTGGGAGCTGAAGTCCCTTGGCCCTTCTAGCTTTCCATCAGTAGAAGGGGAAATACAGGTAAGTCTATTATAATTTATATAATTAATAAAGGGAAACTATCATAGAAAGCTGTCTGCTGTGTATGTTTCTCTATTAATACTAGCCCCCATAAATTGCTTTTCCTTTACGTTACAGAAATCTTTTGGTCTTTCTTCAAGACAGCTGCAATTTCCAAACAGGCTGCCAGTCAGAAGAACCAGTATGCCTTTGTGCAACAGTGTCTTACTACTCTTTTCAAAAATAGCCAAAAAGCCAGTACTGGAGAAATATCAACATTTTGGTTGATTATTTTAGACATTTCATAGAGGATTTTCCTCCCAGGATCATAGTGCAGATAGATGAGCTCACTGTCTTGCTGTTCCTTCACCCTTTTTTACTTACATAATCAGTTATAAAACTTAACATCATAACATTTCAATGTACTCTTGTCTTAGAAGAGGTGGGCATCATAGTTGCCTATGGGATACCTTCCACATCTTATGATCTATCTAAATGCTATGATCAAAGAAAGTATGTTGTTGAGGTAACTTTGGGACTTTACAGACTGCCAGAAATAGTGCAGCTTGAGGCCACTTTAACTTGCCCTGGCTCAATGCTAGGGAATCATAAATTGTATTTTTTTCTGGGACATTGAGCCTTCTCTGTCAGAGAGTTCTGGTGCCACAATAAACTACAGTTCCCATGATTCCTTAGCACTGAGCCAGGATAGTTAAAGTGGCCTCAAGCTGCATTATTTTTGCCAGTCTGTAAAGGCCCTTGTTCCTGTAAACGTCATGTCCAAAAATGATACTGGAGAGATGTTGTTTTGCTCTGAAAGGCTATACAAATTCTGACAGGGATGAGCCAGCCGAATGAGTTATTAACTGCTGAAGAACAGGCAAGTTGTTTGTGATAAAAATATCCAATATGATTATTTCTGTACTCCTGAATTTCTTTATCTGTTTTATTTGCAAACTGCCAAGGGGCCTAAGGTAGATTACAGTAATTTAAAATGGACTCTAGCTAAAACGAGTAACAATTTTGAATCTCAGTGGAAAATGGACAGTAATTTTGGCAAAAACTATTTTATGAGTTCTATTGCAAGAAAAGTTGTAAAAAGCACCAAGGAGGATCACGCCATATCCAGATCAGGTTATTTTTGTTGTTGTGAGTTTCCTCCAAGCCATCCTTAGGTCTTTCAGACTCAGGGTCACTGCTACCCATCCATAATACAGTCTTCCTCTTTTCCTACTGCCCTCTACCTTACCAAGCATTATTGTGTTTTCTAGTGAGTCATGAATTTTCATGATATGGTCAAAGTATGACAACCTAAGTTTAGTCATCTTGGCTTCTAGGGCGATGTCAGATTTGATTTGTTCTTTCTTGTTGTGTGCCTTCATGTAATTTCCAACCACTACCGCTGTGACCCAAGATCTGTTTGGCATATTTAGTCTGACTCCTTTAGCCTGTCTCACATGGGAGACCCTACCAGCAACACTGCTAGCTTTAGCATAGTCTTTTGTTCATAGGAACAAACAGTCCCACCACCACAAAAAGGTAGTGCCACGGTGGGCTGTTTCTACCTCCTTCAAAAAGAAGACAGTCTCTATCAGTGGCAACTACCTTAAATTTCTTCTCAAAATTATTTATTGATTCTACGATGGTATGTATTTTAAACTCATTGGGCCAAGCAATAGTGATCAGTGTCTCTGTTTTGTGGCTAGTAGTTAAAAGCATGTTCACTAAGCAACAGTGATTACACTGCATGTAGTCCATGAAACCCACTTGGTGTCTCTGGGAAAGTTATAGTCTCTCAGCCTCAGGGGATGGCTATGGCAAACCCACTCTGAAGAAACTTGCCAAGAAAACCCTATGATAGGCTCCCCTTAGGATTGCCATAAGTCAGAAATATCTTGAAGGCACACACCAACAACAGCAAAGTGGTTTGAGTGTTGAGTTATAGAGACAGGGTTCGATTTACAGCTTGGCCATGAAACCCACTGGGTGACCTTGGACAAGTCAAACTCTTTCACCCTCAGGGGAGGGCAATGATGACCCTAAGGCAAACCTACCATGGGGTTTTCTTGGCAAGTTTCTTCAGAGGGAGTTTGCCCTTGCTATCCTCTGAGGCTGAGAGAGTGTGACTTGCCAAATGTCACCTAGTGGATTTCCAGCCAAGCTGGGATTTGAACTCTGGTCTCCAGAATCGTAGTAGAGCACTCACACCACTATGCCACAATGACAGGTAAGAAATAACAACAACAACAAAACAACAAAACTAATAATAATAATAATAATAGTACAATGGTCCAAAACACACTGCAGAAATAATCCAGCTTGAGACCGCTGTAACTGCCCTGGCTCAGTGCTAGGGAATTCTGAAAACTGTAGTTTTGTGAGACATTTAGCCTTCTCTGTCAGAGTGCCACAATAAACCACAAAGGAGCCCTGGTCAATGCCAGTACTGCAGCCATTGACAGCCATAAGGTTGTAAGTTTGATCCCAGGAAGTTTGCATCCTTCTGTAGGTCGCTAAAATGAGTACCCAGTTTGTTGAGGGCAATAGGCTTACACATTGTAAACCACTTAGAGAGTGCTTAATTGCGCTGATAAGTGGTATAGAAATGTACTAGTTATTGCTATACAATTCTCTAGATTCCCAGGATTCCCTAGCACTGAGCCAGGGCAGTTAAAACAGTGTCGAACTGGGTTATTTCTGTAGTGTGTTTTGGACCAACATCTGCCTGAATGGGAGTAACCCCCCCCCCACCTACCATTTCCTCTTTCTCCAGGTCTTGCTTCTTTAGGTAACTGATGACTTCCACCATGTCCTTCTCCATCCGTCGCCGCTGCTGCTCTAGCTCCTCGTTGGTGCGGGCCAGGCGCCGGGCGGCCTCGCGGTACTCCTTGCGGGAGACCTCCGTCACCTCCAGCCGGGCCTCCCATAGTGCTAATGCTACCTTGGCCCGCTCAGCCTCCGACTCCTCCTTGCTGCTCTTCGAGTCTCCCCGGCTGCCTCCAGGCCCAGCACTGGTGGCCTTCTTCCCCCTGTAAGAGGGGAACAGACACTGACCCTGGGTCAGAAAGATGGACCCTAGGCCTCAGGACCCTCACCCCTGCCCAGACTCAGGGTGGCCAGAGGTCCTCTTCCTCACCCCCAGGGAGGACATGGCACCATGAAATGGAGGGCCTTTGAGAAAAGTGGCCAAAGGAAACATGACCAAAGGAAAGTTTAAAAAAACACACTCATAGAAATGTAAATTCTTGCTTCTTAGGCATGGTCAGAATGAAGGGTGTTCGAGAAAAAGGGATGACAAAAAGACTCATATAAATGTACATTCATTCTTCTTATTCATGCTCAAAATGGAGGACGTTCAAGAAAAATTGATGACATGGCCAAATGAAAGTTCAACAACATTTATATAAATGTAAATTCATGCTTCTTAGCCATGCTGAAAATGAAAGACGTTCAAGAAAAATGGAGGAGATGACCAAAGGAAAGCTCAAAAATAGTACACTAATAGAAATATAAATTCATGCTTCTTAGGCATGATGAAAAGTGGAAGAAAAAGGGAAGACATGATCACATAAGAACCAAAAATACTCATCATGTACAGTACATGAACATTCATGATTCTTAGTTATGATCAAAATGGAGGACATTCAGGAAAAATGGAGGGCATGGCCAAATAAAAGCTAAAAAAACACTCATAGACATGTGCAGTAAATTCATACTTCTTAGTCATGATCAAAATGGATGATATTCAAGAAAAAACGGATGACATAACCAAATGAAAGCTCAAAAATACTAAATATAAGTGTAAATTCAGGCTTCTTAGCCATGCTCAAATTGGAGGACATTTTGGAACTCCTCCTGGATAGAAACCTGAAATGGAAAATAGGCCTGGGAAAAGGAGGACCAAGTCTGGCCACCCTGGCCCTGGATATATTTTCTGTGCCACCCTATCAGGTCCCCATAACCGCAAAGGAGGAAAAGTCATGGCAAAATGCAGTACATTAGGGGGAAAAGGGAGGGCATGACCAAATAAAAGCTTAAAAAAACAACAACGCACTAAAATAAGTTAATGCTTCATGTGCAAAATGGCAGACATTCAAGAAAAATGTAGGACATGACCAAATAAAAGTTCATGCTTCTTATGTCAGTGTGTGGATGATGGGTGTTGCAGTGATGCAGTGATGCTTTTACAATGTAACTCCTGGATCTGGAAACATGGATCTGTAACTTTTTCTTAACTTTCAACTACAACAAGTTGGGATCCTATGCTTTTGGGATGTAATCTCTCATGACTGAACTGGATAAGTTCATCACAATGGATTTTACTTATCTTCTTTTACATGCATTAATAAAACTATATTTTTGGACTTTACAATGTGTCTTGTTGACTGAGGAAGACAGGATCCTGAAGAAGAGAAGCTGAGCCAGTTGATGGCAAGGGATACAAAGTGGCTGTGGATCACAGCAGCCAGCTTGTCCTGCAGATTCTACTGGGTGTCAAAGAGCATCACTGCAACACCCATCATCCACACACTGACATCTTAGTCATGCTCAAAATGGAGAACGTTTTGGAATTCCTCCTGGACAGAAGCCTGGAATGTAGGCCACGTCCTGGAAAAAAGGAAGACGTCTGTGGGTGACCTTGGGCGAGTCACACTCTCTCAGCCTCAGAGGATGACCAGAGCCCCCCTCTGAGGAAACTTTGCCAAGTAAACCCCATGATAGGTTCGCCTCAGGGTGGCCATAAGTCAGAAAGGACTTGAAGGCACATAAGAACAAGAACAGCACGGAGAAGGAGGAGAAGAGTGCAGATGTAGGACGTGTCCGGGGAAAGGAGGACTGTGTCCGGCCACCCAGGGTCTCTCCCTTGGGGTTTCTTCCCTCGGTTACCTACTTCCCTCCTTTGGAGCCTTTGGTCGTTTTCCCTTTTCCCTTCATGGGGTCCGCCGCCCTCGCTCTCGCTCTCCCTTTGGTTCTCTTTCTTCCTTCCTTCCTTCCCTTCTTCCTTCGAGGAAGGCGACCCGTTGCTATGGAAACTAGGCGTCGCGGGAAAATGACGAGCCGAAGGGGGCGCGTCACGAGTGACGTCACGCGCGGTGTGTTGACGTGACACGCGGCACCGGCGAAGATGTGGAAGGCTGGGGGCTTGGAGAAGGCGGTGAGTGGAGAGTCCGGTGGGGAAACACCGGACGCGTCCTCCTTTCCCCGGGCACGTCCTCCATTTCGGTGGGGCTCCTGTCCAGGAGGAGTTCCAGAACATTCTCCATTTTGAGCATGACTATGAAGCCCCATTGAGTAGCCTAGCTCCACTTTAGCTGAGAGTTTGGTCCATTGGCAGCCTCTCCTCCTCGCTGGCAGTAGGAGAAATAGGATGGAGAAATGATAAAATTCGAGCAAGACTCGAACCCAGAGCTCTGTGTGCCTTTTGTTTCTCAGAGCCGAAAAAGGAACAGCAAAGGTGTTAAGCATTTTGAAGCTACTTGAGGTCACAAAGCAAATGTTGAAAGGAGGTGTTTTTTTCCCTCCTTCATAATGGAATCATTTAAATTTAGATTCAGTCAAGGTTTTGTTACTGGTAAAGTACAATTTTAAGTCCTTGTCCTGCTCTGGGTTCTATAAGTATTGTACATTGCAAGCCAACAAGGCATTTTAACAAAGGCTGCATCCACACTGCAGAAACAATCCAGTATGAGACCATTTAACTGCCCTGGCTCAGTGCTAGGGAATTCTGGGAACTGTAGTTTGTGGTGGTACCAGAGCGCTCTGACAAGAGGAAGCTAAACGCCTCATAAAATGACAGTTCCCAGGATTCCATAGCATTGAGACATGGCAGTTAAAGGGGTGTCAAACTGTATTGATTCTGCAGTGCAGATGCAGCCAAAGATACGTTCATCAGAAATGTGTGGTCGAGTACATAGTAAAATACAGTCAGCCCTCCGTTTTTTTGAGGAATCCATTCTGGACCCCACCTCACCCCTCGCAAAAATGGAGATTTCCAAATATTCAAGCCCCATAGGTTTGCATGGGGTGCGCCCTTGCAGGCACTCGTCCCATTGATTTAAATGGAGGTCTCCCCTCTGAATATGTAATACCGTGGACTTCAAGTCTGCAAGAATGAAGGGGAGACTGTACAATGTATGTACTATAAATAAACCATATGAAATGAGAAATTGAAGGCTTTCATGGCTGACATCTATAGATTTTTGTGCCACAGATGCAGGTGAAACGTCAGGAATACATTCTTCTAGAACACAGCCTCACAGCCCAAAAAACCCACAAAAACCTACAAATGAAATGAATTTATATTTATGGTTGGACCTTGTCATCCACAGGGGATCCATTGTGGAGTACATACACACAGACAGAAAACCCAAACATCATAGGATCTGAAAATTATTTATCAGTTCTACGATGGTATGCATTTTTAACTCATTGAGCCAATGACTATCAAGCAATAATAATCAGTGTCTCCATTTTGTAGCTGGTAGTTAAAAGCATGTTTGCTAAGTCCCCTTTTGCTTAATGGCAGTGCGCTGCATGTCGCTGTTAGGGACAGCATGGGCTTGCTGTCCACGGATGCTAATCTGTGGATGACAAGTCCGCAGATGTGAGGCTCCACTGTATATTAGGTTTCTTAGCTTTTATTATGTAATGCCCTACATTTTTCTTGAATGTCCTACATCTTGTCCTCCTTTGCAACTAGGGCATCTGGTCACCCTGGAACTGGCAGGTGGAGTAGTGGGGAGTGTGTGTTTTTGGGTTTGGTCTCTGGCCACCCGTCCTTGCTTCTGTGTCCCTTGCAATGTCTTTCTGCTGGCCAGGCTGCCCTCATTGTTGCTC
>CM034701.1:43709565-43724656 GCA_020142125.1 Phrynosoma platyrhinos
AAAATGGCTGCCCAGAAACTGCTTTCCTTCTCCTTCCTGGCAGGAACTCAGGAAGGAGTTCTTGCCAACTCAAACAGTTACTTTTGTTTATACTGCTAAGTCAGACATGGAAAATGTGCACTGTACTTATAATTTATTCTATAAAGAGTACAGGCATGCTTTATTAAATGTTAAAGCTTCCTGGATTCCTGTTCTTCTGGAAGATTTTGGTTTCAGGGGATTATTTTATATTTATTTTTTATTTTTATATTATTATTATTATTATTTTGCTTTAGAACCATTTAATTATCTGGATTAGCCAAAAAACTGATTAGTTTTTTCAAAATTATTATCATATAGTACCTCCCTGAAAACTTTAGGGGGCCCTGTTAATTGTGCATACAATTGGTAATTCTCTATTTCACCTCCACTATTCTATCAAAATATAGGGTATATTTCCCCACGCAACCTAGAATCTACCTAGATTCTCCATCTTCTCTTTGTCATCCATACATTTTTCATTTCCATTTGTTGGGGAGGGGGCAGCCTAGCAATATTTTCCAACTGCACCCATTTCTTCTATTGCTCACCTATACAGATGCTGAATTGAACATCCTAATTAGAGAAACAAGCAGAATTGTAATTTACTGCTTAGAATAGAGCACGGAATTCAGTTTTCTCCAATTTTCTCCTGCAATTACAGTAGTATTAAAAAACAGTACCACTCTATTCTGCTTTGGTCAGACTTCACCTGAAATACTGCATCTAGTTCTAGGCACCACAATTCAAAAAAGATGTTGACAAGGTGGAGCATGTCCAGAGGATGGTGACCAAAATGGTGAAGGGTCTGGAAACCATGCCCTATGAGGAGTGACTTAGGGAGCTGTGTATGTTTAGCCTGGAGAAGAGACGATTAAGAGCTGATATGATAGCCCTGTTTAAATACTTGAAGGGGTGTCATATTGAGGATGGAACCAGCTTGTTTTCTGCTGCTCCAGAGACTAGAACACGGAGCAATAGATTCAAACTACAGGAAAAGAGATTCCCCCTCAACATTAGGAAGAACTTTCTTGACAGTAAGAACTGTTTGACAGTGGAACACACTCCCTCGGAGTATGGAGGAGTCTCCTTCTTTGGAGGTCTTTAAACAGATGCTTTGATTTTGAGTTCCTGCATGGCAGGGGGTTGGACTGGATGGCCCTTGTGGTCTCTTCCAACTCTATGATTCTATGAACACACTCTTTTATGTTTTCTCTTATGTATTCTCTTCTGCAGCAGATGGACGAAGGTTCCGAAGTTCTTGCTTGCCAAAACAGCTGGAAGCAGAGTGGCATTTTGGGGGAGTAAAATACCAGTATGGTGGCAACAAAGAAGGCAAGTTAGAAGGATACAGTTTCCCAAAAGTGATACAAACAAGGGAAATGCTTGGCTGTTTTGTCTTTATTTTTTATTGTAATTTGGAAAATTGTTGTCCAAGGATATGGCCTGGCAAGGGCTCTGTCTTGAAAAGTATTAGCCAAGGCTAAGTAATCTTGGTCAGGAAACAGAATGCTAGCCTGAAAGTAATTTGTGCTCATTGGAATGTATAGAGCCACAGATGTAATATTATATATGAGCATTCCACTTGATTACCAGGTTCTTAGGGGCCAAAGGTTGCTGTGTCAAATTTTGAGCTTTATGTTTTCTTGTTTCCTCTGTTTCTCTTCTTAATTTTCAGTATTAAGAATTCCACAATGTGTTTATTTTGACAGGGGAGACGGGATTTGAACCATGTTATTCTGAAGTGCTGAAGGTTGTACAAGGCAAACTGCACCAACCAGAAGAAATTCAAAGAAGCACCTTCTATGCCTTTTCTTATTATTATGATCGGGCTGCGGACACTGACTTGATAGGTGAATAGTGAATGTTTGAAAACTTACCTAAGTTGTAAGAACTTCAGGAAGAAGGGATTTATCTGTTTGATTTCTAATTCATTTTTCATGGGGAAATCTTTTAGAAAGTGAATTACAACATACTTTACATAATAATCTTACCATAAAATAATATTGAATACATCTATTGTTATTAAATGGGAAGTAGCAACCAGTGAAACCTTGGTTAAAAACATAGTACACTAAGGTCCAAAACACTGCAGAAATAATCCAGTTTGAGACTGCTTTAACTGGCCTGGCTCAATGCTAGGGAATTCTGGGAACTGTAGTTTTGTAAGACATTTAGCCTTCTCTGTCTGAGAGGTCTGGTGCCACAATAAACTGCAATTCGCAGGATTCCCTAGCCCTGAGCCAGGACAGTTAAAGTGGTCTCAAACTGGATTATTTCTGCTGTGTTTTTGGGGCCTAAGATTAATCAAATGCATTTAGGAATAGTTGTGACCTGAGTCTGATTGCTAGGCCCAAAGAGAGCAGACCCTTTGAAATCAAGAGAAACTTGGTATGTGAACTTTTATATATGTTCCAGTGATTCTATGGAATGTACAGTGGGCCATTGGTATCTGTTGGGGTTTAGTTCCAAGACCCTCTGTGGATACAAAAATCCATGGCTGCTCAGGTCCCATTAGATACAATGGCATAATGAAATGGTGTCCCTTATGTAAAATGGTAAAATCAAGGTTTGCTTTTTGAAATGTATATATTGTTTAATTATTTTAAGCCATGGGTGGTCAAATCTATTGATACAGAACCTATGGATATGTAGAACCGATTGTACTATAGTTGGGATTAGCTAGTGAATTTAAAGCTAAGCCTTTTAAAATTGTCCTAAAGCAATGCAGTGTGTTACAGATACGTGAAGCTTCCCCAAAAAGGGCTCTGTCCCTAATCTCAGAATATTTATCCGTGAACCATGGAGTAGGGGCTCAGATGCTGATCTTCTGCAGCTGGCTCAAATGGGTACAAATGATACTTCAGATAACCTAGTTCCAAATTGTTTAGGGTTTAAAAGCTAATCACCATATATACTTGAGTATCAGTCAACCTGATATATAAATCAAGAGCAGGTTTTGGGGACAAAATTATGGATTTCAATATAACCCATGTAGAAGTTGAGGGTAAAACTTAGGGGCATGCAACAAAGGATGTACAGAATGAAGAAAAGGTAAATGATGCCAAAGAATGCTGCTATTTTCCTGCCCAAACATTCAAAAAGGCCAGAAGTGGTGCTGCAGTGGTGAGAGTAGAAGGGGTCAGTGCTTGTTTTAGGTTCTCCTGGAATGGGCTAAGTTCTCACCACTTGTCACTCCACTCAGAGAGGGAAATGGTTCCTATTTTGAAAAGAGTTGGCCCATTTGATAAGTTGGCCCAGTTTTTTGGGGTTATTTTTTTGCCTAAAATTTCTAGACTTATACATGATTATATATAGTGCAGCAGAAGAGCTGTAATATTACACTCGCCCCTCTGTTTTCGCAGAGGAATGCAGCTGTACACCTCTATTCATGTCAGAAAAATTCTTCACCTGCAGTGCTACCACCTTGCCTGAATTTAAACTTCAACTTCTTCATCCTATCCACAACAAAACTGATTACTTCCTTCAGTTATTGATCTTTGTAATGGGATTTGTAACCGTTCAAGATACTTCCTTTTCAACACACAGGAGTTAATGGTTCATTTTTTGTATGAACCTGATGTCTTTCTTCAAGGACAGAACTAATCCTGTTGTGGGAATCTCTCTTTTTTTTTCAGCACTGAAAGTAAAATGTGTTGCAGTTGGATGCATCTATTGTTGTGGACATTGGCTAGGAGGTTGCACTGACACCTTTTAGATACGAGTGACGAATAATACAACACACACACACACACTTCCCATGCCTGTACTATATATGTATATACACACACACACACACACACATACATATACACTCACACACACACACACACACACACACACACACACACACACACAAAAGTATATATTGTATACTTCCAAAAGTGTTTAATTTTTCTTACTTGGAAGCCAAATATTCCATCAATACAACATACGCCTCATCCAACTAAAGCTAGTAGCTATCTTGTCCTGGTTGCAGGCACTATCTTGGTTTACTTTGATTGTGTGACAAAATACACTGCTGAAGCTGGGTTAAGGCTAATGCAAATTAATGCTAAGAATAAAGTTCCTTTTTATCATCTGTGCAGGCCATAATAATCTGCATTTACTCACTGTAAATCATATTAGATGAGTGGCTTTGCACATCATGTAATATAAATAGTGTGTTGTTCATTCATGTGGAGAAAAGTACATTATGTACATTCATGGTGAAGAGAACATTATGCACAATCTGTTGAGCAGATGCTGCATGTGCTTGTGCTTGTTTTTTTATTCAAATAATTTTATTGAAATTCAGTTATAACAAACAAAAGAAAGAAAAACAAGAAACAGTAATATAGTACACATTAAAAATACAAAAAAAGCTTCCACAATAACCAAAATAACAACTAAGAATAACAAAGTTTCCCCCATCCCATCCCCCAACCCACTTGACTTTCACACTCTAACTTTATTTTTAAATTTTATTTGACATCTAAAATTACAGTGGCCCCTCCGTTTTCACGGGGGATCCATTTCGGACCCTCCCCCAGCAAAAATGGAAAATTGCCAATATTCAAGCCCCATTGACTTGAATGGCGGTGTGCACTTGCAGGTGTGCACCCTTTTTTGTTCCCCTCCGTTTGCCCCCCACAAACGGGCAAGGGACATGGGCAAGGGATGTGGACTCCAAGTCCATGAAAACGGAGGGGAGAGTGTACCCCTTTCTAACCGTTATCCTAGTATGTACATATATATTATTTTCTGTCATACAGAAAAGAATTTCTATTTAAATACCAAAACCTATCATAGTATCTTCTCCTTTTCTTGTCTTAACATAATCTATAAAAGACTGCCAGGTATATCAGTATGTTTGTATTGAGTTTCCCTTTAACCAATTTGTTAACTTATCTGATACTGAAATCTAATAATTTCTGCATCTATTCTTCAACATTTGGGGTTATCTTCTGTTTTCAATATTTTGCATAACACATCCTTGCTTGTGAAGTCGTAGGCTTTCATGGCCGGCATCCATAGTTTTTTTGTGGGTTTTTTCGGGCTGTGTAGCCATGTTCTAGAAGAGTTTCTTTCTGACGTTTCGCCAGCATCTTCTCTGAAAATGCTAGCCACAGATGCTGGCGAAACGTCAGAAAGAAACTCTTCTAGAACATGGCCACACAGCCCGAAAAAACCCACAAAAAACATCCTTGCTTGTTTTAATAATATGTCCTAGTGGAAAGTAAGCACTGGGGTGGTACACATTTATTTTTCCTTTTGAAGACTATGCAAGAGCATGCTGGTGATTGATGGGATTGAAAGCAGCAGTGGGCACAGTTACCTCTTCTTGGGAGCTGTCCACACAGGCCAAAAGGCTTGTGTTCCCTCTGGACTCACGTTGTCCCTTTTGGATGACACAGGCCAAAATCCCAAGGCCAGGATCTGGTGGATCTGGCCCATTCCCAGGGTAAACAGTCCTTACCCTGGGCCACTTTGATCTCTGGTTTGCCATACAGTTTCCTGAAAACTTGGCAAATCCTGGCAAACGCTAATGAGAAGTCCCCCGTCACCATATCTGACGTGGAAACAGGGTGTCTGGACACATCTATGTAGTCAAGTGCCCCATTTCTGCATCAGATGTGGCGACAGGGGTTCTTGTTAGGAGCAAAGGTGCAGAAAGGTAAGGAGCTCATGCTGGTAGTGAGTCCCCAGGTCAGTGCAGGGATGGGAGTGTAAACATCTGTCCGTCTCCAGGACTGACCCAGGTGAGTACCTGGGCCAGAAAAGCCTGTGCTATCCTGCCCTGTATGCTCAGGGCCTCTGACTTTTGTCTCTGCGGTCTCCTTCTCTCTTTTCTGCCACCTTATCTCCCTCTGTGCCTAGAAGGCTGCCAGAGGAAAATGTTTCTGTACTTTTCTTTCCTGTTTAGCTCAGTTTGCCCTTTTAGCTAGCTATTTAGCAAATGGAGAAGCAGGCCAAATTAAGTAGGAAAAGTAGTATGCCAGATTCTGTGTAATGAATTCTTTATTCTAGATCTCCTTACATTTGCCACGTTTTGCAAATCCTTGGTTTAAATCCAGTAGTTTGTCACAGCTCAAAATGAAAAGATACCTGGTTAGTCAGTGCTTATGTAAGTTTAATTTTAATCCAGTGGGTTCACACTGAGACTAACAATTGCATTCAAGTCATTATCCCTTTTATGTGATATGCAGTAATAAGCAAGGAAATCTAATAACTTGAGTTAGGAATGCAGTCGTGCCATACAAGGCTTACCAGCATATGCAGCAAAATAATCACACCTAATTGCTGATTTCCCCCCCTACAAATATCCATCTAGGCAAAAGCAGACCAAAAAGTTCCAAGTTACCTGCTGTGGATCTAGAAGCAAAATCCATAGTTTTGCATGAAGTCTGAGTGAAGGCATGGTTTCTCTTTTGAGAAGCTGCAACTTTATAAAATGTCTGTAGGAAATTGTCCTTGTTCACAAGTGCCGTGAATAAGGTGAGCAGTACTCTTTCATGGCCTGGCATTTGTCATATGTAACCTTTCTCACATAAGCAATCTCCCACCATCGCTTTTATGCAGATAAATTACAGTATATATGGGAATAAATTCCATGTGGAAAGAAATTCTGAAAGCAAATAAAGAATGTATCGGAGGCACCCTGAGCATTTCATTTTGCAATTGTAATTTAAACAGTTTTTTCATATTGCTTTTGCATGCCTCCATGGTAGGTGTCTTGATTAGCTTCAAAGGTGGGCATTATTATTTTTACAGTATCTTTTCAGATACAGGTTGATCCTAATTTCTTCTTTTTTTTACATTTCAGAGTACGAAAAAGGTGGAGTTTTACAAGTGAGAGATTTTGAAAGAAAAGCCAAAGAAGGTAAAATGTGTTCAGACTTGAAGGTTGTTCCCATTAATTTCCAACAGTATGAAACTGTGCCCTATGTGTATACATATTCATTCCCCATACTTGGGTTTTTCAAATAACCATTCAGATTGTGTCTTCAGATTTTAATCAGTTAGTGACATATTTTCTATAGCAAGGCTAAAAATTGAAATATCATGGTATTGTTCTTTAGGGATAAGACTGACCAATAAACTTGCCAAATAAAGCATCTGTAGTGAAAGGTTTTATATCAGCACTGTCAGCCAATTTGCAGTCACTGTGAACTTAAGAATCCAGGCTCCATCTCTGTAAAAATGTTTCCACCACTTACGTTTATCATGTATTTTATTAAAATGTGTCTCACCTGTACATTAGTAGGTAACCTTACAAGAGCAGTCTCTTGGAATTATCCTGCTATGTATGATCTCTTAATTCAATCCTCCCCAACTTGGTGCTTTCCACATGCGGTGAACTATTACCCTGCCCCCATAATCCCACAATATAGCTTTGGAAGTATCCAGCGCAATTGGAGGACACCGGGCTGAGGGGTGCTACCAGTTCATTCTAGATCCTTCTAATAGTTAGTAGCCAGCTGGTGTTAAATCTTATAAATTTTACTTTCTTTCTAGTGTGTGACAATCTGGATAGCTACAGTTCTGCCAGCCCTTTTCTGTGTATGGATCTCAGTTACATTACAGCATTATTAAAAGAAGGTTTTGGATTTGGAGAAAATACAATTTTACAGGTAAGTAAAAATAGCTACAGTTCTTTTTAAAAAAAGAAATCTTTGTAATTTTGAAAATGATTAATAAAATTTAATAAAAAAGAGAACAAGCTAATTTTGTTGGTTAATGACTTGTAGTAGTAATTCATTCCACATATTATGGAGCGGAGTGTATACATTTTACTTGTATCTAAACTCGGGATACTGCTACTGACCTACTACTAAAGATAAATGAAAAGGTTGATTGTATTTTTTCCCTTTCTTCAAGTCCAGGCAAACGTCAAATTCTACTGTACCAGGTTTTTTTATTCAAATTTCAGTGGTTGAAGTCACTGTCAGTCTTTACCAGCAAATTGTTTCATTAGTAAACATTCTTGCAATTTTGGCCTGAATATGGCTACAGTGATGTGTTTCATGGGGAGGTGTCTCTGCATTCCAATGTCATACTTATCATGTGCTGCTGCAATAATGTTGCCCAAAGGGCAGGCATAAAAACTTCAGCTGCTGTTTCAAGTATCATTGTGGGTTTTTCTCTCATATCTTTTTGTATGTACACTGAAACGTGTGCTTGTCTAAAGCAGTGTGCTTACCACAAAAACAATAACTGATAACTTCATTTCAATTTTTTACAGCTGGCAAAGAAAGTGAACAACATAGAAACAAGCTGGGCTTTGGGTGCTACCTTTCACCTTCTTCAGTCCCTAGGACTCTCCCATTAAGATGATGTTGCTTGTTGGATGTTTAGTTTTCTTGGAACAGTGGGCAGTTCTGATGAACTTACAGCCAAACACAGACCAAAGCAGAGGATTCAGATACCTTTAAAAGTGGTTTTGTTCACTTCTGAGCTGCAATGAAACAGGAACATTTAAGGTAGTATGTGATGCCACAGGGCCTTAAAACTGATACTTGGAAGGAGTCTAAGTACCTCTTTCATCGAGTCATTGACAAATATTTGCTACTCTGGTTTTTGGACTACAGCTCTCAAATCTCCCAACCAGCCATTGGTTGGGCCTACTGGATATTAGTTCAAAAAAGTAATCTTTCTAAACTTGGATGCAACTGGTATCATATAAATGAAAGGTACTTGGCCTAAAGCACTGGGAGTTATAGTCCCCCAAAGTTAATGTTTCCGAACTGTGCAATACATCCAAAATACTGGTTTTGCTTTACACTTTTTTTACAGGATTTCTTGGACATGAAATTGTTAATGGTGCAAATATAGATAGAAACTTAGTCAAATGAGTTGTTTTTAAACAACATAACCAAGGTGTGTTATTTA
This sequence comes from Phrynosoma platyrhinos, assembly GCA_020142125.1. Taxonomy (NCBI): domain Eukaryota; kingdom Metazoa; phylum Chordata; class Lepidosauria; order Squamata; family Phrynosomatidae; genus Phrynosoma; species Phrynosoma platyrhinos. The sequence continues at coordinate 43,718,455 of CM034701.1, forward strand.
TTTTCCCTGTTATTTCTAGAAGGTAAGCTTTTAGGTTTAGCTGGTTCTTAACAAGTACTATGCAAAAGTGCTACAGGACTTCGAGCTTTAGGTTGAGCTATAGGAAAAGATAGTCACTGAAATTAACTTGTGAACCTATACAGCTCCCCGGTACAAGTCACAGTGGAGAGAAAGCTTTAGGAATTTGGTGAAGAATTATTCCATCTGTCTCCTTTTCACTCCTATAAAGTAAAGCATACACTAGACAAAGAAGCTCTTGGAGATTAAGCCACAACTCCTTTGTCCAGTTCCAGAATTCTTTAGCATAGACACCCTAAGCACCCAGTTGAATAGGAAGAGACTGTGATTTATTCCACTGCTACCTCCCCAAAAAATCTACATTAGAGAGCAGTGCAGTTCACTGGATTCTAACATGTAGTTATAGATGTTCAGTCTAGTGCACGCTTTCCTATAAAAATCCTTAATCCATTTTAGCAGGACATCTCAAACTCCACAAATGTAAAATGTTCAATGTCATTATGCAATAACTAAATGTTCCATTTGGGGACATTCAGATACACCAATATGGTATTAACATCTGCTAAAGAGCTTTTGCACAGAAATGCCAAGATGTACTGATAAACAATAGTACTCAGCATTTTTGCCCAAGTGCTCTTATTGAGTGTCTACATAATACAGTGCAGTCCTATGTTTGTTTAACCTGAAACAGGTTTAGCACTCAGTGGGGCTTACTTCCAAGCAAGTAGACATAGGCTTGTACCTTTGTTTGGTGCCTTGAATAAGACATTACTCTGCCTGTTTCACTACGTATTTAAACATTTGATTATGGCTCAAGTCTTAAATTTATACTGTCCCCATCTGTTTTTAGATATTAGTATTACAATGATTCAGGACACCCCTCCTTTTTTTTTTTTTTTAACACCAGAATATGCAAGACAGAGCTAGTCTATTATGGTAGTAAAGAGGATGGCAAATTAGAAGTATGTTGTTTTCTCATAGAGCAACATTATTTTGTTAAAACACAGCATAACCTCATCCTCTCCAACCTCATTTGTAAACTCAGGCACACATTTCAGCTTTTGAGCACTACCAAAGTTAATCTAAGTTTGGCAAATTGAGGGCCTTTTTCACATTATATAGCATGTACTTCAATATACGAGTAACCTCTATTACTAATTAAGAGACCACTTCTATACTCCTTATTCAAACAAATGTGAACAACAGTACAAAATCAACAGTTGTTTTTCCCCCTCCAATGAACCCAATGGAAATGTCTTGCTTCCTTAAGTACACACACCTTTTCCAGTGGAAGATTATACACTTTTGTTTAATGAGCCACACCGAATGGCCTTATTGAAAAGAGTCTATGATATATTATTGGTAGAGGAGGAGTTAATGAAGCAAACACTTTGAACTACTAAATTAAATATTTGCCCTTAAAAATCAGAAGTGAAAATAAATATTTGGTGCTTTGTTAGCCTAAAGTATATACTTAATGCTGGCACAGTAGCTTGAAAGGACATTTATTTTGGTTTAGCTTAAATCTGTTAAATGAAATTAAGCTAAATTATAAGCAGACTGAGCCCCTCCTCTAAAAATAAATGTCCACATATGTAGCACTGTGGGGCAAGTTGTGTACTGATAAACATTAGAATATCATTCCATTCATATGTTGTTCTAAAATTAGTTAATTGTAAGAGGATGACATAAAAGTCCTTATACATTAGTGGCGTTCATGTTACTTAGTGCTGTAATGCAGTTAAGTGGATACTGTCAGGTGCAGCTATATGGTACATGAATCAGACAGGACAATTTTGAATGTCTATTTTAGTAATTAAAATAAAATTTTAACAATGATTTTGGATATTGATCCTCAGGTTTTCTATGCTATCCTTTAGGGAATTATTTAGACCTGTTAAGGGGAAGTGGGCAAGCAAGATTCCCATCCTCTGTTTTGAAGCCACTAGACATCACATAGCTAAGCAGGGTCAGCCCTGCTTAGTACTTGGATGGGAGACCACCAACAATACATGGGGCTGTAGGCTGTATTTCAGAGGAAGGAACTGGCAAAACCATTTTGAGTATTCCTTGCCTAAGAAAAGCCTATGAAATTCATGGGGTCGCTGTAACACACACACACCATATATTTAAGGGGGCAAGTCTGTAAAAGATTATATACTAGGAAAAAGGAGTAAGTCTTTCTACTGACAGAACAACATAATCAATGGAACAAGGATTACCAGGGGAAGGCATAGTCTTACTGCATTATTATATTTCAACCTGCTTTACCCTGGTTGCTTTATTTTTAACCTGATGTTTATTGTAGCCAGAAGTTTATGCATTCCTTTTTCTTGATCAACCTATACAGTTCCTAACATCCAGTACTGGGCAAGATCAGGCAACCTCTGGCATTCTAGGAGAAAATTAGCTGCCAGTCGCACTGAAAGAAGGAAAAACTTTAGCTGAATAAGTACAGATAACATTCTTATGCTTCTTGTATTTTTTTTTCTTTTTCCACTTTAAACAGCTTCATTCAAATGTAAAAAGTCTTAATAATCGGAGAGTTTACAAAAACCACCAGCTTCTTTATTCAGAAGGTTATCACTTACTGGCAAATGCCATGATCTGCTCCTAAAAGAAGAAAAACAAAACATACACATCACTTCTGTTCCTGATCTTAAGGTTCTCCAACTTGATGTTCATAACCATCTCCTATGGCATTTGTAAAAATCTTCTGTTCCAACACTGTTTTTTCCCTCCCACCAACAGCAATGGTGGGAAACTACCTCCAGCCCCTCTAGAGGTGCTATGATTGTCAATCCTTTTTGAAGTATGCTGGGAGAATGAGCAAGCTTAGAATTCCTGGCAAATTCTAACAGCCACTATTACCAACATGTAGCCATAGCATTTAGGCTTTCTAGAAGAATCCAGAAAAACCATTCTAGGAGCAATCTTCCTCTCTGAAATCCCAACATATATTTGTGCTACTATCATATTTCTATTTGAAAGGTCTGAAGTATGTCCATATAATAGAACCAGTGGATTGTGCAATGTCAACAAGATGAGGCAAAACATTTTCCCACAAGAAGATAAATTTTGGAGAATATTGCATGAACACAATTCTCAAATAACCCACATTTGCTTTAGAAGAAGAGTAAATGTGAGGGAATCCATCCCAGAAAAATGTTTAGGCATAATTCCTGCATCAAAAATCCAGGCTCCACTAACTTGAAATTAGGTATTTTAATACAACAGCCATCTTTTTCAGCCTCTAAGCAGTCTAAGAAACTTCAAACTTCAGTGCCACATCACTCCTGGTAACTCCAGCCTCCCAAGCTAGAAACAGTAATTAACTGCTTCTTACAGCAGACAGCCACCCTATTGTTTAATTAAATAAGTCATTTATCTCCTTATAGCAACAGTATTTTTCTAAAAAAAGTGATCTTACTTTAACAGGAGGTATAGCATTAGTTGCTTGCAATCCCCATGTCCTTAGCAGCACAAAAGGAGTGATACTTGTGGAATACAGCCTCTTTAGCAGGTCAATTGCAGCCATGAGAGATAGGTTGTATCGCTGTCTTTCTGCCTCATACTCCAGCAAATGTTTTAAAGAGCCTATAATAGAGATCATCCCAAAGGTAAGTAAGTGTTGATTGAGTTAACTCAAGAAGGTCAGAAATCAGGACTGTGGGCTAGAGCAAGCCTGTAACTCTCACTGGCAGAGCTGACAGGGTATGTTAAGATGTTCATACTTGGAAAGGTAAAAAACTTGCCATCATACATCTGTGTTGTGGTATGTTGGACAATACAAGATGGAGCTATAAAATAACCAATGGTGAATCAGCAAACAAGGTGGATGGGGAGGGAGAGGAGCATGCCCTGCTATGAAAAATCACAGCAAGCACAAAGCAATGAGTATTTGGTTGGAACACTGGTTTCCTTCTAATGCTGTGGTGGGCAACTGCACTGTCTTCCAAAAAAACAAAACAAAACAAACCCAGAAGTGACCAGAAGCCCATTTTGACTTTCAAAATATGGGCAATTTTTAAATGTTAAATAACATGGGTTATTCAGGGAGTACAGGATTGTAGCTGTTGTGTGCCTTCCAAGTCGCTTCTGACTTCCGACTTAGGGCATCCCTATGACAGGGATTTCTTGACAAGATTTGTTCAAACGGATTTTTACCAGTGCTTCCCTCAGGCTGAGCCAGTGTGACTTTACCATACCATAAAGGCATCACAACCTGTCTGATCTTGGAAGCTAAGCAGGGTCAGTCCTAGTTAGTAATTGGATGGGGGACTGCCAACGAATATTAGGTGCTGTAGGCTAGTTTTCAGAGGAAGGCTGTCAAAATTGCCTCTGACTTTTCCTTGTCTAAGAAAACCCTATGAAATGAATGGGGTCACCATAGGTTGGCAAGGGACGTGAAGGCACATGCACACATATATACAATATTTAAAAGATGAATTGCCAGTCCTGGAGGTTTCCAGAAGTAGTGATTCACCCCCTTTTTTAGCAGAAAAGGTAAGTCTGGTGGGATTGAGGGCGTACATGGCTGTACATTTCTCAAACAAGTCCTCATTTAAACTACTCCATCTATTCTATAATATCATTTAATTATTTTGATTTCTCCTTTCTAGAAAAAGGTATTGCTACACAGACAGCAGCAGGGCAAAATTAGCTAAAGTTGATAGTCTCAACTCAAGTTAGACACTAGTAATTCAAACAAATTCTATACAATACTAAGCTGGATCATTAAGTAAAAGAGTCCCAGAATAGATATTTCATATTGCTATGTTTTACTTCATAATTTTAAATCCTTACCCAGATCTTTCCCATTAAATGCTGCATTACTGAGATGATGTGTCAAACACGCAATATCACCAAAACCCATATTTACACCTTGACCTGCCAGAGGATGTACTCTGTGAGCAGCATCTCTAAAAAAGAGAGTAATTGCAGATTTTATCTGACACAAAAAAAACTGCCTGTTGGTGTTATGTGAGTTTTGTCATTCACAATAATCCTAGCTAATGAACACCCCATTCTTTATACTTGCACTCTATTCCCATACTTTAAACTTTTCACCTTCATTGTTAGTTTCATGCTGTTCACCTATATCTTAACATCATGGGTTGGATGCAAAAACTATTTGGAACTCTGCTTGGGTTCTATGCCCTGTAGGAGTCACTTCTAAATGTCAATGAACCTCTGAGACACCAGGGATGGCGTACAGTAGACTTCAACAAGACAGGGAAATTAGAAGAATCTGGCAAGACTACACAAGCAGAAATGCTTTTTTATTCAAGAAGGTAATTCTGGATTCAAGACAATGCCTCTTTCAGGCATTATCTACCAACATCCTCCCCCACTCAATTAAGAAAAATTCATGTGATACCCTCAATAATTTCCATCTCTGTGACAATTAGAAAAAGGTAACTTCCATAGTTCAAGATGACTCCCACCCCCTTCAATATCTTATCATCCTATCCTTCCAAGGATTTAACAGAGCATTAAAGTTCATCAGTGTGAAATTACCCAATAAGGGCCACACGGTGTTGGACATATTCAGTAGCGTGCCCCAATCCCAGAGGGAACACAGCTCGGCTCTTGGGATCCACCTTTGCAACACTTGGGGGCAGCTGACGGGCTGCAGTCCCTGACGGCATCAGGAGGGAAACTGCAGAACGGAATATGGATCCGGCAGTATCAATAAAATCCGAGTGATTTGCGTTGCTCCACTGAAGAAAGACAGAGATTTATTGACATGGTACCCCCAAGTTCTCAGGAGAGACTGCAAAAATATGCAACTTGATATTGAAAATCCAACTGCATAGAGGCATCAGGTAGAAAGAGAAAAGATAGCAATTCTCATTGAAAACTATTGGTAAGTGATTTAGAAAATAATGTATTTTTTGTCTTCTGCTCTCAAATCTCTCTGTACCTTGCAAGCAACCTTTACTACATACTCTCACAAGAATCTACAGCAGAGTCCACAAACAAGATCATCTCAGGATTTGCTGTTGAGCTGTATGTGTTGCATGCAGGAAATGCAGTGGCAAAATAAGCAAAGTATAATGCTGGGGAAGGTGGAGGGAAGTAGGAAGAGAGGAAGGCCACATGCTAGATGAATGGACTCTATGAAGGAAGTCACGGGTATGGGGTTGCAGGAATTAAGCAGAGCACTGGAGGACAGAGGGTC
>CM034701.1:43724756-43734919 GCA_020142125.1 Phrynosoma platyrhinos
TATTATTATTATTATTATTATTATTATTATTATTGGAGCTATCTCATCCATAGGGTTGCCATAAATCAAGATCGACTCGAGGGCAGTTAACAAATGGAGGACCAAGTGTATAACCTGTATCTGCTATGAATTGTGTTACACTGCCATTCTGACCCATCAAAAGGGAGACACTCGTACGAGAAAATGCAGTGTAATCCCTCAAAGTACCTCAAGAATGTTAGAAGTAACTATGGTGGTCCAGTATTAAGCAGTCATAACAACAGTATAATACAAAACAAGTTAAATTTCTGGAAAGTCCCTTATTTGAAAAGAAATCCATAATACTCTTGCAAGACTAACAAATTAAGGCATAACTGAGAAGATAACAGGGATAGAGTCTTTCCACCAATGCAAACTAATATATTCCCTAATTATAGGAATTATCAAATACACATCTTTTATCATTCGGAAATTAAATGGCTCTGCCTAGTATCACTTTAAAATACATAAATAAGTTATACATCATAAAATGAAATGAAAATACTTACAAAAGCAGAGTTTATAGAGTCCACAAAACTTTCCTCATCCATACTCTGAAGTCGAATTGCATGTTCATGTGACGTGGACCAAACCAAAGAGCTAACAGTGTCAGAAAGCTGACCATCATGAACAAAAAAACAAGAACACAGCATCTACCCATTAAGAAAATCTCCACAGACCCCTCAGCCCCTTTCCCACCCCAACAATTGTTAAGGCATTACTGGAAAAAAGGCAGCAAAAGGATGATAAACATCAATATAACAGGATAATTTGACCTTGAACTACTAATAAGGACCCAAAAGGGGAGAAGACAAAGATCCAAAAGACACTGCAGAAATCTAGTTAGAGACTGCTTTAACTGCCTTGGCTCAGTGCTACAGAATCCAGGGAATTGTAGTTTATTGTGGTACCAGAGCTTTCTGACAGAGAAGGCTAAATGTCTCACAAAACTATAGTTCCCAGAATTCCCTAGCATTGAGCCAGGCAGGTAAAGTGGTCTCAAACTGGATTATTTCTGCAATGTGTTTGAAACCAAAGTTTAGAAAGAAGGTAAGTTCCAAGCTACTCTACCGGGAGGAGAGCAATTGGTCCAGATGGAAGGAATCTCTGCCATGCTACATTGTTGTCTGTTGCCTGAAAAATACCAAAAAAGAGAAAGAGAGAGAGAGAGAGAGAGAGAGAAGAGATGGAAATTACTGGCTGCCCATTATTTGTTTGCACATTCACAAGCTAGAAACCAAATGACTAGAATCTGACCTCAGACAAGTGAAGAGTAGCAACTACAGCTGACTGGTCATATCGATACTGAATATTCTTAATACCAGCTGCCCTCCTGACCATAGAATTCTGTCCATCTGCACCAATCTGTGAAAATATATTGAAAGAAACACTGTTGAAAGCTCTAACAATAATGCATTCTGCCAAATCTCATGATCACAAATCAGCAGTTAATCAGGAAGAGGATGATATCCAATAATGCCTGGATGCCAGCAGAACAGAGTTCAGTCTCACACCCTCCTGCATAACCCCAAAATTTGCTCCAGATATTGTATAACTCCAACATTTGCTCCAGGGAGGGCTCTGGAAAGGATTTGAGGGGCATGTGAAAGAGCACAGGAAACAGACTCGGAAGGACTCACTGCACAAGTGGAAAGCCACAATACAATATTGGTTGTTGCCCACAGTAACCAAATTTTCCTGTTGCACATATGTAAAAATTGTTGTGTGCCTTCTAGTCATGTCCATCTTATGGCAACTGTAAGGAGAACCTATCACAGGATTTTCTGAGGCTAAGAGTGTGTGACTCACTCAAGGTCACCCAGTGAGTTTCCATGGCTGAGAGGAATCAAACCCTAATCTGCAGAGTCTTAGTCCAATGTTCAAACCACTACACCACACGGGTGTAAAAAGTACTATGTATTAAAACATATTTAGGATAACAATATTAATCTAAAGATAATCACACCATATATCCAGTATTTTTAAAAAAATATTCTGTTTCAACTCACCTCTAAGCCCCTTCATGCTGGTAATGTGGCACCACATGACATTAAGAACCAAATCCAGTGGAAAGGACTTGGCAAAAGAGGGGGTGCCTGATCAAAAAGAAAATGAAGGTTTAGTTACCAGCAGTTTGGTCTGAAGTCTGCGGCCATCTGCTAAATCAATTTGAACCCAAGGGCTTGAGTCAGAGGTTTGATAATGAAAGGGCCAGGTGTACCCAACTGCTCTGCTCTTGTAGAGAACTTCCACTCGGTCTAATGGGGACACAATGTTTTAGTGTCACTAAGCAGTAGGCAGAGAAGTAAAGAAGTAAAAAAAAAACACCAGTTAGAACAGTTCACTAATTTAATTAATTTCTATAGGAATCAAGTGTTTCCCAGTTTCTAAATATGGAAAGACAGAGAGACTGCTCATCTATATTGAGAAGCCTCAAAACTCAATGAACATACTGTTAATTCCAATTTATCTGATGAGTATATTTACCTAGACTCCACTGAGTCACATCCAATAAAGTGTCTACTCAAATGAACCGAAACAGGGGAAAAGTAGCTAGTACCTGATATTGCATCCAACTGTTTGGTTAGAGCAGAAAGGATAACGTTATTTTCTACTATATAGCCCATGTCTTCCATGTTATCTTTATCAAAAATGATCATAGCTTCAGAACAAGCATCCCACACCTATAAGGAAAGGAAGCAAGACTAATTACAACAAAGAAAGTGCAGACATGAAGACAAGACCTTTTAACAGGAATCTCGCTTACAAAATACAGTATTCAGAACAGGGGATATCAAAGTGTGTCCTCTGGGCAGCCCACACCACACAAAAATGTGAGTTAATTAGTCGTCTTATACCCTCTAGAAATCATGGGGACTATTTTTTCACATTCTCATCCTGTTTTAGGCTTAGGGAATCTTTTTAAAAAGTAACTTAAAGGTATGGGACAGCAAAAATATAGAAAAATTATCTGTTCTGGCTTCTAAAGGCCTAGAGGTCTTTTAAAGTCAATTTTTAAAATGTGTGTTTATATGTGCATATGCACAGTTATGAACTCTGGAACATGGGGAAGGGGGCTCAACCCCTTCTAAGGATTAGGCATAGAACTGAGCCCCCTGTTCCCCACAATGATCTGTCAAAATTTGACCACCAAGACTTCTATACAGTTGAGCCCCCTCAGGAGTTACCAATTAGAAGTGTATAAAATGATCAACCCCTAAGAAATATTAAAACAACTATAGTTGCTCAGACAAAAACTGTCTGCAATCTCTCTTATGTGCACTTACTTGGGAGTAAGCAACATGGATCACACGGAGGACACTTCTATGTTCACACTGTGCTTGTAGGAGGCTTTATATTTAAGGATGTTTCAATGATAATGGATGGGAAAAGTAATTTGCCTTCCCTCTGCAAATTAGCAAAATTAATAATAACCTGCCTGCTGATGTTAAGCCCCTCCCCCCACAAACTTAAAAGCAGCTCCAGGGTCCCTGTGTTCAGTCCTCTGATGTCCAGAGTGAGGCTGTGGGATCTAGACATCTAGTACTTGCTTACTACTAGCAAAAAAGGATAGAGCAAGTTTGTTTTCTGCAGCTCCAGAGAACAGGACCCAGAACAATGGATTCAAACTACAAGAGAAGAGATTCAACCTCAGCATTAGGAAGATCTTCCTGACAGCAAGAACTGTTCAACAGTGCAATACACTGCCTTGGAGAGTGGTGGTGTCTCCTTCTTTGGAGGTGTTTAAACAGAGGCTGGATGGCCATCTGTTGGGGGTACTTTGATTGTATATTCCTACATAACAGGGGGTTGGACTGCATGGCCCTTGTGGCCTCTTCCAACTCTATGATTCTATGAAATGGAGAAGCAAAATATGCATTTACATGAATACTAAAAACCAAGGAAATACAAAACTAAGCAACCTCTTCCCCAATGGCCACCAGGGCATCAACCTACCTAAGACAAGTATTTTGTAAGGGCTGTTCCATACATCCTGAAGGCTGTATGGTTTCTTTGGATATTCAATCTATCTAGTTAAAATTAAGCAGTTTAAGATGTAACACAGCTGCAGCAATAAAAGTTGTGTTAATACATAATCCTTTTCCCAATATTTTCAATGTTTCTACAAAAGGGAAACCAAAAGGTTTCGCAGTTGAGAACACAGCCTGGTCATCTCTCTACAGATATATACATCTTTTCACAAGACTCTAGAAACACAGTAGAAAATGTAGCAGATCCTATCTGAATCACCTATAAACCTCTCTAGAGAAGAAATAGACCATAAGAAAAATATCCTAAGAAATAAAGTGTTGCCCTATGCAAGATACACTACATTTTTATAGTAACAGGCACCTGCATCCGCCGAAAGGGTTTGACTCTCATACTGCAAATATCTTCCCAAGCACCAAAGCCTAAAAGAGAAAGAAAAGGATCCTAGTACTAAAAGAAATAACCAACAAAGAACTCTCAGTTCCAGGTAAAAAAACAAATTTCTAATTTACATTTGGCCCCTTAAAACTCTCCCAATTAAAATCGTTTGGCATCTCGTTCTAGCTTGACTTGGTCTCAGTGTTTATTTCTTTGTGTATGCTTGGTGTGAAGTGGTACAGGGTTGTCAGAAACAAAAGCAGCACCTGGATATAGGCCAGAGCAGGAAATTATGGTGGGTTTATGGGCCCACATGCACACTTTGGTTCCATCAGGGAAGTGGTTCTCTAATTTTTTACCATTGTGACCCCCTTTACATTTACATGCAGACATTGTGCCTCCTCCCATTCAACACAGTATATGAATAAAATATTTTTTGTTTAGTGTGTGTATTTTCATTCACACATTCATGTATATTCATATTTTGATAATTTATAAGGAAATAGCTCTCCTCCTCCCTCAGGCAGAGGTTCCATGCACCCTCCTTGCCTTTCTCTTCCCCCCCAGGACAGACAAAGCTTGGAAAGAGAAGTAGGGAGGATCAAGACCTCCAAGTCTTGTGGCCCCCCCATCGCACCGCATCATTTCATAACCACAGCATTAAGGGACATATCAGCTCCTCCCACTGAGAGTTAAAGTCCTATTTTCCCCAAAACCATTTTAAAGGTAAACTGCACTCCTTGGATAATCACCCTCATCTTACAATACACAGAGAGCACCAAGCAATCATGAACAGGCACCAAAACAAAATCTGGAAAGAATGGACACCTGACTAGGAAATCAGCAGTACATGTATTAGAATGCCATCACAAACGTTAGATGTTTGCTGGGGACACACAAAGGATGATCATGACTCTGAAGTATCCACACCAAAAGTTTACATGTAGACCACCATATCTATACTGATAAGCCTTCAAATCAAAAAGTTAATTTCCTCCAGTGCCAGGCAGAGTTGCACTTTGTTTTTCTAGGGGGCTTGGGACAGCATCCAAAGATCATTCACCATGTATCTTCCAACATCTGAAGTGCCAAATGATTCCCATCTCTGCTATACAGTATGCTATGAAGAATCATATTTTGTATCTACATATCACACACTCTCTGCACATTCATAGCAGCTCTCCAGGTAACTGATGAATACTGTACTTACTACTGAGAAATGTGGTGGAGCCAGTTGTGATAGCACTAACTCTATTACTGTAACTCTTTGGCAACTGCTCAGACATTTTCCTTGGACGAGCTTCAAGAAGCAGAATTTTCTTATCACGAAGATGAACGTCATGCCCTTGAAAAAGTAAATGTTCATTTTTCAAAAGAGTAATTAAGAATTACTGAACATCTTGCAACAAGAATTCACAAGTAAGCAGCCCATTTTGGTGTTTTCCTTAAAGTATAACTCTACCCAAGAGTGCAGAGGCACTTTCAGCTCAAGGACCAAATTCAGTTTCAGAGTAATTCTTGGGAACTGCAATCTAACTGTAGGCACAGTCAACAATCCCAGTATATTTTAGCTTAAAGCATGTATCAAAAAATATTTGCTATGAGGGACCAGTATTTTTCCCGCTAAAGTGTCAGAGACCAATACCATAGTTATAGCCATTGTCTACAACTTCTTCTTTGCTGAAAACTCACCAGTGACCAGCATCCAATGGCTCAACAACCAGCCATTGGACCACCGCTTTTAGCACTGCTCAAAGATTTTACTGCCAGTTATTAGACTTAGCAAAGAGCCAGTATAGTATAGTGGTTTGAGTGATGTCTTGTTTGGCCAAGGAAACTCACTGGGTGCCCTTGTGCGAGTCACATACTCTCAGCCCCAGAAAATCCTGTGAGAAGTTTGCCTTAGGTTCGCCATAAATCAGAAACAACTTGAAGAAACACAACAACAAAAAATTAGGATTTAGTAGATGAATTTCAACTTTTTAAAGTGGAAAAATTCCATATTGAACCCGGAAGCCATGAAATAAAATTATTATGGGAAAGTTCATGGCTCGGGTGTCTGTTCTCCACTGCTGCTCCAGTCCCTATGTCAGTATTAGAGAAATTGAAGGCAGGAAGGACATGGGATGTGCATGATGTTTGAGGTTCTTCATCTCTAACCTCCTTGCATTGAGCAAGAAAGTGCCAACATACCATTCTGAACACACCCAATCTCATCTGCTTTTGAAAGCTAAACAGGGTTAGATCTGATTAGTAGTCGGACAGAAGACCACCAGGGAATAACAGGGACCTCCAGATAAAGCTGCTGGGAAACAATCCTGCCTGGAATCCTGGAGAACAATCAGTCAGTCATGATGATACTAAATTAGATGGGGAAATGTTCTGATCCAGTAAAAGTCAGATCTCTATGTTCTCAAGATCTGATGAACTACAAGTAGCCTTTTGCAGTCATTCAACTGAATGTGAGGGCTATATGGGTGATTGAAATGTGGGCACAGGTATAAGCCCCACTGCAAGCACTCATTGTGCAGCTTCCTAGAACTTTATGTATTGAGTGTAAAGTTTGTATTGTTGTTGTGTGCTTTCAAGTTGCTTCCAACTAACAACGACCCTAAGGTGAATCTATCACTTGGTTTTCTTGGCAAGATTTGTTGAGATGGAGTTTGTCTTTGTCTTCCTCTGAGGGTGAGAGAGTGTGACTTGACCAAGGTCACCATGGCTGAATCACTGCATCTAAGCAAGACCTAGGGGGGTTGCAGACTGCCAGAAATAGTGCAAATTGAGTCCATTTTTAGGGTTAGGGCTAGGGAATCATGATAATTGTGTGTTTTTTTTCTGAGACATTGAGCCTTCTCTGTCAGAGAGCTCTGGTGCCACAATAAAATACAGTTCCCATGATTCCCTAACCCTAACCCTAAAAGTGGACTCAATTTGCACTATTTCTGGCAGTCTGCAATCCTCTCCAGTCTATGAAACTTATGCTACAACTTCTTTCACCCAGTTAGTCTCAAAAGATCCCTTTGCATACCAATAAATCCTCCACTGGAGTCATGCATGTACTATGGGAAGGGTAAGACTTAATGCACCCTTCAGCACTGAAACCCAGCCAGCCTTTCATCCCCAATAACCTTGCAACGTTGTTGGGGCAATGTATTTTAGAGGCAGCTCTCTCTCTCTTTCTAGGTCAGAGACTGTTGTTGACTGGTGTGTACTTAACTCTGGTGAGGCACACACCACATAGGACACTGCATACCATACCATTAAGTTTTATGAGTGATGTGCCACTGTATTTGCCGCACACCATATGATGATGTATCAGAATTGCTGTCAACCCTACAGTCCTATAAGGCACTAGATTTCCTAGACAATGCTTAATACCTAACTTTTTTTTATTCTATCAGTCTGTTAAAACAGAAAGTCTTTAAAGAACAGGCGGGGGATGTACTCTTTTAACTGCACTGTTTTTAAGCGCTTTTATCTTTTTAAGATACATTTTTTTCTTTTAATGAGTGGCACGTTTTAATACTGTAACCGTTTGATTCTATTTTTAAAAAAAATCTTTATATTATGCATACAATACAATACATATATAATTTAAGATACAAGTTGTCCATTACATTAGCTTGCCATTTCTTTTGTACTTCCTTAATTCTGGTCTTCTCTGAAGTCATCTTTTATAGTGCTCAGTCCACCTCATATATTTGTAATTTGTTTGAATCATATTCAATTGGTGGTGGTGAGGAATTGTAACAACAACAAAAATATTTTTAACTGTAACTATAACCAGGCCCAAGCTATTTTAATCTTAATTGTCTCAAACAAAAATAATTTTCCTTTTACTTCTTCTTGTCTTGTTTACGCTTTGCTAACCATCATATTATAAAGGTATTAATTAACCTCTATCTTCAGCTTTCTTATCTATTCATGTATCATGTCTTGATAGCCTTTCCATTTTATCCATTTTTGTACATATATTAGTAACCGCTTGATTCTATTTCAATGCTCATTTTTGTGTATTTTTAAAAATCATTCTTTTACACTGTCAACTGCTCTGGGCCTCAAAAAAGTGGGAAAGCAGAACACAGTTATAATATTAATATTAATAACAATAAATATGTTGTTGTTATTCAGTGTGGCATAGTTATTGTTATTATTGTTCCTGTTGTTGTTATTCTTTGTGTTACAGTAGTTAGAGAGTTGGACTATGGGCCTAAGCAGACTGCCAGAAATAGTGCACATTAAATTGAGGCACTGCCCTGGCTCAGTGCTAGGGAATCATGGGAACTGTAATTTATTGTGGCACCAGACTCTCTGACAGAGAAGGCTCAATGTCTCAGAAAAAAATAAAATTCCCATGATTCCCTAGCACTGAGCCAGGGCAGTGCCTCAATTTAATGTGCACTATTTCTATAAGTCTGCAAAGGCCATATGACTCAGGAGACCAGAGTTCGAATCCTGGCTCTGTCATGGAAACCCACTGAGTAACCTTGGGCAAGTCACACTCTCTCAACCTCAAGCGAAGGCAATGGAAAGACCCCTCTGAAAAAACCTTGCTAAGAAAACCCCGTGACTGGGTCGCCTTAGGGTCGCCATAAGTCTCAGACACGACTTGAAGGCATACAATGACAACAATATCATAGTAAAGACAGGAACGGTCAGGGTTTAAAAGGAGGGCGCTGCTGTTGCTGTTACTGTTGCTGCTGCCGCCGACGCCTACCCAGCGCCGCAGCCATGGCGGTCCCGACCAGGCCTCCCCCGGCCACCACCACATCGTACACCGCCGTCGAACCTCTGGGCCTCACGGAGCCCCGCCATGATGGACCTGCAGAGGGCCCGGCGGGGAGACACAGCCTCTTCCGACAACGAGGCCCAAAGCTGCGGATCGGTGACAACAGTGCCGCCATGATTGCAGAAATCGCCTATGGAAAAAAACCGGAAATGACATCTCCAACACCTTGGCAACGGAGAGCGGCTTACAGAACACCGCCTTGATTGTGGGTCCTCCAAACTCTTTAAGGGATTTAAAACTTCACTTCCCAGAATCCCAGACTATTGACCAACATGGCTGAGGCTTCTGGGAGCTGAAGTCCAAAAACTCTTAAAGGGCACTGTAGGTCCTACAGTCACAACCGGAAATGACATCACCAACACTTTGAGAGGCCTAAGACGCTGCCTTGATTGTGGGTCCCTCAAACTGTGCTCTTTAAGGGCTTTAGGACCTCACCTCCCCAAACCCCAGACTATTGACCAACATGGGAGCTGAAGTCCAAACTCTCTTAAAGGGCACTGTAGGTCCTACAGTCAAAACAAGAAATGACATCACCAGCACCTTAGCAACGAAAAGAGGCCAACAGACCTTGACCAATGGGAGTCGGGTGTTCGGACAGAGAGGGCGGAACGGTGTGCTCATTGGTCGCCGTGAGAGGCTATCAAGAAAAGGGAGCGCAGCTATTGGTTAGCGTTCTGAGGAGAATTGCAGGGCCGTGTTGTCCAAGCGCGACGAGGAGTGTTGTGCCGGGGACGGAACGAGGATGACGGTGGCGGAGCCTCAGGGGGCCGCGGGCGGGGATGGAGCTGGAGCGGGGCTATCGGAAGAGGAGGAGACGGCTGGACGGGTGCGAAGCTTCGCCTGAGAGGGACCGAGGGCTGTTTCCATTCGGATTTAATACTATTTGGTTTTCTGTGGGGGGGCTGGATTTGCAAATGACACCAAATTAGGCTCTCTTTTTTTGACTAAGGGCCTTTACAGACTGCCAGAAATAGTGCAGCTTGAGGCC
>CM034701.1:43735019-43774724 GCA_020142125.1 Phrynosoma platyrhinos
TAACAAAATGAATTTCAACATGGAAAAATGTAAGGTACTACACTTAGGTAAAAAATATATGAAATGATAGATATATGATGGGGGACACCTGGCTGAATGAGACTATGTGTGAAAGGGATCTAGGAGTCCTAGTAGACCACACAAGTTGAACATGAGTCAACAGTATGATGCAGCAGCTAAAAAGGCCAATGCAATTTTAGGCTGCATCAATAGAAGTATAACATATAGATCGAGGCAAATAATAGTACCACTCTATTCTGCTTTGGTCAGGCCTCACCTGGAATACTGTGTCCAGTTCTGGGCACCACAGTTGAGAAAGGATGTTGAGAAGCTGGAGCATGTCCAGAGGAGGGCGACCAAAATGGTGAAGGGTCTGGAAACCATGTCCTATGAGGAATGACTTAGGGAGCTGGGGATGTTTAGCCTGGAGAAGAGAAGGTTAAGAGGTGATATGATAGCCCTGTTTGAAGGAATGTTATACTGAGGATGGAGCAAACTTGTTTTCTGTTGCTCCAGAGACTAGGACCCAGAACAATGGATGCAAGCTACAGGAAAAGCTACCTCAACATTGGGAAAAGCTTCTGATAAGTAGAGTGGATTCTCCTTTGGAGGTTTTTAAACAGAGGCTGGATGGCCATCTGTCAGGCGTGCTTTGATTCTGTGTTCCTGCATGGTAGGTGGTTGAAGTGGATGGCCCTTGAGATCTCTCCCAACTCTATGATTCTATGATTCACACTGCAGAAATAATCTGGTCTGATGTCACCTTAACTGCCATGGCTCAATGCTATGGAATCCTGGAAACTGTAGTTTGTTGTGGCACCAGAGCTCTCTCTGACAGGGTAGGTGAAATGTCTCCCAGAATGACAGTTCCCAAGATTCCATAGCATTGTGCCATGGTAGTTGAAACGGTGTCAAACTGGGTTATTTCTGCAATTTGGATGCAGACTGAGATGTTTTAATAATAATATTGATAGACTGATGATAAGTTTAAATCTTTTAGATACTTTTTCTAAAATAACATTTCATAAGAACTAAAAATATGATTACAACAAAAAACAACAGAAACAGAATCTAAAACTATACTTCATCCCAAATAACGTTTACTGTTACACAGCACAGTGCTTATGTGATTTGACAGTTAATATTACTGAGTTCAGGGTTTCACTTGCAAGTCGCTATGCATAAATAGAAAATACAGGGGTTAGCATACCTAATCACATTGGATTGTTGAAAAATCGAAATTCAAGATTGAAGTTGAAACAGTTGGTGGAGAAAATGTTATATGTGAAATGAACATTTCTTTCTTTATTTTTTAAAAACTTTTCTGTGTTTTATATCTTTGTCTTGTTGTTCTGACTGGTGCAGGTTTTTCCAGTTAAAGGACAGTCAAATTCCGATTCAGATGTAGAAGAGGTCAGTAATGTTAGTCTGCCTAACAGAAGTAAACTGCTGGCTTTTCTCCAGTCGGATGAGGACACAGTAGCTTCTTCAGGTTCTGATAAGGGGTTTTATGACACACTTCAGACCATGAAAAGCAAAAATAGACAATATTTACTAGAGCTAGGTCTTATGTACCAGACAAAACTGGAGAACATCCACAAACTATCCAAGGAAGAGAAGGAATTGGAAGACTTTTTCCAGGACAATGGAAGATTAATGTTGTCAACAAAATACCATGAAGCTTTAAGGTAAGATGTAACACAGTGACTTGTTTTTCCCCCATAGGAATAGCAGAAGATTGTATTGGGGAGATAAAGGTAAAGTCTGTAACAATGTTTCCCCTAGAGTTGTAATATTTTAATATAGGCATGACATCTAATAAAATACAGTAGGCTTAAAGGTCTTTCTTAGTATGCAAATGTCTACTAAAGATATACAAAATTATTTCATTTATTCAAAGTAAAATATTCTCAGATATGACCTTTCACTTTCTTTTTGTGCCCTTTGTACCTTATACTCAGGTCTGGGAACATAAGAAGGTTCAACTCTTTGACTGACCTCACTTTAGATAGCTCAGAAGATGAGCATAATCATTATTTACCTCCACAGTCTTTTTCAAAACCAAGGTGTACCTCAGCTACTTGGATCTCCTCCATCACAGTCCCTCAGCCCTTCAAAATGACATTGCGAGAAGCTCGCAAAAAGTCTCAGTTGTTAAAATCACATGCACTGCTTGAATTTGAGATAGCCACATATAAAAGACAGAGCCAAGAAGAAGCTGAATGCCAGAAACAGTTCAGGGCCCAACCTGTGCCTGCACACATCTATTTGCCTCTCTACCAGGAAATCATGGAAAAGAATGAAATGCGTAGACAAGTGGAAACACAGAAGAGGAGGGAGCTGCTCCTTTCAATGCAAAAACCCTTCAGCTTTCAGGAAAAAGAAGAAAAGAGAAAGGAGACCATCCGCCAAAAGGCTCTGGACATAATGGGTCCTGCTAACAAAACAGCACTAAAAGTCAAGAAGAAGATCCCCAAGTCCACTTTTGAACCAATGTTTGGGGATAAACTTAAAGGTAAAGAGCTTAATGTATATTCCAGAGAAAGATTCATGTCTACCTTTGTTAACCACATCTAGTGGCAGGTGATGATATGTATTCCTCTGTGGGAGAAACTTACTGCTACAGTTATTCCATATTGATGAGAACAGTGCAAGGGAAGAAAAAGAACTGGCCACATTAGATAATAACTTCCTAACGTAAGAATAAGTATGGTGAAGTAGAGGAATGAGCAAAAGCCAGACTTTTGATTGAACAGCAAGCAAACTGGTTACGATTTGGCATTTGACTCTCAGCCCCCAGGGAAAGGCAATGGCAAACAGCCTCTGAACAAATCTTGACAAGAAAAGGCCATGATAGGTTCACAGAGTTGCCATAAGTTGGAAACAACCTGAAGGCACATAACAACAACAACCTAGATGAAAAGGAAACTTCTATTGCTATGGCTTTGTTTGCATAGATAATCAGGGTGTTTATTATTATTTATCTCTGTTAACAAATAAAGGATGGAAAGAGATTGGATAGGTCTTTTGGGAGAGTTTAAATCATAAAGTTGGAACAGACCACAAGGGCCATCCAGTCCAACCCCCTGCCATGCAAGAACTCACAATAAAAGCACCCCCGACAGATGGCCATCCAGCCTCTGTTTAAAGACCTCCAAAGAAGGAGACTCTACCACGCTCTGAGGAAGTGTGTTCCACTGTCAAGCAGCTCTTACTGTCAGGAAGTTCCTCCTAATGTTGAGGTGGAATCTCTTTTCCTGTAGCTTGCATCCATTGCTCCAGGTCTTATTCTCTGGAGCAGCAGAAAACAAGCTTGCACTATCCTCAATATGACATCCCTTCACATATTTAAACAGGGCTATCATATCCCCTCTTAACCATCTTTTCTCCAGGCTAAACATACCCACCTCTCTAAGTTGTTCCCCATAGGGCATGGTTTCCAGACCCTTCATGATTTTAGTCACCATCCTTTGGAGGTTTTTAAACAGAGGCTGGGTGGCTATCTGTTGGGGCACTTTGATTCTTGCATGGCAGGGGGTTAGACTGGATGGCTTTTGAGGTCTCTCCCAACTGTATTTGCCTCTCTACCAGGAAATCATGGAAAAGAATTAAATGCGTAGACAAGTGGAAACACAGAAGAGGAGGGAGCTGCTCTATGATTCAATGTGGACAAACAACAAATATGCCCTATTGCAGGGGTAGTCAACCTTTTTGAGACCTGGGCCGGTCCCCTGAAGTCCTGGTCTCTGCCAGGCCAAGGGGGGGGAATGGCAGCATATGCGCACACGTGCACTCCCCCCACCGCGCGTGACACCCCCCCACACACTCGCGGCCACTGCCGCACATGTCGCAGCTGCCATTTTGATTTCCAAAATGGTGGCTGCGACTCGTTTGCACATGCACAGTGCTCCTGCACATGCGCAAACGCGTCACGGCCACCATTTTGGAAATCAAAATGGTGGCTGCGACATGCGTGGCGGCGGCGGCGGCAGGGGTCCGCCTGGGTCGGTAAGTCTGGCAACCTGGGCCGGAACCAGCCCGGGGGCTGTAGGTTGCCGGTCCCTGCCCTAGAGTCTTCTGCATACAATTTGTACAGATGATGGAATGGTTATTGCAAAAAGGGACACAGACACCACAAACTTGCCAAGTTGAGAGGGGTAATGTGATGATGATGCATTTTAGATTTTGAGTTTTTGCTCTTGTTTTCTCAGACATCCATAAACTTGCCTTAATTATTATTTTTTCATTTGAGAAGTAAATGTTTCTGTTATGCTATTTATATTTAAAGGTCTCTATAGTGTGCCAGTTTTTTACTGTGACATCAACCTAATTTACATACCTTGTTCCCAGCCTGAGCATTCATTGCTTTTGCTTTTAATCCCCAGAAGCTGAACTTCTAAGAAAAATCCGTATCCAAATGAGAGCTAAGGATTTACTGGAAAGCTCCTGGGCACCTATAGAGCTTGGCAATAGACAAAGAAAAAAACAATACCAAATTGCCACCAAAAACAGGGAACAAAAACTGAGCTTTCTAAATGAGAATTTCAGTTTTAAACCAAGAATTAACACATCAGTGCCTGACTTTGAAGGACTTTACTGGGCTTTCCAAAGGGATGCACTAAGCAAACGAGAAATCAAAGAAGCAATCCATAATAAACCATTCCAACTGAGAACATCTAATCTCCGTTGCAAACATCGGGAGATGATGGTAAAAGGAATAGTTTTAACCTCATTTATCCTGCTTCATGTTTACAGTGCAGTAATTCTGGACAATGTTAGTCCTTACTGGGGGGGAAATTGTTGTGTAACAAGAAGAATTAATAAGACACTAGTGGCACTTCTATTAAAATATAATTCCATTCTATTGGAAGAAATACCATAAATATGAAGGAAGCAAGGAACATATTGCTAACATTGAAAGAAAATCCTAAAATAGGGATGGGGAGGTCAAGATAGAAGCAATGCCACTTCCTAAGCCTTGCCAGCTCACATTGGCCGGAATAGAAGGTGAGAAGAGTGACCATTTTCAAATGTTTCCACCTTCTCCTACCTCCAGCAGAAGGAATCTATCATAACTTGGGTAAATTATTCTTTTAACAGCACCCCAAATCCCTTAGCTAAAATAGCTACAGAGGCTTCATCCTGCATAGAGGTGACTACTGGGGAGTCCACAAGGGTTCTTTCCTGGATCCATTATTCAACATTTTTATAAATGACGATGGAATAGAGGGTATTCTTATCATATTTACAGAAGACACAAAATTTAGATGGGTATCTAATACCCTAGAGGACAAGTAGAATTCAAAATGACTTTGACAGTTTGAATTGCTGAGCCAAAACTAACAAAATGAAATTCAACAGGAATAAATATAAGGTACTATATTTGGGCAAGAAAACTAAAATACACAAATATAAGATGGGTGACACTTGGCTTGAAAGCTGTACATGTGAAAACAATCTAGGGGTTGTAGTAGACCACAAGTTAAACATGAGTCATGAGTGTGATGTGGCAGCCAAAAAAGCCAGTGCAGTTCTAGATTATATCAGTAGAACCACAGTGTCCGGATCAAGGAAAAGAGTATTCTGCTTTAATTAGATCTCATCTGAAATACCATGTCCAGTTCTGGGCACACAGTTCAATAAAGATATTGAAAAGCTGCAGTGGGTTTGCAGAAGAATGACTAAGATGGTCAAAGGTATGTTTAACTTGGAGAAGAGAAGACTGAAAGATGGCATTATAGCCATCTTTATCTAAAGGGCTGTCATGTGGAAGATGGAGCAAGTTTGTTTTCTGTTGCTCCAGAAACTAGAACATAAACAGAAGAATTCAAATTACAAGAAAAGAGATTCCACCTAAACATTAGGAATAATGTCTTTTCTGTGAAAACCATTCAACAATGGAATAGACTGCTTCAGGGGGTGATGGACTCTTCTTCATTGAAGGTGTTTAAACAGAGCTTGGATAACCTTTTCTCAGGAGTGCTTTACTTGTAAATTCTTGCATGGTCAGAGTCTGGTCTATATTGCCCTTGTGGACCCTTCCAACTTTTGTCAGTCAGTGAGTACATGAATATTGAGAAAAAGGCATCCATGAACCCATGCTCTTTCTAGGACTTAAGGAGCCATACAGTACTCTGAGCTCACCACTTACCATTGGGAAGTTCTTCCTAATGTTTAGGTGGAATCTCTTCTCCTATAGTTTGAATCCATTGCTCTGTATCCTAGTCTCTGGAGCAACAGAATACAAGCTTGCTCCTTCTTCAATATGACATCCTTTAAAATATTTGAACATGGCTTATCATGTCAGCTTCTTCTCCAGGCTAAACAGACCCAGGTTACTGCGTCACTCCTTATAGGGCATGGTTTCCAGACATTTCACCATTTTGGTCTTTCTCTTCTAGTTATGTTCCAGTTTGTTAATATCCCATCAGTTCATACATTAGAGTGGAGGGAAGACTCTAAATGTAAAAATATAGATGTTATAAGATGTAACTTTTGTGTATTTATACAAAAAGTGCTGGGTTGGATCCAGATGTTGGTATGTATAACTGGACCAATAAAAGCAAAGTTCCCTACACTCCTTCCATGACAGCCTCTTGAAAATGCTACACCATAATTGTTCTCCCAAAACTGGGTGGAAGCATCTTCTGTATTCAGATCTCTGTTCACAGAAGGTACCTCCACCTGATTTTCAAGGATTCATCTTCTACATAAACCACAGTTTATCCAATTCACATTCTCCAACAATCTGGGCTAACTTTTTAAGGGATTTGGAGGGAAAAGCAGGCAGGAAAAACATTTACAAGCCCAATTAGACATGCCTAAATCTGGATCCAGTGGATGGGGTTGCATACACACACATGTGAGAGTGACTACACTGTAAAGGTAAACACTGTGTAAAAGAGTTTTTCAAAATCAGCACAAAATATTACTGCTTTCAGGAAGTGCAGCAACCTTACAAGGCACCAGTAAAAAGTCAGTCTTTGACTTGTCTTTCATCCCTCTCCTCCAATACACTTCCAGTGTATATAACAGATGCAGTGAGAAAGAGGGAATCTGCTATTAGGTGAGTAGTAATATCTGTGATTACATCCGTGAGCAATTCTAAATGTGTTCAAGATTAAATTTAGCTGAGCTTATTTCTTATAAAAGGGCATAAATTCTTCTAGGTAACAACCTCTAATATCAGATTCTGAGTTGGACCTGGGCAAAGCAAAGTGGGGAAGTAAGTAGAAAGCTGACCAGGAGGAATTATTCTGGTTGATTTGGGATTGACTTCACCTTTCAGCAGTTCCAGGTCATCATATAAAATAGGCTGCCACCTGTTTTTTAGTGGCATGGCATGGGGGGGGGGGAACTGGATGGCCCTTGTGATATATTCCAACTCTATGATTCTATAAAGGATGAGATCCTCAAATTTGTCTTGAGGTGCCACCAGCCAAACTTCTTTCTCTTACAGAAGACTAATATAGTTTCAGATTATTCATATACTTTGTTTAATCTGGAAGATTTGAGTGACCCCTCGTTGATTTTGGATTATTTCATTTTGATTAAATGTGTTCTGCTCTCCACATCCTTCTTAATAGACTTCTCCAAGAGGATAAAAAATACAAGGAGAATGAAGGGGTTCGCTGGGCTGAACTACAGAGAAAGAAATGTCAAGCTATGCGTAAGTCTCTGAATTCCCGAGCAAAAGCCATGGATCCCCATAAAAGCTTGGAGGAGATACACAAAGAGAAGTTGAAACAAAACTGGTCAGTATTCTGATTGAATTAATGTTGTTGTTAGCTGCCCTCAAGTCGGTTCCAACTTATGGTGACCCTGTGGATGAGACATCTCCAAGAATCCCTATCTTCCACTGCCTTGCCCAAATCCTGCAAGCCCTTCCCCATAACCCTTCTGATTGAGTCTATCCATCTGGTATGTGGTCTTCCTCTCTCTCTTTCCTTTCCTAACATTCTTGTCTTTTCCAACTATTCATGCCTTCTCATGAGATGTCCAAAGTACGACAGTCTTGTCATCTTGGCTTCTAGGGATATCTCTGGCTTGATCTGCTCTAGGACCCATTTGTTTGTCCTTTTGGCTATCCATGGAATCCTCAGCACTCTTCTCCAGCACATCTCAAATGCTCCTCCTATCTTTCTTGACTGTCCAGCTCCCACATCCACACATGGTAATAGGGAATATGATGGCTTAACTCCTCCTTTTTCTGTCTCAATTCTGCTTTTCCTATGATATTTTCAGCATATAAGTTAAACAAGTAGGGTGATAGGATGCAGCCTTGCCTGACCCCTTTGCCTATTGGGAACCACTCTGTTTCCCCGAATTCTGTTCTGACAGTGGTCTCTTGTCCTTGGTACAGATTTCTCATCAGGACTATAGTGGCACCTCCATGTCTTTGAGTGCATTCCATAGTTTTTCGTGATCTAGACAATCAAATGCTTTGCTGTAGTCTATGAAACACATGCTGATTTTTTTTTTGAAATTTTTTAGTGTGCTCCATTAGCCATCATATGTTTGCAGTGTGGTCCCTAGTGCCCCTTCCTTTTCTGAATCCTGCTTGCACCTCTGGAATTTCTCTCCCCATGTATGGTTGGAGTCTATGCTGCAGAATTTTGAGCATTATTTTGCTTGCATGTGAGATTAGTGCTATTGTTCTATGGTTGCTGCAGTCTTTTGTATCTCCTTTCTTGTGGATTGGTATGTATATCGAGCGCTTCCAATCTGTTGGCCACTGCTTTGTTTTCTATATTTATTGGCATATTTGAGTTAGCACTAAAGTTGCATCTGTCTGCAGGCACTGTAGCAGCTAATTGGAATATCATCTGTCCCCAGTGATTTATTTTTCCCCATTTCCTTTATTGCAGATTCCACTTCCCTTATTAGAATTTGGGGTTCGTCTTCATACGGCTCCTCATTCCAAATATCATTCATTCCCTGATCTCTTTTGTATAACTCTTCTGTGTATTGCTTCCAGCATCTTTTTATTTCATTTTGTTCCTGTATGATGTTCTTTTTTTCTTCATAGAGCATCCCTGCCCTTGCTTTGAACTTGGCTTTAATTTCTCAGATTCTTTGATAGATGTCTCTCATTCTTCCCTTTTTGTTGTTTTCTATTTATCTGCATTGGTCATTGAAGTATTTCTCCTTATCCCTGCGTGTCAGATGTTGGACAGTTGTGTTCATACTTCTGGCTTTGTTCCTATCTCCCTTTGCTTTTGCTTTTCTACTTTCTTTTATTGCATGAAGTGTTTCATCTGTCACCCATTGTTTCTTATCTTTCTTTTTGACCACTGTTAGTGTTTTCTTGCATTTTTCCTTAATTATGTCTTTGACTTCTGTCCACAGTTCTTCAGTTTCCTGGTCGATTATACTCAATAGTTCAAATCTATTTCTTACATTGTCCTTGAATTCATCTAAAATGTTACTGATTGGATTAGGTAACACATTATTGGAGCAAATCTGTAATTTAGTAAAGGGTTACTGCATAATATACATATAGAAAATAATAACTTTAAAACAGGATCAGAGAAAGGATCATGAGCACAGTATCATGTACCAAGATTTTGGCACTCACAGTCTCTTGAATTAAGCCAAACATATTAATCTCGGCATTCTTAATGTTTACAATGTTGCATATAGTTTATGCAGCACAACTAAAAGTTGTGACAGTGCAGTACCCAGATAAGAGAGTTCAGAAAGTTGGCAGAAAAATGAAAACTACCAGAAGAGCCATATAGGATGTAAGTGTTTTGTGTACACAAAGGAATGCTTTGTGGGCTCCTGTGTTGATAAAATAAGAGTCACAAAGTATTCCTTTATGCACACAAAAAGGCTATTCTTTCCTATATGGCTCTTTTGGTAGTTTTCACCTCTCTGTCTACTCTTTTATCTGATTGCTGCACAGAAAGGCATCAAGGTTAACATGTCCAAGAGCTCGAGATTTCATAAAAATACCAAAGACAGGTGTTCAGCAAGAGTAGGGTTATAAGAGTAGCGGTGCAATAGACATGAAGAATAAATGAATGATACAAGCTTAATTGTCAAAATTTGGCCACAACCATTTAAAAATAAAAAGCAGAGCTGTTAGAGAAGAGCCTTGAACAGAATGCTGATCATCTATTGGTAGCCATAACTGCTGGCTTCAACGTCATTGGAGTGGGTCAAGCACCTTAAAACAGAGGTTCCCAACCTGTGCTCCGAGAAGCCCTCAGGGCTCTGTGTGCACTTCCCTGGTGCCCTGTGGCTGCTCCAGGAAAATGAAAGAAATAAAAATTGAATGAAATTAAAGAATAACAACATATTCTTATATATACACCTAAACACCATTAACTTGTAAGACATAGGGTAGACCTCTTATGGGCTCCGCCATAGAAATAATGGCTCCATGAGTCAAAACGGTTGGGAACCCCTGCCTTTCCAGTTCAGACTAAAGCCAGAGTGGATGCTCTGTCCCACTGACATCAGGCCCAACAGGCACCACTGGTTCTGGGATGAAGGCTCCAGATTCCTTTCAGGCATTACCCTTTTCCTTCCAAACTAGGTATCCACACTATTGTGGGGTTTTTTAAACAAAAAAGATAACTGCAAGTCTACAGCTAACTCCTGTACTTGCACAGCAGAACATCTACATGTAGCAACTTATTTCTCTGGGCAGATGGCTATTCCTAAATGTGTCCAGTCACATGCAGTCGAGGGGTTATTCACACTGTCAAAATAATCCAGGATAATCCAGGTTAAATCACTTTGTTCACACGCCTCCTAAATGTACCTGATTAAATGGGGGGGGCTGCCAACCCCCCAAAAGAGGGGTCTCTAAATGCATTTGCATTACCGATTCCATCTTTATTCAAATATTTGAATGCGTGAACAACCAAACTCACAGAGATGCACACTGATGCAGTTCCATAGTGTGAATATCAGACCCAGAATGTGTGAGCTAATTTGCATTGTCGCACTAAAAAAAACAACATCTGAATGACCCCTAAGAGTGCATTATGGCATTAGTGACATCATGCACAATCAAGAGAGTTTGTGATAGTAAGAACACTCTTATTTCAGGCAGAATGACCAAAAAAGAATGAAAGAATATAAACAAGAACTAGATGAGATGAAGATGCGAGTGAAAAATCGACCTTATCTGTTTGAACAGATCACAAAGGTAACTACTTTTTTGGATAAGTGATAAAAAAAATGCTAGCATTAATCTGGTGAGGTGCTTTGGTTGTGAGTTCCTGCATGGCAGAGGGTTGGACTGGATGGCCCTTGAGGTCTCTTCCAACTCTGTGATTTTATGATTCTATAACTGTGTTTTAGTCACATATTAGCCATACTACAGTCTGTAAAGCAGGGCTGGGAATCATGTAGCCCTCAAAATGGTGTTTGACTGGCACTCCCTTCAGTCCAAGCCAGCATAGGTACTGGTGAGGAATGCTGAGAGTTGCAGTCCAACAACGTCTGTAAGATTGTATGATTGTCATGCCTGATGTAAAGATAGAGAAATAGAGGAC
Source organism: Phrynosoma platyrhinos (assembly GCA_020142125.1). Classification (NCBI taxonomy): domain Eukaryota; kingdom Metazoa; phylum Chordata; class Lepidosauria; order Squamata; family Phrynosomatidae; genus Phrynosoma; species Phrynosoma platyrhinos. The sequence goes on from CM034701.1 coordinate 43,746,530, forward strand.
AGCACACTAAGGTACAAGACTGGATTTTGAAAATCTATGATTTGATGGAAAATGATAAGTTAACTCAACTGTTACCAAAAAAACCCATAGAAGAATTTGAAAAAAATGGAAGCCTTTTATAAATTATATGGAAATGAATTGGGGGAAACACTTCTATCAGTATTAAGATGAATATCCACCTACCTTCCTAGTTTAGAAAATACTTTGAATTATTCCGGAAGGGAAGAGGATCTGTAAAATGTCTCACTTTTGATTCTGTAGCATGGTGCTCGGCAGGGAGCACAGAAGCTCTTTCGAGAAACCTTGCAGCAGTTTGGGCTGGATGAAGAATTTGTAAGAAACAAAGGGAGAGAAGCCACTGGCCCAGTAATGAAGGAGAAATCTGCAACCCAAATGTATGTAAAGGGCACAGAATATATCTATGCTGAAAATAAAACTAGTTACATACAGATCAGTTATAAAGCTAGCCAAAAACTAGATGTTGGGAAATTGCTGATTTGCCCATGAGAAGACACTTCCAATATCTTATGCCCGTGGAAAGCTCTGCAGACATAGATGTACCACCAGCATAGGGCATTTTTGGGTGTTTTAGGAACAGTCTTGAATACATAGGAACATAAGTCCCTAATTTCCCCCAACATGGTTCCAGAGTTATGGCAGTCTAAAGTAGTGATTCCCAAACTCTGGCCTTCTAGGTTTTTTGGACTTCAGCTCCCAGACCATTGGCCAAGATGGCTGAGGCTTCTGGGAGCTGAAGTCCAAAACACCTGGAGGAGCAGAGTTTAGGAATCACTGGTCTAGTGCTATAGATGGGGGATCGAGACACTAACCAGACCACCCTGAAATGACTGCTTTGGCCATAGTGAAGTCTTAGGAAATGGCACCTCCTCCACTATAGAATCTTTTCTTGCCAGGATTTTGGGATTGCTCTGCAAGCTGTGTAGTGAAATTATCTGTTTGACCATAAAATTCACTGACTGATCTTAGTTGAGTGACACTATTCCCAAAAATGCCTTGTAGGGTTGTTGATAGGGCATAATGGAAACTAGGTATGTAGGATTCTTAGAAAGTGGAGAGGAATTCAGATATGATCATTAGTATTGCAACTATGACTACTATTTCAGTGGTGATAGAATGCAAAAACATAGTTATGTTAGTCTGCATCAGTATGCAAAGGGATCTTGGAGCACCTTTTGAATAAGAAGGACATTGCTAGCATAAGCTTTCATAGACTTAAGTCTACTTCATCAGATGCAGAACTACTTCATTGTTCTTACTAACAAGAGGCAATGTCACCTTATATTCTGAAAACATTTGAAATCATTGTTTTTAATCAACAGAATTCTTGCATCACAGAAGAATACAGAAATTGGTATAAAGGAACTGTCTCAAGAAGGACAGAGAAGACTGGAATTGAAGTAGAAATCTAGTGGAGTATTCTGTGTGCCTACAGCTCATTTGTTAATTAAATATAACAATTAGTTCAGATTTAGGCAGTATCTGCAGTATGACAACTGAAACTAATTTTATATTTTATTTATGTGTGATCATGCTGTATGTTTGCTAATTGGATATGATGCACTTTTAGATAATTTTGCACTCCTATTATGCTGACACAATCCCTAGTGTCCCTCTCTGCGTGCTGAATTGCACACGGATGATAACCCATACAGATACTTTTGATGCTAACTTAAAGGTTATGGTTTCTTGCTTTGGGGCAGAAAGGAGGAGTTATTAAAACAGCAGTCTCTACAGATAAAAGTACTTCGGCAACAATGGGTTTTTGAGCCTTTGCAGACTGCCAGAAATAGTGCACATTAAATTGAGGCACTGCCCTGGCTCAGTCCTAGGGAATCATGGGAACTGTAATTTATTGTGGCCCCAGAGCTCTCTGACAGAGAAGGCTCAATGTCTCAGAAAAAAATACAATTCCCATGACTCCCTAGCATTGAGCCAGGGCAGTGCCTCAATTTAATATGCACTATTTCTGGCAGTCTGCAAAGGCCCTTTGTTTTCTCTCAGTGAATCAGTTGTACTGCCTGTAGAAAAGGTGGCTAGAGCAGTGCTTCTTAAGCTATCTGATGTTGAGGGCTAGTGACTTTTTTTCCTCCCAGTATGCCAAGGACTGGTACCATATTTGTGCCCTTTGACTACAATTATTTCTTTTTTGCCTAGTAACTCCCCAGGTACCAGCATCTAATGGTTCCTGGACCAACATTGGTCCATGGACCACTAGTTTGAATGGCACTGGCTTAGAGGATTTACTCTTAAAATTCTCTACTCTCAACTTCCTGCAAGGCTAATAAAAATATATTTGCCCTAGCAACTGAGAAGATTAAGTTAACTGAGACTTTGCCATCCAAAATGCTGTTCTAATTCTATGCAGGCTTTATTGGAAGTAAAGGGGGTTGCAGACTGTCAAAAATAGTGTGAATTCAGTCCACTTTTAGGGTTAGGGTTAGTGCTAGGGAATCATGGGAATTGTTATTTTTCTGAGACATTGAACTTTCTTTGTCAGAGAACCCTAGTGCCACAATAAAATACAGTCCCCATGATTCCCTAACCTTAACCCTAACCCTAAAAGTGGACTGAATTCACACTATTTCTGACAGTCTGCAACCCCCCTTTGATCCATTCAGTTCAGCAGTCTGTGTGTAGAACAGACAACTTAAAAATGTGCCTTTACTGCATGGAATCCTGTCAGTGCACTACATTAGCAATTGCACTTTTTCCAGGGTTTCACAGAGCTGGTGAAGGAAAACAGACAAAATCTGCTGACTCCAAGCAACTTATTTTTTCCAGTGCCTTTCTGCTTTCATGCCCTCTGCCTATGCTGGTATAATGCACCAAAAGAATTCTGGACACTGTTTCGTTTTAGCCCATTGAGCAACTCTCAGACTAGGGGAGTGCATAACAAGTGCTTTTATTTGATCTTTATTAAATGAGCCCAAATATTTAAAAACTGTGAGCTTGAGATTCTCAGAGACAGTGTGTTTGAAGGTCTTTATTCACTTAAGGATTCTCATTGAAGAGATGCTATCATCAAACTTATCCAGGCCATAGCAATAGTACATCTGCCTTGGTTTTGCAGACAAAACTTTGTAAGCCTCAGACTGTTGACGCTGCACCTAGTATCATAGAATTGGAAGAAACCACAAGAACCATCCAGTCCATCCTCCTGCCATGCAGGAATACACACTCAAAGCACTCTTGACAGATGGCTACCCAGCCTCTGTTTAAAAACCTCTAAAGAAAGAAACACTACCACTCTCTAAGGCAGCTTGTTCCACTGTCGAACAGTGGTTGATACGTAGGATGATACACGCTCAAGACAATTTCAGATTGTTTTGCCCTCAAATAATACAAGCCTATTTATTTCAGATTGTTTTGCCCTCTAATAATATAAGCCTAACAAATCTAAGATTTAAAATTATGTTCCCATTTAATGTCCCTAAACCATCAGTGTTCTATCATTTACCCAGAAAGCCAGGTGCCTATAATTCTGTCCTTTCAGTTAAGAACCGCTTCACATATCACACACCAGTAAATGCATGTTTGCTGCCACATTTACACTATCAATGCTAAATTTAATCATATTACATTTTGTATGTTTACCGACGTTAATGTATGGAAATTTTAAATATGCTTCCATGCTTTCATAATTTTATGAGAAATTTGAACAGTAATTAGCACTAGTCCAGGGAATTATTTCTGTGTGATAAAGAAAGGAAGTCAAATATATTTGTATATTTGAAAAATTCCACAAAGTAAGGCAATTATTTTTATTAGGGCCAACCAAAGAATCACAAAATAATGAACAAGTTCTCCATGATTTCTAGGGAATAAGCCATAATTTGCCTCAATGTGTTAGCAGCATAAACATGCATAGCACCCGGTAGTGTTTAATCTTTCAAGTCTGATCTCTTTCTACTCTTCTTTTTAAGGCTGTGGTTAAAGAGTAGTCCTCTCACCCATTTTGCCTGAAAAAAAAAGTGCCAGAGAAATTAGAAGGTCGCTCATTATTATGTGGCATTTGGTTAGTCCTAAAATTCAAATACAGAATTTAGGACCTGGTTCCATTCTCTCTTTAATGAACTGAGATATATCTAACCCGGGGATGGGGGTGTGCCTCCAAGTCACATTTTGCCTATGGCGATCCTAAGGCAATATATCATAGGGCTTTCGTGCCAGTTTTTCCAGAGAGGGTTTGCCATGGCTGTCCTCTGAGGCTCAGAGAGTGCGATTTGTCTAAGGTCACCTGGGATTTTTTTTAATGTTCAAGCAGGGAATCAAACTCTGACTTCCTTGAGTGTCCAACACTCAAACCACGCCGCCACACTGGCTTTCCAAATACTCAATATGCAAATACTAAAAACTAGAAAAAGAAAGTAACCATAGTTTCCAGTTATGTCTGGGAAACTCTGGTTAATGTTTTCCAAGCAACCCAGAATCTCAAATCATGATTTAAACTTGGCATCAATATTTTTGCTTGTTACAAACTATTATTCATTGTTCCCACATTTGAAGTAATGATAAAGTAGTACATATTCAAATCATCCTGGTCTGTTTGCACAAAGTGGGAGCAAGGTGACTCAGCTTAAGCAGGGAAGTGCTTTACGAAGGAAATGTCAAATAAATGCCATCTAAGCAATAACTTAATGTTTGAATGTTGGGCTAGGACACTTAGTCATAGAAACCTTCTAGGTGACCTTGGGCAAATCACACTTTTGGCCTCATAAGAAGGCAAAGGCAAACCCCCTCTTGCCAAGAAAACCTCATGATAGATTTGCCTTAGGGTCACCGTAAGTTGGAAATGATTTGAAAGTACAGAACAACAAAAAATTTGTTCTGAAAATTAGGAGCCCTGGTGGCACAGTGGTTAAATGCCTGTAGTGCAGCCAGTCACTCATAGACCACAAGGTTGCGAGTTCAATACTAGTCAGGGCTCAGGCTAGACTCAGGCCTGCATCCTTCCGAGGTTGCTAAAATGAGTACCCAACTGTTGGGGAGCAATAAGCTTACAGTTGTAAACTGCTTAAACACCCCATAACGCAGTATGAAGCAGTATATAAATGAAGCTGCTTTGCTTTTGCTTTGAAAATTTTCCTTATGCCAAATATTTTATCCTCCTGATATCCACAATGTTAAATTCCAACAAATTGCAGTGTGCATCATTTTTGTCTAGGATTTGTACCCAGATAATCTTTTAACTGTCCTCATACTGACTTAATAAACTTCTCATAGTATAAGAGAAACTTTAAATAGTAGTTTTGCTTGAACAGGTATTTCTGGATATGGTTGAAGATTAACGTCTCAGTTATTGCATTTTATTTGATATTGAAGCATTAGTGTCTCACCATGTTCTTAAACCAACTGTTTTTGATAATACTATTCAAGTTTCCCTCAGCAGCCTGGACAAGCGACTGACTGCTCCCCTGCTCTCTTCTTCCTATGCTTTTAAAGGCATTTAAAATCCAACTATTTAATAACCAGTAACAACATTGCTTTCTTTCTCATTTGTTTGAATTTCTCTGTGCAGTTAATAAACATTTTAAGCCTATACTAGTATTTTATAATACATTAATTACACAAAGATACTATGGAGCAGCTGGTCTTTAGAAAATACTCACCCTGAGACTTTAAATAGTTTTGAGCCTTAACAAAAAAATAAATGCACACTTAAGCACATCAGGAATTGAAGTATACAGTTTATTTACAACAAAAGAACACAGAATAGTTTTTGACTATGATTGTTTTTAAATTAAAAGCCCTAATAAACCTAATAATTAGAAATTAAAATATCACAGCGATAAGTGAGGATGTCTGAGACAATCCTCTGAATAACATCAGGTCTTCAGTTTGGAGCAAAAGCAGCATTAGTGAATGTATCCACACAAAGTAAGGGGACATGGAAGCTCCAGCTCAAAGGGTACCACAGAACCACCCCAATAACTCAGAAGCAAGAATGGGACTGCAGCGCCTTAGTGCAGAATTCACTACCATCTAAAGATACTCCTCCACGAAGAAGAAGAAGAAAGTCAATACAATGCTGGGCTTAGGAGAGAAACAAAGTGGCTTGGGACTACTTATAAGAGCATTAATGTCTGGCCTTTTAACACCAGTTTTAAAAGGAACACACCACACTGTTCAGACTTTAGTAGAAGCTTCTGTATCCATTCTTCAGAAAACAGTGTTTCCAGTGTTTGAAGTGAAACCATATTTGAGGCCTTCAGTCAGAGAGGGCACCAGAGGCACTGTACAAATCCTGGTAACTGTAGTACGAAATGGCTTTTTGGGCACACCACACAAGTCTGTCCTATAGCTTCATATCTTGTATTCAGTATCTCAAAGACTTCCACTTCCTTTTGTAACTCTGTTCAAAACAGAATACCAAACAGTTTAATTCCAACACTTTTTAGATGAAAGGCATTAATAAACAGAATGTCATGAGGTCAGTCCACACAATGTTTCCAATTCTTCCAAAGAGCTTAGGAACAAGCTTTGTACTCATTCCCTTTCTGTGCACAGCATCTATCAGGTGCGTCCTGACTGAGATGAAACATAGTTTGTGCTTCCCATATCAAAACAATCCAACACCAGTGCCAAAATTTCCTTTGCCTCCCCCGTCTGCAGTGCCACTTTAAAACTAGGTCCATAAGATTTTCCAAAACTGGGTTTTGGTTGTACGCTGAGGAGGGGAGATTACCCCTGGCCCCCTCCACAGTTCAGCAGTTCCATCAGTCAATGAACCTTAAATTTTACTTCTAAACTAGAGAAGAAGAAACATCTATGGTTTGCCAGTTTGGATGTATCAAGCAGTAACCAAAACAAAGCTGAACCAAGCTACAGGTTAAGGGAAATCAAATCTGAACATATGATTGTTGTAGAAGAAGCCTGACATTAAGTATCAATAAGAGAAAATTACAGGACCCCTGTTCCATCCAGTCATGAGAAGAGCAAAAAACAGTTGTTAGCGAAAGAAGAGTGAAGAGATATAACTATATTCTGGACCAAGTCTCATATTCATACAAGAGGTGTGGTGTTGCGCGCGCGCGCGCGCACACACACACACACACACACACACACATTTGGATTTTATTTCACCTTTCCCATGTAATGCTCCAGAGCAGGGAAGGGAATCATGCAGCCCTTCAGATGTTGCTGAACTGCAACTCTCAACATTCCTCAGTACTGGCTAGGGCTACTGGGAATTACAGGCCAACAACATTTGAAGGCTTATACAATTCCCATCCCTGCTGTAGCATAAGGCAAACTGATGCCTTCATACTGCATAACATCATTAGAAGCGGTACTTTGACTATGCCAGATGATACGTATTGGCATTATCTCTTGAAAACAGCATGTCAATTGAGGACAACACTGCGCCATCACCAGCATGTGGTACTGCAGAGTTACACTCAGTCATTGTGCAGCTAATAGATGCATGGAGTGAAGATGCAGCTCATTCTCAAACGAAACCTAACAGTAAAGCAGGTTGTGATGCCTATGTAACAGACCAAACTGTTTGCTACTACAACTATGCCAGATCAAATCTTTGTCCTCAATTTAATAAAACATTACAAAGGAATGTGTACTAATTTTACTTTGAAAAGCAGTATTTTATGCACAAATGTAGACTCTACCAACTTTGCTAGTTTTTATCTCATACTTTAGAATTAACATATGTTGTTATCCTGCACATCTTCAACAACAACAAAAAGTGAAACTTTCCTGAAACTAGAATGATGCTTTACAAAACCAAATACAGCTTTTCTAGACCAACCTGTGAATCTACTGTAGCAAAGATGAGACCTCATAGGAGTGCCTTGATACGGACATGGGCATCAGATGATGAGATGGCAAAACCACATCAGACACAGCATGGAGAGAATTTGACGTTGCTTCGGCAAGAACCTCTGCTATTAAGCAAAAGAATAAATTATACTTTGTAAAAAAAAAAATATGCCTTTTTTCCCTCAAGGAACGAAAGGACATTAGTTCAGATGCAGGCTGAAGCACATGCTAAATGGGTGTTTTAGAGCTATCCAACTTCCTCATATATTTCTAATCCAGAAAGAAAATTTACAGAATTACAGGATCACAGAAGAAAATGCAGGATTATAGAAGAAACTTGGCAAGAAGAAAAAAACCTTCCCCAATAAGGAAATAATCACGTTTTAGACAGAAGATAAAGGACATCTGGTTTGGAAGGTCAGAACAGATATGTAATCAAACACATATTCCTTCCTCTCAAACTCTACCCCTCCGGGTCAGATGTGTACTGATAATAGCAATTTACATATTTATATCATGCCCCTCAAAAAATATTTGAATACTAATAGGAGCTTTTAAGGAAATCCTGACTTCCCCCTCCAAAAACCTATTTCTAACATTAATTGAAATGAATTAGTTTACATTCCATGAAACAGGCCAATTATTTCATACTTGTAGAAAGAGAACCCCTCCCATCCTCAGTTTCATCCCTCGTGTAGGTCTCTTTTCTATTAAACAAACATTTTCTCACCCTCCTTTACACCAATAATTGATTCCGTGTCTGGCAGGTGCAAGGATTCCACACCAAGGCTGGGAGGAGAACTTATTGACACCAGATTCTTGTTGTGCACCTCAGACTCTTCCAACAAACTACTGCCCATCAGTGATTCTGTTGCAAAAACAAAATTCTGTAATTTGAACTGTGGCCTGCACCACTGCTTCAGCACCCAGCAATGCCACACTATAAAGGAGTTCTCTCTACCTTGCAAATCTAAAAACCGCAAATGATTGTTTTCTCACTCATCTCTACTTAAAAGTGTCCCCTTTGAGGCATGGAAATTGAATTCTGAGAGGACAGTTCAGAAAGGTAGAATTTTATAAGGGATCTGTGACTAAATGGATGATTGTCATTATGTACAGCTGAAAAGCAGATCGAATTTAGGATTGTTTTTGAAAGCCAAGAAACCTTCAGTGCTTCATGATCTAACATTCTTATTTCCATTTAAAAGGTTTTTATCTGTTTGCCCCTACATTCCTCTCAATGCTATACATCTTCCTAAAAAGATTCTCATTAGTCACCAACTCATCTCAAGGCTATCTTTCTAAACCAGGGCTGGGGAGCTATGCTGAGTTCAGAGGTCAATTTTCTGCCTTTGAGACCCTCTGGGGGCTGCCTAGACTTCCAAAAATATAGAAAAAACAAGAACATAAAAGCCGCAGCTGAAGATCCACACCTTTTTTTTTAATGGGTATTATTTGGTTTTTAAAGAGTACCAGGAGGCCCTGCAACTCATTTATAAAGTGAACTGCCTCTCTTGAAGGATTCCAGGACAGGAAATTCACCCTTTTGGGGGCCAGAAAAAAGGCACTTGAAAGAGTCTGGAGGAGTTGAGGACTGCAACTTTACCCACCTCCATTCTAAACTGACCCATCCTCTCCACAGCTTCCAGGAATCCTACCTGTTTGTTCATGCTGTCTGTTGCTTGTCATTCCAATTCTAGAATGATGTTTCTTCATATGCACGTTCCTGCTACCACTTTGAGAAAATGTCTTTCCACAGATTTGACACTGGTGTGGCTTTACTCCTAAAAGGAGACAGAAAAGCTATTAAAGGAGGAAGTGAAATTGTCATTCTCAGTAAAGCTGAAGGAACAATCCACAACACATGGGTTAGGTCCTTGTGCCAATCTGGTTAAGGCAGTTATGTAAAATGTATTTTATCAGCCTCAGTGGCCAGTAAAAAGGCTTTGGTTCTAGGATAGATAATCAAGTTCACAGCCAAATTTTGTTAGGTTTAAGTGATGTGGAACTCAGGTCTGTACCTCAAATAAGTCTTGCAGCCTTTACAGAGTATAAGACAATTCAGATGAAACTTTACCATCTTGTATATGAATGATATGCAGGTTTGAGTAGGTTCAAGGAAGAAAGATGAGCAAGTTGGGTCAAGAAGTAAAAAAAGAGTAAGGGGGAAAGAGCAGTATCAGTAATTATTTCACAGGTCCAAGGGTATCTATTACTGTCTCCAAGAAATCAAAGATATAACCATGTTAGTCTGGATCAGTATGCAAAGGAATCTTGTAGTACTTTTAAGGCTAACTGAAAGAAAGAAGTTGTAGCATAAGCTTTTGTAGACTAAGGCCCGAAACAGATGGGCCAAAAGGAGTGGCTTCTGACCACATCGATGGCATGATGTTCATATGATGCACGCCTTTAGAGCAGCCAGAAGCTGCCACAGGTGCCCCAAAGCTGCTAGAGAAAGAAGCGGAGAACCACTCCTGCTGGAGTCCTGGTGGCGCAGTGGTTAAATGCCTGTACTGCAGCCACTTACTCATAAATCACAAGGTCACCAGTTCAATACTAGCCAGGACTCAGGCTTGACTCAGGCCTGCATCTTTCTGATGCAGGCCTGAGTTGCTAAAATGAGTACCCAGCTGTTGGGGGGCAATGAGCTTACAGTTGTAAAGTTGCCTGAGCTTGCTCCTTCATGCCTGTCTGCTTTGTCCCTAAGTCTACTTTATCAGATGCATGGAGTAAAGTAGCTAAGAACAAGACATTTATACCCATGAATAGGATGTGTGTGTGAATAGCAATAGAAATATGGGCATAGTGATGATGTGAAGAGTTTGGTTTTATCAATGATCACTGTGGGACAAAGGAGATAGAAAGATATTGCCTATGGCCAAAGTGAGTAAATAATCATATACATGGCGGAGGGAGTTACTGGAATGTAGTACGATGCTGGCTGGGAACCAGAAAGATGTGATAAAATGGGTAAGAGATCTCTCATGAGGCTGGAGTATTAATTAGTGTTATATGTGGTGTGCCACTGTCTCTGTTCAACCCACTGTTGATGGATTAGAGTTTGTTCAACTTCTGCTGTTTCTCTTTATGTATGATTCCTTTTGGTCTTCCTGGACATTCCATCTTGGATTTCAAAAAGGCAGTCCTTGAACAAAAAAAATTACACAGGGAGATTGGAAAGAGAAATTGCAGGACTGGAATATATCCACAAACTCCAGTCCTAGGCACTTCATGCCATGCATCTGATGAGGCAGACTGGGGGATGGGGGCTGTCCACACAAATGATAAAATGTGGTTTCACCCTGTTTTGAAACCTACCTGTTTAGATTACACACATGGCCAACACAGGAGAAAGCCACATTCCAGGGCTAAACACCAGAGCAAAATAAACCCCCGTTTGCTCTGGTTCAAGCCGGAAAGTGCAAACTATCACACCAGTGCAGAGATATGAAGGGGCTGGTGAGCTTCTGACAACATAGCTGGCCATAATTTTTTTTTTTTTTTTTTGCATGCCCACAAACTGATTGCACATGAGTGGCTAGCTGCACCATCAGCCCATCACATACCCCATGAAGCAAAGAAACAAACAAACCACAGGCTGTTGCCAACAATACAATGGATTTAATCATAACATTAACAAACTGGCTGGTCCAAAAAGGGCCATGGGGAAAGAGAGGAAAAGAGGCATGTACATAGCCTCCACTGGACACAATGGTGCACTGTATGGGCAGTTGATCATTTGTGTAATCAAGTAGGCAGGGTGTTGAAAGGGATGTATAGGACGAGGGAAGCGACTGGTGGCTGCTGGCAAAGTTGCTGTGCACATACATTTGGGATGGAAAGGGGGAGGAATAATGGCATGGCGCAACTTGTACCTGTGAATGCCCCATTTTGGTGGGCTCATCCTCTCAGACAAAGTGGAGTGGTCCAGAGTACCTATAGGTGTTCTACCAATTATGAGAGTCCACAGTGTGGTCAGCAGGTTCTCCCTATGAATTGGGAAAACCCAGAGATAGGCTGGCTTTTCCCTCCATCTGGCTCAGGCCCTCAGTCTACAAAAGATTATGCTATCAAATTCTTTCTCTCAGTTAGTCTGAAACATGCTACAAGTTTCCTTTGCATGCTGTCTCCAAGAAAGTTACACTGTATGGTATGGGTCTCACCTAAGAAGATGAGGTTCCCTTACCTGAATGGACAACCAAGTGTTTCCGAAGGCTGGAATATTCAGCAAAGGAACGACCACAGCCCTGCGCCTCACATAAGAAGGGCTTTTCTCCTGTGTTGCAAAAAGGTATAATCAGATATTTGCTTCACTTGATTGAAAAGTGCACATAAATGGCATATGCATAGAGTCTGTCTAGAGCAGGGGTAGGCAACCTTTCCCCTTTAAGGGCCAAGGGACTTCAGCTCCCAGAATCCCAGGAGCTATTGGCCAACATGGCTGAGGCTTCTGGGAGCTGAAGTCCCTCGGCCCTTAAAGGGGAAAGGTTGCCTACCCCTGGTCTAGAGGCTTCCCTCTTCACCTTACTTTTCAGTTTCCCAGGTGCAGTCCTACTCCTACAAGCTTGTTCATATCAGTTCCTCATTGGATATCAAAAATAAGTGTTCTTATTGTTTGCTTGAACACTAAATATATACATCCATCATAGCACTTCCAGTCTATGAACCGCTACCCGGAGAATCCAAACCAGGGATCAAGTTTTTTGTTGTTGGGGGGTTTTTTTGGCATTTTTTTTTCTTAGATTGGGCCCTCCTTATCTGCAAGCTCTGGATCAACAGATTCAACCAACAACAGATCAAAAATCAGAATATAATTCAAATATTTTTAAATTCCAGAAATACAGTAATAAAAAGCACCCCAAAAGCAGTGGAACATGTGTCTTCTCTCCCCTGCCTTACCTGATAACCTCACAAGAGGACCATAGCAGTTGTTGTTATGTGGTGCTTCCCTGCTGTGGGCAGGGTGGGAAAGAAAGTATGAGGAAGAAGACTGGTTGTCAGGGTGGGGAAAGAAAGCCGGGGCTCACATGCCTAGTGGTAGCTGCCTTTGCAGGACACAGATGGAAGAGATTGGGTGATGAAGAGAGTGCAAGGGGGAAGACTGGATATTGGAGTGGGGAAAGAAAGCTGGAGTGCACGTGGCTACTTTCACAGGTGACGAAAGGGGGTGGAAGAGATCGGGTGGAGAAAGAGACAGTGAATGGAAGTCTTGTTGTTGGGTAGGAAGGGAAAGCTAGGGCTTGCGCACATGGCTATAGCTGCCTTCATGGAGGGGTAGTGGAAGGATCGGGTGGTGCTCACTTTGCCTTGGAAACCCACTTGGGTGACCTTAGGCAAGTCACATTCACTCAGTCTCAGGGGAAGGCAAAGGCAACCCCCCCCCCAACAAATTCTTACAAAAAACTCTATGATAGATTCACCGTAGGATTGCCATGGATCAGAAATGAACTGAAGGCACACAACAACAATTAGGAATGCCTTGTCTTAAAAAACATTTTGCCATGATGGCTATGACATCACCCCAATGTTTAAACAGTTGCAATTTCCCCCCACTGATCTCCAAAGAGAATTTCTAGTTCTTTTATTTAAGAAACCTCACCTTCATCAGTGACTAATAGTTTCATCCCCATTTATTCATTCTTACATTAGTATGTCACAACAGCTCATCCCCTACCAGCACAAAGTGTATTCTGGCTCCACTTCCACACAAAACACTTCCACTTCTATACAAAACCAATTTACTGGTCCATTATGTCCAGTCCTGCCTACTCAACCTGGCAGCAGCTCTCAAGATTTTTTTTTTTAATTAGCCCTGCTATCTGTGATCTATTTAACTAGAAGTGCTGAAGCTAAGACTTCTATCATAAGTACGTTCTATCAACAAAATACAGCAGTCTCCTGCAAACTGCGTGTCGAAATCATTTTTATGCCTCCAATCATGCTGGTATCCAACTCATAACAATCAACCCTTTCATTTACAGAAGTGCTAGTTGGAGGCAACTCCTCCTCCTCACATTCCTTCACCCTCTGAAGAAGGCAAGAGCAAACACTCTGATCAAATCCTGCCAAGAAAATCCCAGGATAGGGTCACCATAAGTCAGAAATGACATCAAGGCACACAACTGCACCACCAGCAAGGTGTTCCTATATTTTGTTTCCCAATATGATTTTCCAATATCAAAGTTTACCACTGAACCTTGTTGGACTCTTGCCTGCTTGTCCCAGTCCAAACCTGCCACTTTCCCTTTTTCAAAAAGAAAAAAAGTTTCTTCTCCTTCTGCTCTCTCTAGAAATGGTTTTCCTTTTATTTTTATTTTAAATATTCCTTTCCCCCCAGTTCATTACAAATTTTGTAGTAGTAAAACAAAGTAGAAGCCTTTGACAAGTATACCAAGGAAAGATGAATTTATATATATGAATGAAACTCTTTTAAAATAACAATTTGGAATAAAGATAAAATTCTTGTGGCTGATACAAGGGAAGAGCAGGATGAAATCTGTGAAAAGTTAAAAATAAAGACTCCAGATGGCATTGGATCAGTAGAACAAGCACAGAGGGAGGAAATAAATCAGAGGGCTGCTGAAAGCTGGCATAAGATGAAAACAAGCAATCATACTGGAAGGATCAAGGTCATGGAAGCATGAATGGGTATCAAGAATGAAACTATTTTGTGATTAGAGATAGTTTATACAGCAACATTGGTTAGAAATCTGAATTCTTAAACCAAAGCAAGTCTTCACTAGCATCAATGCAGCATTTTATTCCCCGTTTTTATAGTATGTCTTATTTTAAAACTACCTGGAAATTCCTTTTGGATTGGTGGTTTAGTTAGACATTTATATTGAAATAAGGTAAATTCTGGAAGAAAAGTACTGGGTGCATCTCTTAATTTCTAGAATAACTCCTGAGAAAGTGCTGCCTAATGTGACCACTTATAATCATAAAACCATCTGCTTGGATGGTCTCAATGGAAACGGCTGATGTACAGGCTTTCAACAATACTTTTCCTAATGCTGTGGCCAATTTATTGAACAGCCAAGAATAGTTATAATTCATAAGGGAGGACTGAGAATGGACAGTGCTGAGCTATTGATTTCAACGGTAACTATCAGGTGAAGCACAGATTAAGCATGAGCCTAATTGGCTATTCCTCTTCTATCTCACTCAAAATAAGTATTTTACAACAGGCAGAAAGGAAGAGGAAGGAGTATCCATTTAGAACTCTGTTCACAATTTAACTGCCAAAAACGCAGTGAAATGTCTTTAACTCTTAAATATGGGACAAACTTTTGAGAAAAAAAAGGGAACACACCCGTGTGAATCCGCAGATGATTCTTTAGATTCCCAGCTGTCGTGAATTGTTTCCCACAGCCTAGCTCAGTGCAAATGAATGGTTTCTCGCCATTATGTGTTCTCATGTGCACTTTCAGACGCTGTAGGACATAGAAACTTTTTCCACAGTCTTTAGCTGGACAAGTGAAGGAACGGTCATTCCTAAAAGACAAACATAAAATTCAGAGCACTTTTATACATGCTGTTATAGACAAGCTATCCTCTGATCAGATCCATAATGCATAGTCCTATGTGAGGGGAATGGACCGAATAGTGAAAAGGCTGGCATTAAGTTGGGATGGAGAAAGTGAGGCCCGTGGGGGAAGTGAAGTTAGTACTCAAAAAAATGTTTGTTAAGAAAGATTTGGCCAAAATGCCTCCATGTCTCATTAAGCATGGGGTCAACTGTAAGTTGACATCCTGTTTTTAAAAAAGATATCTCCTGGGCCTTGGTGAGTCCAAAAATACGTCAAAACTGCCTCTCTATTTTGGCCATTTACCCCTCCCCAAAAGGTTTTCTTAAAAAGGTCAGCTGTTGTGGGGGGGGGATGCAGCCCATCAACCACTAACAATTGCCCACCCCTGCCTTAAGAAGTTATAACAAAAGCAGGACTTGCATCTTAAAAATACATACATACAGATGGAAGAGACCCAAGGACCATCCAATCCAAACCCTTGCCATGCAGGAATAAGCAATCAAAGCACCCATGAAAGATGTCATCCAGCCTCTTTTTAATAACCTCCAAAAAAGGAGACTCCACCACATACTGAGGGAGTGTGTTTTGCTGTCAAACAGCTCTTACCACCAGGAAGTTCTTCCTAATGTTCAGGGGGAATGTTTTCCCTGTAGTATGAATCCATTGCTCCATGTCCTAATCTCTGGAGCAGCAGCAAACAAGCTCATTCCATCCTCAATATGATATCTCTTCAATATGATATTGAAATGTGGCTATTGTGTCACCTCTTAACCTTCTTTCCTCCAGGCTAAACATACCCAGCTCCCCAAGCCTCTCTTCATCGGGCGTGGTTTCCAGAACTTTCACCATTTTGGTCATCCTCATCTGGACACACTCCAGCTTCTCAACATGCTTTTTGAATTCTGGTGCCCAGAACTGAACACAGTATTCCAGGTGAAGTCTGACCAAAGCAGAATAGAGTGGCACTATTGTTTCCCTCAATCTAGACACTATACGCCTATTGATGTAGCCTAGAATCACATTGGCTTTTTTAGCTGCTGCATCACAGCATTAATGTACATTCAGTTTGTGAATTAAGATGCCTAGATCCCTTTCACATGTACTTTGTCCAGCCAGGTATTACTCACCCTGTATCGGAGACTTTCATTTTTCCTGCCTAAGTGCAATACCTTAAATTCCTCCCTGTGAAATTCATTGATTAGTTTTGGCCCAGCTCTCTAATCTGTTAAGATAATTTTGCATTCGGATCTTGTTCTCTGGGATACAATATTAGCTACCTCTCCTAATTTGGTGTCATCTGCAGAGTTGGTAAGCATGCCCTCTATTCCATCATCTAAGTATTTTATAAAAATGTTAAATAGCAGTGAGCCCAGGACAGAACCCTGTGGCACTGCACTAGTCACTTCTCTCTAGAATGAAGAGGAGCCACTGGTGAGAACCCTTTGGGTTTGATTCATCAACCAAATATAAATCCCCCTAACAACAGCATTGTCTAGTGCACATTTTACATGCTTTTTTGCAAGAATAGCATTGGGGACCTTGTCAAAGGCCTTACTAAGAAACCAAGATATGCTACATCCACAGCATTTCCTTCAAAAGATGAAATAAGATTAGTCTGGCATGACTTGTTTTTGAGAAAACCATGTTGACCTTTAGAGATGACAGCATGCCTTTCTAAGTGCTTATGGACTGTCTGTTTCATGATCTGCTCTAGAATTTTTCCTGGTACTGATGTCAGGCTGATGGGATGGCTTTTTGAAGGTGGGGATAACATTTGCCTTCCTCCAGCCTGCTGGGACTTTTCCTGTTCTCCAGGAATTCTCAAAGATTACTGCCAGTGGCTCTGAAATTACTTTTGCCAGTTCTTTCAACACCCTTTGATGTAGTTCATCTGGCCCAAAAGATTTGAATTCATTTAGATTAACCAGGTATTCTTGTACCACCTATAGCCAAAAGTCTATTAAGGGGGATTTTATTTAGCTCAAATCGAGAGGGGGGTCAGCTACAAGGACCCTGCGAGACCGTCTCCCACATGTATATCCTTCTGATTATGGAGGTGATGATGGTCCATTTGCAACTCCCACACTATCTGCTTGGCTTTGGGGATTGGGGATTTTCCAGTCTTCCAAATGCCTGCCTTGCTTTGGTGGCCTGCCTTGCCTTGGTGGCACTTGGGGTTCATTGCAGTGTACATCTAGGGTCATGAGGAATTCACATACACACCAAAATTCAGAAAAATGCACTTTTGGTAACATACTTCTTGACTTATTCAGTACTACATTTTTCCTACTGCATCCTCTGCTCCATTTTCCTTAGGTTGAGTACCCTTTTTCTTTTGTGAGAAGGGTGAGGTAAAGAAGGTTTTGAGTAGTTCTGCCTTTTCTCTGTCCCCCGTTAGCATTTTGCAGTCTTTGTCATGCAATGACCCTACCATTTCTTCTACTTCCTTTTGCTAAGATATAACCAAACAATGTCCTTTTTATGGTTCTTAATCTCTCTAGAAAGCCTGAGCTCATTCTGTGCTTTAGCTCTTTTGACTTTCCCTACATGTGCTAGCTACTTGTTTGCATTTCTCTTTGGCGATTTTCTCCTTTTTCCATTTGTGCACGTCCCTTTTAAATCTCAGTTCAGTTTAATGTTCTTTAGACATCCATCCTGGTTTCTTTAGACACCTCCCATTTTTCCTCCTCAATGGAACTGTTTGATATTGTGCCTTCAATAGCTCATTTTTAAGAAATTCCCATCCACCATGAACTCGCTTCTTTTAGTACAGAATTCCTGATCTTGAGATATTGTGTATGTTTTTTTTTTATATCTTAGCATTCTTCCTAAAAGGTTTAGGCATACACAAAACAAAACACTAAGATCCTTATGACAACCTGTGACTATCAAACCATGAGTAACTCCCACACTGCTATGTCTATGGTCACTTATTAGAAGCTGCCGAGTGTACCTAAAACTCACTCATTTTAGCTAACTTTCTCTCAATCTGAGTACTGGATTATTACACAGCAGCAACCAGTCAGATAATGCATAAATATCTGTTTTGGCAATGTTCAGGCAAAGTCACAGCTATAGCAAATCTATATACCTGTGCGTTTTTAGGTGATATTTGAAGTGCGCT
Organism: Phrynosoma platyrhinos; assembly: GCA_020142125.1. Classification (NCBI taxonomy): domain Eukaryota; kingdom Metazoa; phylum Chordata; class Lepidosauria; order Squamata; family Phrynosomatidae; genus Phrynosoma; species Phrynosoma platyrhinos. The sequence continues at coordinate 43,764,977 of CM034701.1, forward strand.
GGCCACACAAATGTCCTATCACAGCCTTCTACAGTGCACTTCAACTTTTTCTCCACACGGGGCAGGTGAGGAATGGGACTGGATTCTTTCGGTTGTGAATCTCCTGAGCAAACATGAACATTTTCACCTGGAAAGAGGTGGGAAAAAAGTATCATGAGGCTACAAATATATAAGAGTAGAAAATACTTAATGTGAACACATAATATGTCTAGCCATTCCTGTAAAGCCTATCTTGCTTTTCTCCATACCTCAGTATTTTGGCTCTGTTTCACTCCTGGACTGATATCCTCAAGCACAACATAAATGCACAAGAGATTTGATATATACTGAAATAATTTAACCAATGCTAATTAAATAGTAATTTAACTAGTAATTTAATTAATATGAGACATACTGAAGTAATGTGACTAATACTAATAATTAACTAAGAGAGTACATTATTTTAACTCTTGAAATGACAGAAATAAGTATCTTACCATTATTGCTTGCTTTAGCATTCTTGGCAAGCTGTGCACGAGTGGCAGCAATCAAACTGTCATGGGCCAGTTCCTGCACTCGTAAAAACCAAGGAGTACTGCTGTCAGTGCTACTGTTAGAGAAGAAGCTATTTCCAGAATCTTGTGCTTCATCTTGGACAAACACCAAGTGCTCTGAGGGAGTGCCAAGGCCTACAAAAGAGGCAGTTTCATCAGACACAAAGAAGATGATCAAGCTTAGCTGTGAGCACCACATATCAAGAAACTTCTACAGCGACTTTACTAGAAAGGCCTGTTGTTGACTGTATTATTCCTTCAAATTCAGAAGTGTTTAAAAATGTAGTATGCTTTTCAAAATAATGGGTGATATATGAGCATCTCCTCCACTTTAACTAGACGTTGATATAGAAGTTACCTGTCCGTGTTAAATTGAGCAGGATAAAGGAAGTGCAATCACTGGGCTGAAGGTCTTGCAATAAGCTGGAAGTATCAGGACTTGGAAGAAGCACAGGTGATTTCTGTACTGTCTGTGCCCTTGTCTCCTCACCATCAGGGCCAACATTCATCTGGAGGCTTCGCAAAACAGCAGAAGAGGGCACATCCTTTGAAGAGCTAGTATGACTTGGGGAGTCATCTAATGAAGAGAATGCAATTTTAAAAAGCATTTGTGAGACTGAGCACAGAAAATTAAAAGAGCCATGCCTGATCAGACTAAAGGCCTAACTAGTGCAGCATTCTGCTCCCTCAGTAGTCAAGCTAATGTTTCAGAGCAATTATCATGTTTTCACCAAAGATATAGAAAATAATAATAAAACAAGCAACTTTTGCCTACTATTAACTGGAAGGCAGCTAATAACTGCCAGAATTTTCCCTCCTTTATTATATTTGTATTTCTAATACAGGAGTAGCCTAAATCCAAACACAATACAGTCTGCCCTCCACATTTATGGGGGTTGGATAGAAGACCACCGTAGAAATGAAAAAAATGTGAATATCATAACCCCCTCCCCAAACATGCATGCTACAGACTCCTGTAACCAGCCCCAGCCCATCACTCACTTTCCCAGCTTGCCACTATATACCTCATCCAGACTTTAAACCCTTTCTTGCCCATCAACCTCCTTCACCCCATTCCTCTTCCTCCCAATCCTCCTCCTCTCAATCTCATGTCCTTGCAACACCACCAGCCTGTCACTCACTTTCCCAGCTTGCCACATCTAAATTTTAAACCCCTTCTTTGCCCATTGACCTCCTCCATGCCACTCCTCTTCCTTCCAAGCTCCTGATCTTCCAAAACCACAAATTGTGGTGGAAAAGCGAGTGACTGCTGGTGTTGAAAGGACAAGAGATTGAGAGGAGGAGGAGGAGGAGGATTAAGAGGAAGAGGAGTTGGGCAGAAGGGGTCAATGGGGAAGGAAGAGGTTTAAAATCTGGATAAGGCATTATGGAGGCAAGCTGGGAAAGGGTGTCACAGACTGGTGTTGTTTGCAGGACAGGAGATGAAGAAGAGAAGGGGGGGCAAGAAGTTCAAGGTAATTAAGCAGCAACTACAAACTCATTAATAATCAAATCTGTGAAAAAGAAACCAGCAAATGTGGAGGGCCAACTGTACTATATAGTAAAAAAAAACCTACTCTTTTAATACTGGACTCACCCCATGCTTCTTAAGCTGCAAGACCTGGGGATATGGCCTGTTGTTTTCAGAGGGACTCCTGAATAGACAGTTATAGGGCTGCAATATTAATCTCACAATCATAAGAAAACACATGTTTAGAATAATCAGGTTTCAGATTTTACCTGGCAATATCAGTCTGTTGCATTCTGGGGATTCAGTAACAGGAAGGAGAGACAGACAGGTAATATCTTTAGGTTCCGATTCCACAAGCCCCTCTCCTAGTGGAATAGCTGTGTTCTGAACAAACTGAACCAGCAGCTGGGGAGGGGAGGAAGCAAAGGTATTAAAGTAGCAGCCAATTATTAGAACCAAGAAAGCAAGAGATCTGTTATCGCCCTAAATGCAGAAAATTGGGTAGCATACCTGACCTCTTCGCCTACCTCTCATATAATAAACGCTTTCAAATTAACATGAACTAAAGGAAACCAAATAATTACATTCTTTTGCAACTTCTCATTTTACCATAATTGTTCTTATATTTAGCATTATTTAGGTTTACAAAGCTATTTATATTTCAAAGAAATATCATTAATAATCTGTTTGCCTTCTTATACACATATTGCTTTCAAAATTAAAATACTACATTATTTGAGCTATATCTAGTAAGTTGTGAGGATTCATCACCAATTGACTGAACTCCTCCAAGTCACAGGAGATCTATGAAGACAGAAAAGCTACAAGCATTATAATTGCCATAAGTTTAGCTATTCTAATGTTAAGAGGAGCTGGAAAAATCTTTATGCCAGACAGCTTGAGTTTACATCAAAGGCCATGAACATTTTTTTTTTTGATGGGGGAGTAAATGAAGCCTTAAGTGTAGCATAATCTTACTCAAATTTACTCAGATGTAATTCCCCATGGGTTCAATCAGGCTTCCTCCCAACTAAAGGCACAGTCTAAATATCATCTACAGGTGAGGGGCTTTGAAATAACACCCTGTCAGTACAAATCAGTTCGGCAATTTTAGAACCATTCATGAGGAAAAAATAATGCTGTAGCTATATGTGATAAGCATATGTAAACTTTTGGAAAAGCCACCATTTGTTATTATCATGATTTCCAAAAAGTACACAAAGCAAATTAGCAGTTGCTGACCTCTGGTTTGGATTCTAACTCATCCGATAACATCGATTCAAGTTTCTGATTTCCAAAAGAGATCTGGGTAAGGCACAAAGCTTGAGTTCAAAGTGAACAATGTTTGGTGTTTATACACATATTCTAGCCTCACACGTTTGTGAGGATCTTCTTACAAGAAGCTGTAATAGGCAGTTACTCAATTTCACCTGATAAGAAACAAAAATTAAAATTAATTAAATTACATAACTGACAAACTGCTACTCTTACTACTATGTCTGATATACAATTCCATTTTCTCTCTCATCCACTCAATCTATAGTAATATTATTGGCCCGAAACAGACAGCCAAAAGGTGCTACTTCCAGCTGTTTCAGGGGCCAGGTGTGCAGATGCTGCACACACCCCAATGCGGCTGGAAGCCACTCTGAGGTGGCCCAAAGCCACCAGCAAAAAAAGCTGGGAAAATCTGCTCCTTGATAGCGGCTTGTTTGGGACTGTGGTGGCAGCCCGCTTTTAGAGTGGGCCATCCGATTGCCACAGTCCTGAGCCAATCAGGGCTCGATTGTGGGTGGAGCGCCCAGAGGCCACTTCTTCATGCCCATCTGTTTCACCCCATAGTCTTCCCTACTTCTACTCCTTCGGCTATTAAACTACAGCCAGAACCAGGCTATTCTGCTCCTTTGACAGAGGTCGAAAACATACTGCAGAAATAATCGAATTTGAAACCACTTTAATGGCCCGGGCTCAATGCTAGGGAATCCTGGAAAGTTGCACCAGAACTGTCTGAAAGAGAAGGCTAAATGTCTCACAAAACTACAGTTCCCAGAATTCCCTAGCATTGAGCCAGGACAGTTAAATCAGTCTCAGATTGGATTATTTCTGCAGTGTGTTTTAGACAATAGACTCAGATCTTGGAGAGGATAAGCTTCCATAAATATTTTTAACATAACACCTTTACATTATACATTCTACAGCATCTGAAGATGGGACATTAAGCACAGAATTCAGCCAGCACTGATTAAATCCAGTAGGAGTCACAGAATCCCTTGTTTCTCTTCAGATCCCCATACTTTTTCTCCCCATCAAGAACAATGCCACTAGCACCAGGTAAGACTGCATGGTGGAGACCATTCAACAGCAATGGCACTGCAGCTGCTGATCAGTGGCACTGTGAAGGGGAAACAGTAAATTGGCTACCAAGCAGCACAATATACGCATGGGTAGTTGTGGCACCGATATAGATACTCAAGCAGAATAGGTATCACCAGTAGCATATCCTCCTTAGGCACAAGGGATCTGGGAACAATGTTAGTATGCTGTGTTGATACTAGGCACTGACCCATTAAAATAAGGGTTGCGATCTTTAGGTCGACAGACTTCTTTTTTACTAGAACTCCAAGATCTAAACAAGAATCAGGTGACAAAGACATGCACTAGAATTCCAAGCACAGGAATATATTTCCAAGTGTCAGAAATAAATTCATCACAGTTTAAGATGCATATTGACAAGCTGGAATGTGTCCAGAGGTCAATCATGATGGTAAAGATCTGGAAACAAAGCTGTCCCTAAATCAACCCCCTCAATATTCATTCCCAAGTAAAACAAACTTTATCTCTTAATGCTTGTTGCAGCCTTGCTCACTCATATTTATTCTCTTTTTTCAATGGCTTGACCATAAGTTCATTTGTTGTCCCTCCATAAAGCTCTCAATATTAAGACGGCAATCTCTTAAGACAAGGGCCTTTATTTAACTGGATGGTCTTCCACCAGTGCAGAAATAAAGCAGTTTGACACCATTTTAACTGTCACGGCTCCATCCTGTGATTTATAGTGAGGTATTCTGCCTGGTCTGTCAGATAACTCTGGTGCCTCGCCAAAACTACAAATCCCAGGATTCTGTTGGACTATGTCATGAAAGTAGTGTCAAACTTCTTTACTTCTGCAGTGTGGAGACACTCTATGCATCTGAGGAAGTAGGCTCAAGTCTAGAAAAGCTCATGCTACCAGCTTTTTTCTTTCAGTGAGTCCCAAAGGTGCTACAACAAAGTGTAACTCCTAGAATTCCACAGCATGGAGCCGTGGCAGTAAAAGGGGTGTCAAACCAGATTACTTCTACGGTGCAGATACAGCCCGCATGGCACCAATCATAGGGATGCTGGGATTTTCGGTGGCTGAATAAGCGCTCCATCCTGAGGATAGAAAATCATAGAATCATAGAATTGGAAGAGATGCCAAGGGCCATCCAATCTAACCCCCTGCCATGCAGGAACGCACAATCAAAGCACCCCTGAGAGATGGCCATCCAGCCTCTGTTTAAAGACCTCCAAAGAAGGAGACTCCACCACCCTCCAAGGGACCGTGTTCCACAGTCAAACAGCTCTCACTATCAGGAAGTTCCTCCTAATGTTGAGGTGGAATCTCTTTTCCTGTAGTTTGCATCCATTGCTCCAGGTCCTAGCCTCTGGAACAGCAGAAATCAAGCTTGTTCCATCCTCAATGTGACACCCCTTCAAATACTTAAAACAGGGTTATCATATTACCTCTCAACCTTCTCTTCTCCAGGCTAAACATACCCATCTCCCTAAGCCTCTCCTCATAGGGCATTATGGTTTCCAGATCCTTCTCCATTTTGGTCTCCTTCCTCTGAACAAAATCCAGCTTCACAACCTCCTTTTTGAACTGTGGTGCCCAGAACTGGGAATGGTAGTTTGTTGTGGCATCAGAGCAGAGCTCTTAAGACAGTGGTCCCTAAACGTTGGTCTTCCAGATGTTTTTGGACCGCAGCCCCCAGAATTCCTGCTGGCTGGGGCCAAGCTGGCTGAGGAGTGAAGCTGAAAACATCTGGAGGACCAAAGTTTTTTTTGGGGGGGGGGCACTGCTCTAAGAGGACTCCCTGAGAGGGGAGAGAGAGAGAGGAGCTCTGGTGCCACAACAACCAACCATACCCAGAATTCCACAGCCTTGAACCATGATGGGACCTACTAAAACAAATGACAGTACTTGACAATAGGGAAACCATACTTGCCCACTGGGAACAATTGGAACTATGGAAAACAATTCTTGTCCATAGAATCATTTATAGATTCCTTTTTTGGTGTGGAATATTTTAGCAACCCAGCCTCTATACTCTCTGTGGGCTTGCATTCTCCAATGACTCCCTATGGGCAAATATTTTTCAATTATTCTATATGGGCAAGTATTCCCAATTATTCTCTACAGGCAAGTAATCCCAATTATTCCCTATGGACAATGATTCCCTATGGGCAAGTATTTTTCAATTATTCTCTATGGGCAAGTATTCTCAATGATTCCCTATAGGCAAGTATTTTCAATGATTCCCTATGGGCAAATATTTTTCAATTATTCTCTATGTCCAAGCATTCCCCAATGATTCCCTATGGACAAGTACAGTATTCTGCAAGGATTCCCTATAGCAGGGGTAGGCGACCTTTCCCCTTTAAGGGCCGAGGGACTTCAGCTCCCAGAAGCCTCAGCCATGTTGGCCAATAGTCCCATGTTGGCCAATAGCTCCTGGGATTCTGGGAGCTGAAGTCCCTCGGCCCTTAAAGGGGAAAGGTTGCCTAGCCCTGCCCTATAGGCACGTATGGTTTCTTTATGGTCAAGTCCTGTCATTTGTTTTAGTACGTCATTTGTTTTAGTTAAGGCGGCGTCAACCCGGATTCTTTCTCCTCCAGTGTGGATGCAGCCTCCAGTCAGAGGAGGAACCGGCCCAGTGTAAGAAGAAGGGCTGGGAGGAGAAAGAGAAGGAGCGACCCGCAGAGCAGGCCAAGGCCAGGCCCTCCCGAGACAGGGCAGGAAAGGGAAGGGCGCCTCCGAAGGGACGACGGACCGGACCCAGGGACTGGTCTGGACCGACGACGGGCGGAAGGAAGGAAGGAAGGAAGGCCCACTTCCGGCCTGCCCAGTCCCTCTTCCGCTCCGTTGAGGGGCTAAGAGGAACCAGACACCCCTCGAGGATCAACTCCCGCCTCCCTTTCCCGGGACAAGCGGTTCTTACCGGCATCTCAGCACCGTCCGGATATGACGCACCCAACCACCGGAAGTCTTAAGGGTCCCTTCTAGGACGGACCATAGAGTCAGGGAATGGGGGCAAGATACCTAGAGTGGCTGGGTCTCCTCCTTTTCCCGGACACGCCCTCCATTTTCCAGCCTTCTCTCCAGGAGGAATCCCAAAATGCCCTCCCTTTGGAGCAGGACTAAAGAATCATGAATTTACATTTCTACGAGGGGTTTTAGCTTTTCTTTTGTCATGTCCCCCACTTTTCTTGAATGTCCTACATTTTGCGGTGCCTTGTCCTCCGTTGCAGTTCTGATATCTGGTCACCCTGTAACTAAGGGTGCATCTTGTTTTGTTGTCGTTGTGGGCCTTCAAGTCGTTTCCAACTTATGGCAACCCTGCGGCAAACCTATCATAGGGTTTTCTAGGCAAGTTCCTTCAGAGGGGGTTTGCCATTGCCATCCTCTGAGGCTGAGAGTATGTGACTCGCCCAAGTGTGACTCAGCCTCAGAGGAAGGCAGAGGGACCCCCCCACACACACTGAAGAAATCTTGCCCAGAAAACCCCATGATAGGATCTCCATGAGGCGAAATAGATTTGAAAGCACACAGAAACAATGGATTATAAGTATGGAGAGAGATCTTGTAGCACTTTTGAGACTAAGGGCCTAAGCAGACTACCAGAAATAGTGCACATTAAATTGAGGCACTGCCCTGGCTCAGTGCTAGGGAATCATGGGAACTGTATTTTTTCCCTGGGACATTGAGCCTTCTCTGTCAGAGAGCTCTGGTGCCACAATAAATTACAGTTCCCATGATTCCCTAGCACTGAGCCAGGGCAGTGCCTCAATTTAATGTGCACTATTTCTGGCAGTGTGCAAAGGCCCTAACTGATAGAATGAAGTTGGCGGCATGAGCATTTCCTAGACTTAAGTCTACTTCCTCAAATGCATTTGGAAATCCAAATGCATCTGAGGAAATAGACTTTAGTCTAGGAAAGCTCATGCTGCCAACTTCATTCTATCAGTTAGTCTCAAAAGTGCTACGAGATCTCTCTACATCAGGGACAGGCAACCTTTTCCAGACCTGGGCCGGTCTGCTGTCACCGGGGTCTTGGCTGGGCCAAGGGGGGGGATGGCGGTGCGCATGCTCATGCGCGCATGCGCACCCTCCTCCGCCACACACGACCCCCCGTGCACGCGGCTGGCACGGCTGCTACTGCGGCCGCCGCCGTAATGCGCGCGGCTGCAGCCACTACGGCGCGTGTTGCTGCTGCCATTTTGGTAGTCAAATGGCGGTTGCGACGCATTTGCGCATGCGCAAGAGTACTGTGCATGCACAAACACGACACGACCGCCATTTTGACTTCCAAAATGGCGATCGCCACGAGCGCGGCTGAAAACGCGCGCGGCGGCAACCTTCAGCCTGGGCCAGTAAGTCTGGGGCCCGGGGCCTTAACCGGTCCCCGGGCCGTAGGTTGCCGGTCCCTGCTCTACATAATAATAATAATAATAATAATAATAAAATTTATTTATACCCCGCCCTCTGAAATATCAATCTGGGCGGCTTACAATTAAGAATGAGTACATCAATAAAACATATATATACAGTACCCCCCCACCCCCCCTTAAAACAAAATTAAATCAAGTAAATTTTAAAACAACAAGAAACACAGCTATTTAAAATAGATAAAATGAAGACCCAGAAACATACTGATTCTACAGACTAACACGGCTATAGCTTTTAATATTATACGTATGTGCATATGAAATCCAACTTTGACAGCTATTATTTTAAAGCTGGGCTGTGGTAAGTTTGCCTGCCACCCATCGCTATTCCCCAGTGGTGCCAAGACACTTCTATCCCCACCCACATATGTATTTCACCCGGTTTTCCTTCCAGCCCCAGGTGTGGGCAATTATGCCACCTGGGAACACCCATGGAAAACAAAATTAACTCGGCCTTCCTTTTCTAATAGAAACATCCAGCAGTCCCTGTTCAGCAAAGTTGATAGGATCACCTCAATGTCACCATAAGTCAGGAAACGACTTGAAGGCATGCAGCAGCCCAAATGGTTGTGCTATGGTAGTTGAGAAGTCAGTATGGCCATTGAGTGGTATTCCAAAGAATAATTTTTGAAGCTCTTATAAAGTAGTTTTTGGCACAGGTTTCAAGGCTTCTTTTCCTTGTTTTGCTGCAGATGAGTGATAGAGGTGCAAAACCACTCTACCTGTACAGAACCTACTTGTTTTGCTGTATTGCCTGGCTTGTGGCTGTCTGTTGTTGTTGTTGTTAGCTGCCACAAGGTAGCCTGGCTCAGAATCTGCATACACTTGAGCTAGACCACAGAAGACAGAGTGATGAGTCACAATACCAGTGGGAGATTTAAGATGGAGAATTGCTCCATCTTTGTTCTCTTAGGACGTTATCACATGTGGGCCAGAAAGAGATAAAAAAGTGGAAATGAGGCATTCTGAAAATAAACTGAAAATAAACCTTGAT
>CM034701.1:43789378-43807706 GCA_020142125.1 Phrynosoma platyrhinos
TATATTCTCCTGTCCGTGTTTTCTTCCTAATGAATAGAGTGGATTTCTCTTTGCATAGCTTATTATGGAAATCAGAAACTATATTGCATAAACCACAGAGCAAACAAAAATGTAGTTGGTGATTGCATCTGCTAGTTTGGAATAAAGGTCACACAGGCAAAGTTGTTTGAATTTTTATTGTTATGTCTGTTTCTTCCAGATACAGAAGTCAAACAGAAATGAATAACAACCATGTATGTATACTAATGTTTACATGTATGGCTGTGAGAAGACCTTCCTTATACGCCTTGAGGTTTCCTTTACCTCTTCCTTACAGAAGGCCCCTGGTTCTTGATACCTTTTCTACCCTAGACACTCTCCAAGTGTATAAGGACTAGGGCCCAAAGTGTCTGCCTCTTAGTAATTCAGTATATTAGGTAGTATGTTTGTCTTTGCTTATAATGTCTAAAATTTACTCAGAGACTTCTGTTATAACAAATAAACAGTAACTTTGTTGAATAATATTTAATAAGCTTAGGTCAAATAGTTCAACTTAGTGTGGTTACTTTAAAATAACAGTTGCAGGCTTCTCACATTTTCCTCTTTACTGACTCAAGTACACTTCCTCATCTATTCAGAATCTTTATCTGTCTGTACTGAGACCCTTTGTCTTGCTCCCCAGTTGCTCTACTGCAGTGATTCCCAGACTCTGGTCCTCCAGGTGTTTTAGACTTCAGCTCCCAGAAGTCTCAGCCATCTTGGCCAATGGTCTATGATTCTGAAAGTTGAAGTCCAAAACATCTGGAAGACAAGAGTTTGGGAATCACAGTTCGACTGGCTTGTCATAATACTTCTCTTAGGGCTTTTGCAGACTGCCAGAAATAGTGCAAATTGAGTCCACTTTAAGGGTTAGGGTTAGGGAATCATGGGAACTGTATTTTATTGTAGCACCAGAGCTCTCTGACAGAGAAGGCTCAATGTCTCAGAAAAAAACAACAATTCCCATGACTCCCTAGCACTAACCTTAACCCTTAAAGTGGACTCAATTTGCACTATTTCTGGCAGTCTGCAAAGGCCCTTACTTTCTCTAAGGGCAAGTCAGATTCCCTATGTGACCATCTCTCAAGACCTCTCCCGCAAGGACTCACTCAACTTGAACCTCCTCCTGAACCTAACTCAAAGTCACTCACTCCTGCTTTTATATCTTCTCCTTCCCTTGCAGCCCCTCCCTCACAGTCTGCCTGAATTGTGTTTGACTGTCAGGAAACCACATCTGCCCAATGACTATCAGAATGGCATAGTGATTTAAGTGATGGCCTGTGACTTTGGAGATCAGGGTTCAATTCTCTGCTTAGTCATGAAACCCCTTGAGTTACCTTGGGCAAGTCACATGTTCTCAGCCTCAGGGGTAGGCAGTGGCAAACCTCCTCTGAACAAATCTTGCCAAGGAAACCCCATGATAGGTTTGCCTTGGGATCTCCATAAGTCAGAAATGACCTGAAGGCACACAACAACAACATGTATAGCAGTAAAGTTAATCCAGCAAATTCTATTTGGTTTGATTAGAAAACCATCTAATTAAACTTGTGGGTCTTGATATCTGGAAATCTGAGGGTTTGCATTTAAACTCCATACCCACCAATTCCAATGTTCCTGTTGTGGTGCTTCTGAAATTCATCTTCAGCCATAGAGGCCTCCTATGGCAGTGGGAGTTCTAGAATACCCTCCCACACCAGTAGACTAACAGGGCAGGATGTCTCTTTTTCTTACAGAAGGGAAGGAGGAAAGGGGCCCTTTTTTACAGTGGTATCTACTGTATATACTCAATTATAAGTCAATTCATGTATAAGTTGAGGGCAGGTTTTGGGGTCAGAATTACGGATTTTGATATGACCCATGGATAAGTCGAGGGTAAAACCATCCTAGGGGCTTGTAACAAAGGATGAAGCAAAGGAAAACAATGCCAAAGAACATAAAAATTCCAGCAGGCATAAGTGTGTTCACCCTAAAGGCTGGATGGATGAGAGAATAGAGTGCTTCCAGGACAGATTATGCTCTTGCCTTTCACCAGAGGATGGTTCCTTTTTTAAAATAAGAGTTAAAATACAGTACGTACATTTGACCCATGGTTATGTTGACTCAGGGTTTTGGGGTCAATTAGACTAAAATTTCTAGATTTACACATGAGTATATACAGTAATTGCAGGGACATACTTCTATCACTAGGCCAGTAAATGAGGTTGGTAGAGACCACACAAATGGCTACATTAATATTAATGCGTATATTATTGCCAATATAGAGGTAGGCACATGGAAGCCCAGAGCTCAAATCTGGCTTCCTTCCTGTTTTGATTATTGCATGGCATCACAAGGACCTTCCATGTAAACTCCCATGCTCTTGCAACCTATTCATGCTCTTGTAATATCTTTCTTGCAAGCAGAGACTCCAGGAAAGGGCTGGAACCCTTTTAAACCCATCTTCTACAGTGCAGTATGAGCAGCTAGTGAGGCAATGGCAGAGTCCTCAGCTGATAGTGTACCTGAGCGCTTCACTTTTCTACACAGGCCAGAGCATAAGGAAGTTGTAGTGAGCAACTGGGCTGCTTAGATGAAGGGTTTTGCTAAATCTTCTGCTTCTAATTGTGCTGGAAGAGACCCCTTCTTCTAGCTTGGGAGTGAATCAGTGAGCAACAGCTATGCTGCAGGGCCTCCTCCATTGCCCAGTTAGAAATATGGCCCCTGTTGACAATTAGTTGCTGACCAGAGATTTAATGTCTTTTCTTGAATTCTGTGTACACAATAAGGCAGGGCAGTATTAATAGTTTTTGAAAGATCTAGGACATAATATGGAACACAGAGTTCTCCAAGCAATTCTGCAAATTGCTCTAAAGCTCAAAAACCTAATGCAGACTGAAATTATTGTTCATAAATCTAGAGCTAATGGCATACATTTGGAAATAGTTGTCTTTGAATTGCAGATGTTTCTTGGACACTACTTGTTACTTTCTGTATTGTTAGGGTTTTTACTGCTCAGGTGATCATAAGACTAACAGATTCAGAATTCATTAAGACTGCCTCAGGATTATCCACTAGTGCTACCTTTGGAACTAGTAAAGTTTGCCTGCTGATAAGAAGAAAAAGCTATTGTACTAACTTAATGGGAAGAAAAAGCTACTGTACAAACTTAATGGGAATAATATATGGCACACTAACTCTGTGGCTACAATCCTGTGTATGCTTTTCTGAGAACACTGAACATTGTGAAACTTTTTTCCAAGTAAACATAAAATTGTGCTTGGTGCCACAGTTCCTAATCTGCCTGTCTCCCAACATATTCATACAATCTGAGTCTGATGTGCTAATAAAAGAGTGGAAGGTATTATTTTGAAGTATTTTAATTGGTTTTAATCTGTTTTCTTTTCTTAAATTGTATAAACTGTTTTTAGTCTTTTCAAATAATTTTATTGTTATTGTTTAAATTGATCATGCTGATTTTATTGTTTGCCACCCTGAGATCTTTAATTAGAGGGTGGGATATAAATATTTTAATAAATAATAAATACATATACACATTGTGAAATGGAAATCTTCTGGTTATTCAAGTAATTGAGCAAATCATGTAAGAAAAGAAAACCCCCAGCCACCTTGGTCACTACAGTTGGCCCTCCACAGTTATGGCTTTGACTTTTGCAAATTTGATTTGTGGTTTTGATTAATATGTTCTCTCTAGGAATCTTTAAGTCCTCCAGTGCAATTCTACTGGAGGTTGACCATAGAGTTGTGCTGGAGAACCTAGAAATTCCTAGAGAAAGCACTTCTCTAGGTATTTGTAGGTCCTCCAGCATGATTCTGGCAGATGTTGACCATAGAGTTGCACTGGAGGACCTGGATATTCCTAGAAAGGTGTAAAAAGAATAGTGTTTTTTTTATTTGCGGTTTTTCCACATTAATGGGTGTCCTTCTCCCCTAATCCCAGTGAATGTAGAGGGACCACTGTAGTCAGTTTAATCAATAAACCTCAATGTGTTTATCAGTTAGACCTGGGGTGGGCAGCTTTCAGAAGCTGTACACACATGTACACCACCCCATGCTTTCCCTCTTTTTGTTTCCCCAAAAAGAAGCCTTCTGCCCATTACAAAATAAGATAGTTTTGCTATGTTTTTGCCCTTCTCTGAGCTATTCTATGTAACCTAGAACTTGGGGAATATTAATTTAGCTCAATTATGGCTGAGTTATTCAGCCTTGGGGTCTATCTATATTTACGGAGGTCAGAGGCAAAGAACTGCAGAGGCGAGATTCTGTAGGAATTATATTTTATTAAGGGTGCTAAACACACGTGCAAAATTTACACACTTGCACACAAGCACACAAGAAGCTAAGAATCAAAGGAGTTCGATTGGAATAGAGTTAAGGCTTCACTAACGGAGATATTTACCAGTAGTGATATTGCTCCTGTAGATGCGGTTTGATGGATGGGTTGTGGGAGTCAGTTGTTCAGAAGTGCTCAGATTGGGAATGGCGAGCCAGGTCTAGCAGAGATTTGAGTGACAGAGTGGCTCCCTGCAAACTGGCTAGCCTGTTGAACAATGGAAGTTTGGGGGTTTTATAAAGGAAATTCAACCTGGGGCAAAGTCCAGGAGTCCCATGATCAATAGTCCAAATTGTATGAGATAACCCTCTAGGGTGGGGACTTCCGAGGTGGGAATTGGGATACAAATGGACAGATTCCTGCTCTAGATAGGCTGCAGGACCTGGTAGACAGGAACAAATATTGCACAGAAACTTCTCCTTGCCTTCCCTGAGGTGTGTAGGTGAGTCACAGCCCGCTGGCAATTCCTAAACTAGCCGATGTCATCCCCTCATAGCTGGGAAGCTATGGCATATTTTAGAGTCATGGTGGGGTGAATCTTACCCTATTTGTTGATATTAAATGGGAGGCATTGGGTCGTGGTAACATCTAGGTTCAACAGTTTCAGATCACCAAAATTTTCCCCTAGGAGCTTTGTGGGAATGCTATTACAGAAGGTGATAACAAATTCAATTTTTGTAGGATGTGTATGGGCGTTGAACATTAGAAACAAGTATGTATGCAGCATGGTGTCAATGACTTGACACCATGTATTCAAATCACTTCTTATTTTATCCTAGGTTTGATATCAGCCCTCTCAAAAACAAATGGTCTTGCACTGTTTTTATAGTATGGTTTGTTGATTTTATTCTTGTTATGTTTTTATATATTGTATCTTTATACATTGTTGTACACTTTACTGTTGTACTCCCACTTCAATCCGTAGGGAGAGGTGGGAAAATATAAATAATTATTATTATTATTATTATTATTATTATTATTATTATTATTATTATTATTATTATTATTATAGCAAATGCTCTGGGATTCTAGCTCCTTAAGGAGTAGCCTTGAGTGCCTCTGTAGTTGGGTTAGCCCTCAGGATTGTAACGAAAGGCATGTTGTGGATATTTGGCTAATAATAGGTAGTAAAGGGGTTGTGGAAATTTACTTCCTCCTTGCTGTTACCAAGAAGAAAACATGTTATCTCCCTTTTCTCAGACTGATTGTACCAGAGTTCAGTTATCCTTTCTATATTTTCTAGAATATATAGAGCTCTAATACTATATCTGTTTATAGGTGATGAGATTAATTCCAGCTATGCACTCAAAAGCAGTTGAAGTGCTCCTAGATCAGCATTATCTATCTGGATAAATTACTTTGCTCTATAAAATTCCCTGATTTTCTACCCAGAGTTAACTGTGTGCAGTGTTTTCCTTTTTCTTGTCACATCCAACACAACATGTGACACCACATCATACACTGTATATGTCTTTGTTATTGCCTCACATTATTGGTAGTAGCTGGCAGGACAAGGAGAGCGCAATGCAATGACTTGACACCATGTATTCAAATCAAGCTTGAACTCTCCCTAGAAACCAAACTGAGACTAAACTGAGACTATTGTACTTTGGACATATCATTAGAAAACATGAACTCACACACAAAAAAGATGATGAGGCTTGGCAAGGTAGAAGGTAGTAAAAAAAGAGGAAGACCCAATTACAAGTGGATAGACTCAATCAAAGAAGCTATGGCTATCCTGAGTTTGCAAGACCAGAGCCATTGATGACAGGTTGACTTGGAGGCCTCTCATTTATAGTACCGCCACAAGTCTAAATTGACTTGACAGCAGTTAACAACAATTGTGTTAGACATTATAAGAGAGTGACAAAGCAGTGGCATTTCTGGATCTTTTAGTCTAGTTTGGTTGTAAGCTGTACAGCATTTATAGATTACACAACTGCATGCAATTTTCAAATGACAGTGCTGTTCTTTGAGCATCTACAGTACCTAAGGCAAGAAATGCCATCCTACAAAGCTAAAAATAGTGATAGTGCTTGACGTTGTTGGGTGCTAGCTAGCTGCTGCTTCTAATTAAAATATTCACATTGTGGTGGCCTGGATTTTCTAAGTGGAGCATGTAGATCAGAAATGAAAGCTGACCCCTTAGAAAATGTTTGGAAGGCAACCTCTGTGTGTTGCATACTGACAACATCTTGTGCACCCAGAGCACTGCCATATGTGGGACATAGCATTAGCTGCAGTATGTACATTAGGGTAGCGAAAGGCGGGAGGGTGTAGACACTTTTTTGCGATCTGCAATTGCTCCCCAAATCCCCCCAAGTTTTTCTTTTTGAAGTTGGGCAGAAAAGTGGCCACAAAATGTCCCTGGAACATCAAATGATCCCTTCCCCTACCCCTAAAACTTACTTGAAACACCAAACATCAGCTAAAACATCCCTGGAAGTGTAAACTAGAATGAGAGTTCTAAGTAATTTTGGGGTAATTTTCAGCCTACCATAGGGGTAAAAATTGGATCCCACTATATTTGCCCACACCAAGGTAGATAATCTTTACCTCTCTATATACATTAGGTAGAATAATTCTGGAGTTGCTACCAACTGAATGAGTGAGAGTGTGGTCAGATAAGGTGTGTACTGACTTAAAAGCATGTGAAGAAATGCCTTTTTCTCTCATGAGTTTTGTACCATTCAGTTTCACTGACTTATTACTAAAGACAGGGAAACTATCCATTTTCCTCCCTCTATGAGTAATTTTATATACCTCTGCTTACTTTGCAATATTTCCTGGTGAGGAGTTATTCCAGTCCACAGATCATTTTGCTCTTTTCTGTGCCTTTTCCATGTCAACTATCCTTTCTGGAATGCATTGCCCAGAACTGTACACAGTGTTCTTGAGTAAAGGCATTATGATATTGACAGGTTTTTTTAATTCTTTAATCCCAACGTGGGATTTGCCATTTTCATAGCAGTTGCACACTAGTCTTGACATTTTCATTGGGCTTTCAACCATGGCTACAAGATCATCATGGTCAGTCGGTGCCATCTCAGACCCTTCAGCATATATGTGAAGTTAGTATTTGTAGTCTTAATTTGCACCATGTTCTTACACCAAATTGTATTTGACATTTTAATGCCTGTTCCTGTACTGAAGGGAAGACCCTTTAGACCAATTGTTCCATTTTGTTTCAATCACCTTTAATAATTTCTACATGTCAAAATATTTACACAGATAGAAAGCATTAGTATAACTATATGTAAATCTAAGTAATGATTAGCCAGGTCAATTGTACTTATGTCTGAGGCCTGCAATTTAGGATTTATCAGAAATGTCACAACTTTGATAAAAACATACCAGTTACTTGAAGGTACATTAAAATGTGACAGTGGATGAGAAGGAAGCCAGCTTAGCTATTTTTGTCCCATTCCATCTTTTGCGATGAGAGAAACCAAGAGAACAGCAGGCTCAAGGTCAAGATCTTCCAATTTTCCTCTATCTTTCTTGCGCCAAAAACATGGCAACTCCCACACAATTCCTAGCTGCAGGAGATTCTGTTTTGGCATGTATTTTGCCACCCTATTCCAGAAACCACTCAGCATTAACTTGACAGCATTATGTTTAATTATATTAAAGGTAAAGGTATTCCCATTTGACAGGGTTGTCAAATTGTGTTCAACTGTAGGGGGGCAGTGCTCATCTCTGTTGCTAAGCTGAAGAGCCAGCGTTGTCAAAGACAGCTCCATGTTCATGTGGTTAACATGACTGCACAGAACGCTGTTACCTTCCCACCAAAGTGGTACCTGTTTACCTACTTTCACTTTTAAATACTTTTGAACTGCTAGGTTGGCAAAAGCTGGGACTAGTGATGAGAGCTTACTCCATCCCATGGCACTTGGACTTCGAACTGCTGACCTGCCAATCTTGCAATCATCAGAGTCGGCGTCTTAACCGCTGATACCGTGTATTATCTGAAATATGTCTGTATCTTGCCACAGTATTAATTATACTCAAAAGTCACAAGGAATATTATTGGCATGTTGTGATAAAGGGTTCAGAAAAAGATTCACCTTGCGAGGATCCTATCATAAGTAGCAGAGCATAATAAAGCTCTACCAGGCCCTCCTACCTTCCTGAGCCATGACCTCTCCTGGGGCTGGTTTGTCCCACTCCCACAGCCATTCTTTAGCAAGGGGATAACAGGAGGCGGGCAGATTGTACTTCAGCAGCCAGCCACAGGAAGATGGTATCATGCTCTTAAATCCCTGGAGGACCTCTGGGCATCCGGGAGGATGCTTTTGTGGTCCTGCAAATCACTGGAAGCACAGCCAGCATCTGCCTAGCAATTTTTCTATTGCCACTGAATGGGCACTCCAGACCGGAAGAGGTAAGGTCAGAGCCCCATGGTTCAGCACGGACAGCAGAATTGAATTAACTGGCTATAAAATTTGTTGTTGTTGATAGCTGCCCTCCTGACTCATGGCAACCCCATGTATGAGACAACTCCAAGGCCCCCTGTCCTCCACTGCTCTGTTTGAGTTCTTTAAATTCAGGCCTGTGACCTCCTTAATTTAGGGCTTTTGCAGACTGCCAGAAATAGTGCACATTAAATTGAAGCACTGCCCTGGCTCAGTGCTAGGGAGTCATGGGAATTGTATTTTTTTTTTTCTGAGACATTGAGCCTTCTCTGTCAGAGAGCTCTGGTGCCACAATAAATTACAGTTCCCATGATTCCCTAGCACTGAGCCAGGGCAGTGCCTCAATTTAATGTGCACTATTTCTGGCAGTCTGCAAAGGCTTAGTCCATCCATCTGGTGTGTGGTCTTTTTCTCTTTCTACTATTTTCTACCTTTCCTACCATTATTGTCTTTTCTCATGAGTCATGTCTTCCCATGACATGGTCAAAGTACTACATCTTCAGTTTAATCCTCTTGGTTTCCAGGGAGAGTTCAGGCTTGACCTGTTCAAGGACCCATTTGTTTGTCTTTCTGGCCATCCATGGGATCCTCAGCACGCCTCTCCAGCACCACATCTCAAATGAGTTGATCTTCATCTTGGGGAATTGGGGGGGGGGGGCGTGATGGAGAATACAATGGATTGGACAATTCTAATTCCAGCTATATTATATCTTACTTTAAAATGCTGGGTTCTGTTCAGATTAAAACATTTGTCCTGTAAAGCCTTTGCTTGGCAGTTTGACTGCTGATGGTTAGAAGGGATAAATCCAGATCTTGCGTACTGACTGGTGGTTATTGTAATAGCAAATACCATGTTTTCAAATGCAGTACCTCTGGCTTACACAAGTCTTTTCTCCCAAACAGGAATCTCCAAAAATTAAGTCTCTTTGGTGATATAAGCATTCTGCAACAACATGGAAGTATATCGAATACATACCTCAGCAAAGTGGACCCAGATGGCAAAAAGATTAAACAGTAAGTTGTCAAAAATATTTTTACAACATTCTCACTTAAATCTATGTGTTGCTTGATTGAAACTGGCTTGTAAATATGCTAGGTTTATAGAAATATAATCCTTTGGTTATGTCTTTGTTACCTGATCATTTAATGGTGTTTGTGATTTGTGTACCATTTGCTTTCTTTGTCAGTTTTTTCTGCAGAAAGATGACACTATATATATAAATTAACACTAGTATAGGTATAGATACATTGTGGAGAAGGCATTTGATAAAAATTTTAAAGAATTAAAGAAGCAGAGCCAGAAGAGTCTCAAAAGCCAATCCAGTCCCCTGTTGCTGCCACCCAGCATTCTCAGTAGTGAACCTTATGCTATGTAGGTTGCAGTGCACAAATCAGAGAAACCTTTCAACAGATGCTTCAGGATTGTTCTTTGATTCAGCAAGCATCTGCACTGCAGAAATAATCCAGGTTGACACCAATTTAAGTGCCATGGATCATTGCTATGGAATTCTAGTGATTGTAGTTTGTTGTGGCACCAGAGCTTTCTGACAGAAAGGCTAGATGTCTCACAAAAAGTACAATTCCCAGAATTCCATAACATTGAGCCATGACAAAGTGGTAACCTGGATAATTTCTGCAGTATGGATGCAGCACAACTGAGAGCTAGATTCCTAAGAAGAGTTTGTTTTAGTTTAATATCTTTTTAGGGGTGGGTGGGTTTGGGTGTTGATGTACCTACTGGTGTTTTTAATGTTGTAAGCCGTCCCTGCGCTGCAGAGCGGCAGGATAGAAATAAATTTTATTATTATTATTATTATTATTGAAAATGCTATGTGTGGTGATTTTTTTGTGTTAAAAGAATAAAAGGAAACAAAGGACCTTTACAGACTGCAGGAAATAACGCAGCTTGAGGGCTCTTTAACTGTCCTGGCTCAGTGCTAGGGAATCATGGGAATTGTATTTTTTTCTGGGACATTGAGCCTTCTCTGTCAGAGAGCTCTGGTGCTACAATAAACTACAGTTCCCATGATTCCTTAGCACTGAGCCAGGACAGTTAAAGTGGCCTCAAGCTGCATTATTTCCTGCAGTCTGTAAAGGCCCAAAGTCCCATGTACTGTGTGATGGTCCAAAAACTTTAATATCTTAAAGAGCCCAACACATTTCAGCCTTGTCACCAATTGGCCTTCTTCAGGGGCTATTATCAGAATTTTTTGGAGTTGCGGTCTGTACTCTCGTCAAAGTGGACACTCTGAGTATGAGAAAGAAGGGCGTTTTTGTGATAATAATTTGTCACATTTGGATTACTGATTTCATTGTTTAAATAAGATGCACTAAGTAGTGGTGCAAGAAATAGATACAAACATTATTGAATCACAGTGCCATTCTCTTTAGGAATAATAGTAATCAATAGCTACCTTGAACATGTGAGTAAACAAGGGGATCGAAGGGAACAAAATGAATGTTGCATCCACTCATTTAAAAAAGCAAAACTAAAGGAAAGTAATAGGACTTCAAAACCAAGGGTGGTACTTCTATAAGAGCTTTACAGGTATTTATATATATTTCCCTCCCCCAAATATTTAACTTAGGTTGAGTATCCTTTATGTGAAATGCTTGGGACCAGGCATGTTTTGGATTTCAGATTTATTTATTTTTTATTTTTGAATGCTTGCATATACATAATGAGGTATCTTGGAGATGGGATCCAAGATGAAGATGGGATCCAAGTCTAAACATGAAAGTAATTTTATACACAATATTTTAAATAATTTTGTGCATGGAACAAAGTTTATGTACATCGAAGCAAATGTGACACTATCTCAGCCACCCATGTGGACAGTTTTGGAGCATTTTGGATTTTGAAATAAGGGATATTTCCACACATTTCTTGTTTCAGAAGTATTAAGTAAGTACTTCCAGACAGTGTGCTTTGGGATAGTAGTGTTAAGTTGTTTTCTCATCTACCTAAACTAGGCTCTGAATAAAATACTTTTACAGTGGAAGGATAAGCCTATTCTTGTGTTTCTTCTTGCAGAATACAGCAGCTGTTTGAAGAAATATTGGGTAACAGCAGGCAACTGAAATGGCTGTCATGTGGGTTTATGCTACAAATCGTAACACCCACATCATTGTCATCTCTCTCAAACCCTATTGCCAACACAATGGAACATCTGAGTTTACTGGACAACCACATCCCTGGTAATACCACTCTTATCACAGCGGTTGAATTGGAGCGCTTTGTCAATCTTCGTTCGCTCGCCTTGGATTTCTGTGATTTTACAGCAGAAATGGCAAGAGTCTTGGCTGATAGTAACCATGTGCCTTTGTATCGACTGTCTCTTCTGGTCCACAATATTTCTGTAATGCACAAGTCCTTGGAAAATATGCCAGAGGATGAGGATTGGAAGGCACTGACACGCAACAGTACTAATCTTCGGGTCTATATAATGGCTTTTGATATCAAGAGTGATGACATGTTAAGGATTCTTAAGCCCAGTATCCCATTGGAGAGGATTCACTTTGACAGCTACATCACTTGCGTTTCAGGAGCTGTTGTTGATCTCATATCTAGGCAGTATGATAAGTTTCTCACTCATTTCATACTAATGAATGATGTGATAGATATGTCTGGCTTCCCAGATCTCAGCGATAACCGGACCGAAGATCCATTGGTTTTACTGGCCTGGAGGTGCACAAGGCTCTCTCTTCTGGCAGTACATGGTACGCAGCTAATTCCATGAGTGCAAAACATGGATAGTTTAGAAACCCACATATCAGTATGTGTATGGATATACACTTGATACCTCATTCCAGGTATTTTTCACCTGGAATTAAAAACCCAAGTTACTAGGGAGGGAGTAAATGTCGTTGTGGTATTTGGCATGGGCAAATGGTTATAACTGGTACAAAAGACTTAAGGCCTTTGCAGACTGCCAAAAATAGTGCACATTAAATTGAGGCACTGCCCTGGCTCAGTGCTAGGGAATCATGGGAACTGTAATTTATTGTGGCACCAGAGATCTCTGACAGAGAAGGCTCAATGTCTTAGAAAAAAATACAGTTCCCATGACTCCCTAGCACTGAGCCAGGGCAGTGCCTCAATTTAATGTGCACTATTTCTGGCAGTCTGCTAAGGCCCTGAGTTACAGAAATTAAATCTGAGAGAAAGCAACATTAGTTCTAATACTGTTTGATACTAGTATTTTCATTAATCATTCGTTCTTGATTTCTTCATAGGTATTACCATGTGGTGTGCTGAAATCATCACTGGGTGCTTCAATCTAAAACTCAAATGCTGTGTATCTACAATTCACTATACATAGCATATACTAAGAAAAATACCATGAGACATTTCCTTATTCAGCTATCCAGGGGCACAGGGGAAGAGGCAGCCTCACAAAATTAAATTTTAAAAACTTGTTTGCACAGTACATTCATAGTTTTTATTAATTTAGTAAACTGACCAAAAATAGTGGTTAATTTATGTATTTATTTATATGCTACCATTCTTCCAGAGTGGGAGCCAAGGCAGCTCACAGAAGAAGAGGGTTATTGTGACTGTCAGTTAAATAATCTTTGGGGCAGGAAGGGGAGAAAGAATTAATATAAAATCCAATAAAGTAGCAATGTCTGACCTTCCGGTTACACTGTTTCAGGTTACACCGTTTGGGCTCACAACCTGATTGCAATTGCTCGTCTTCGTGGCTCTGATTTGAAAGTGCTTGAAGTCACAGAAGAAAGCATTGATTTTGACCAAGGTGAACTGGCTGATCAGGATGTGGATCCAGTGCATAATCTCATTGAGCAGGTATCCCTTGGATTGAGTCGACCTTGGCATGCAGTCATGGACATAGAATTACTCAGTGTCTTTACTGAGCCAACTCGTCATTTTTACAGAGAAATGCAAAGCTTCAGTGAAGGCATTTAGCTCTCTTTATTTACAGTTCCTGTGGTTACATATGCAAGTAGGGTCCTATTATGTTTTTCAGTAGTGTGAATTAACCCCTCTTGTGCTGTGTTTAATCAGTATTAGCTATATAGAATTATATATGTATATTCTACTTCTTGATCAAAGAACGTAGTCGGGTATCGGTTTAGAAGCTGAAAGTGGCAACGTTTAGGGCTTTCACGGTTAATGGACTTGTCTACAAAAACAAAACAAAACTCAGATGTGGCCGAAGGTTGTCTGAGGTTGCCGGCTAACTTTCTTTTTGTTTTGAGTAACTCTGCAACTTCACTGATTTTACTATTGTTGGAGTTTTTGTGCTCAGGAGCCAAAAATCTTTTCCCTATCCATAGCCCAGTGGTTTTGAATGCAGTCATTGTCATGTAAACCGGTAGCATGCTACTCAACGCTTTTTAAAGAAATCAGGACTATCAATACCATTTACTGTATACCTTTGCTTTGATTTCACGTACAATATCTGAAGCATGAAATACTGCCACTCTGCAATCTCCTCCTTGAATATGAATCAGTAGTCTCTTGCACTGTGTAGCTTCTTCAGATGTTTACCTGACTCTGAAAGCTATGTTGTAGCTTCAATGTAAATGAATTATAGCTTCTTTTTCTTGTGGTCTGTCAGCTTCTCTGTACAAGTTAGCTTTGGGCCCAGATTTAAAAAGAAATGTTAAGTCTTTACACTCCAATGGGGTAAAACCATAACAATTTAGATATAAATTTATAAGTCTTCTTTGCTTGCAAACAAACATTAGTCGTGAAATCCCTAGCAACTAAGTCACTGGATTTTCTCTGTCAGCGCCTGTGTCAGCTGCCAAAGAATAGATTAAAATGAAGAAGTGCCCACATGCTGGCAGGGGCAGGCCAATTTTTGGTCAGCCAGATACTGCTAGATTGTAATATATAAGGTCGAATTTCGACCTGTGGTACACAGCTGTGCTGTGGCTCAGTCAGCAACCTCAGAACTCTTAAACATGCACCTGTTTCACTGTGAATAGTGAATGTAAAGGAAGGAAAGGAAAACAGATGCAAGCCTTGTTCTATCACAAGTATGAGCTGCTATGATGCATGAAGAACATTCCATGAAGTATGTTTTAAAATCTTGTTATATCTGAGAGGCTTTAAAAGCCGATTTAAACTGTTTCAGGGCAACCGCGGTACAGACGTGGTCTCTGTGAGACTTCCACCTGACCCAAGTTTTAAGTGGTACGAATGTTGTGCATTTAATGTTAAAGGACAGTCTGCAATAATAAAGTAAGTGGCCAACGTGGGTGCCCAGCAGTGCTGAGACCTGGCTGCCATATTGTAAGCTTTGGAAAACACAATTTATGCAACAGATGTCCAGATATGATTCTATTTATGGAAAAGTTTATATGTGTTTTACAAATGGTTTTACCATCTTATATTAAAATGACCTTTTGACAGGTGTGCGCTGTTTTGTCTCCAGTGAGCACATACCATGCGGATTTTATATGTACATCAGTAGAGTGAATCCACTGGCACAGTGTGTGTATATGCCAGATGTGGTGAGATTTTATCTTATAAATGTGATCAGACTAAAGAAACTCCTGACAGAAAATGTAAGGAAACCAGCTGAGTGTTTGACTTGATGACTGATGTTGTATGGTTTATGTTAAATGTATATTCTTTTAATCAATGAATAAAGCATTAAAACTCAGCAATGAAAAATATTTTATTATATCAGGATGATGATAATTTTACTGTCAGATGTCACACTTTATGTTGTAAACTGCTTGCTCCCACTGTTTAAAGTCCAGAAATCTTTGCCTTCTGAAATATGAAACAGGCATTTTCTTTGTTTTGCTAATGTTTTTTGAGCATTTTAGGAAAATAAGCTGAGCAAAACACCAAACCAGCTAATATAATCTGATATCATTTACTTTAACCTTAAAAGTGTAAAATGCAGAAAGCCCAAATCCCTTCCTTAGTAATGACTTATATCTAAATTAACTTTGTTCGTAGACACATGTGAAATAGATCTATATCCTACTATTAAATAGACTGTAAACATCTTTCAAGCTTTTGACTTTACATGTTAGCTCTAGGCAAAAATTTTATTGTACTTCCTGGATGACATGACTACATGGTACATTGGAAAATAGCACATTGGCTTCTGTAAGAAAAACATAGTTTTTTCTTTGCAATTTGTCCCCCCCCCCTCTAAATTTTATTAGAGTTCAATACTACATACTTAGTTCCTCTAAAGTTAAAAACTTTAAAATAGTATTGGTGATGAGGGGGAATATTAAGTACATTCTTTAGATGTCCAGTGCAGATGGATGGTCTAACTGCACATTACTTCAGCCCTGGTACCTTTCTGGGGACCCACAAATTGCCTTTGGAGCTGAACTACACAGGTGTAATAATTAGCTTCTTAAATATTCTTGAGTAATGTGTAGGTGAGGGGAAAAGGTGAGTCAATAATGTTTGTCCTGCAAACTAACAAAACCAGTTTTCCCTGTTAATGTGTGGTTTCCACATCTATACAAGTGTGGAAATATATTGGTTCTAAGGTCCAGATTGCCTCCTTTTGGTGCTGTGGTAGTGAGAGCATTTGTGACAGGCAGAGATTACAGAATGGAAGGAAGCTTAAGTCTTGAGTATGGCAAGATCATATTGAATGGTTCAGTAATCCTTTTTAGGGTAATAGTTGTGATACACAAAACTCCAGTTATAATTTGTGTACCTTTTCATGATTTTCCTAGCATTGGTTCATATGCTTTCCATTAGGAAAAGCACTGAGTACACATGTATTCAAGGCAGAAGGAAAGCTCCAATAATTTCTTAGTGTTATTTTACAAGATTGACCAGTGAGTTGCTTTAAATAATATAGATTACTGGGTGGATTTATGCTCTTTTTGTACTGGATACAGTCAGATAAACTTGGAGAACAGTATGAAATCAAATGCACAGTGTGCTCTTTTTTTCATATAATCTTTGAAAGTAGCATTGGAAATGTTAAAACATATCTTTTATATCAATTTTTCCTTTTTTCTCAAACAATTGCCTGGGAAACCAACTTATTTTAGTGTACCATGGTCATTTAGCAACCAGAAACAGAAAGCAGGGGGCAGGGAATATGCTATGCAAAAAAATAAAAAACAATCAGAATTAATGTTTTCTGGAAGTAGTTTATCTCCTGCCTTCATCCCAGCATATGGGTTCCGTAGAAAGACTTAATTCAGTTGACTCTGGCTGAAGCAAAATGTGTTCTGAAAGCTCTAGCAACATTATTAACAACAACAACAACAACAATATTTTCCATCTTTTTCCCACTGCAAGAAAGATGAGAATTGCCTACTGATGAGAAGCCTCAAACCAGCCCAGAGTACATATCAGTTGAAGCTAGTGGGCTTACTTTCAGCTGTGTATATGGCTGTATGTATGGCACAGCACAATCAAAGTGAGAGCATGCTACTGCTGGGTTTTGTTAGGTGACTAATGTTTGCTGGATTGTAGTCAACATGTTAGAAATCCAGTGCAATGAGCAGTCTGGTGTATTAACTATTGACATTTTCACTTGCCTTTCTTCCAACCCAGTTTAAAAAATAATAGCATAAAGCAATTTATTACATAGAGCCAGATATTACTTAAAGCAGTTTAATTATGTAATAAACAATCCACAAACTAAGAATTGTAGTAATAAGCAGTACATAGCAGCACAATAAAATGCAGCCTTAAGCCAAAAGAAAAAATTCTTCAGTTTCTGCACAGGTGGGCAAAGCACAACCCACAAATGTTGTTCTGCGACAATTCCCAGTAGCCCTCACTAGCATCATCAGTGGTGAGGGTTGCAATTCGACAACATCAGAAAGGCTGCACTTTGCCCAGCTGTCTTTAAGGCTGATACAGATAGGACCTCATGTATCTGGAACAGAATTACAAAGATGTGAGGCCACCACCATCAACCAAGCCTCCAAGGCTAGTTTTAAGGCCTAAGCAAGCTCATATGAGTGCACAGAAATAACCTGGTCCTACCTGGGCTTTAAAGGTTAAAAGCAGCACTTTAAACTGGGGGGGGGGGGGGAGCAGCCAGTTTGTACATGTAAGTTTAATAAGCTCCAAATGTCTATAAGGACACAAGAGACTGTCTTATACTTAGTTCAGTCCTGCTGTCCCATCTAAATTCATACTGTCAACTTTTAACTGGCAGTGGCTCTTCAATATTTCAGGAAGGATTCTTGAACTGTGTTCTATATTATTTGAAGTTTCCAAATTGTATTGAACAGCAGTCTGAGCATGCAGAATTTCAAGTAGGTTGCTAATCAAGGTTCCATTAGCAGATTGTAAGGACAGGCAAGTGATGAGAGTACCTCTCTTTTCATGCTCTATCACTCACTGGGAGGGCCCCAACCTTTTTACAAGGTGTTGGTGGGTTGGGAGGAAAGGAATAGAAATCTCCTACCCCTGAACTTCCTCCATTCAATTCCTCCTAAAAGCTATCATTTGTAAACTGAATAGACACTAAATAAGTTGCAGAAACAAAAGGTGAGCATTCTGTGCTATCCTTGCCTCCATCCATCTCACCAAAACATTACTACCATTACTAGCTGCCTTGAGTCCAAGTTGCGGGGGGGGGGGGGG
>CM034701.1:43808040-43830237 GCA_020142125.1 Phrynosoma platyrhinos
GAAACCATGCCTTATGAGGAAAGATTTAGGGAGCTGGGTATGTTTAGCTTGCAGAAGAGATAGTTAAGAGGTGATATGATAACCCTGTTTAAGTATTTGAAGGGGTGTCACACTAAGGAGGGAGCAAGCTTGTTTTCTGCTGCTCCAGAGACTAGAACACGGAACAATGGATGCAAGCTACAGGAAAAGAGATTTCACCTCAGCATTAGGAGGAACTTCCTGACAGTGAGATCTGTTCGACAGTGGAAGACACTCCCTTGGAATGTGGTGGAGTCTCCTTCTTTGGAGGTCTTTAAACAGAGGCTGGATGGCCATCTGTCAGGTGGCCCTTATGGTCTCTTCCAACTCTGGTTCTATGATTCTATGATGCTGCAATGAACAGATCCATGTTCTTCCTCAGGGCCTCTTGTCATTGTTATATTATCTGTATTAGAGCTCAAATGCTCTTTGTAATCTTGCTTCTCAGTTTTTAATTCAAAGTGCTTCTCAAATTTGTATATATCCCATTCAATCAGTAATCTTGTTTTTTAACAGATAAGAATTGAGGCCACATATAATTAGACAGGAACTGAATGAAAACAATCTTCCAAAACTAAAAACAGACAGATTGATGGTTACCTGTCACATTTCACAGCTAAGAAGTAAAGGTACTAATTTGCCCTCTAAAGTCAGCAGAAAATGAATGGTACAGTAGATGGCCTAGAAGTAAGATACCAGAATCTAACTTCAAACTACTCTTTCCAATGTTATCAAATCCCACATTTTCAGTAGCAGAGGTAAAAATGAGTGGAAAAACAAGTACAAAAAGCAAAATTGTAGACTTGCCAATGCATTTATTTGTATCAAATTTATCTACTGATTGAGACTTTTTACCAGGTATGGACAACTTCAGCAGATGTTGAGACTGCCAAAAATGTTTGTGCACATGCACTCACACACCAAATCTGGAAATGTCCAGAAGCTTTTTTGGTTTTGAAAAACGGACATTTAAAAGAAATGGTAAGTATGGGGTTGCAAGCAATTTAAAAGGTAAAATCACCACTCCTGGAGGATTCCAGGAGAGGCAATTTACAGTGGGGAGAAAGACCAGCCAGACCATAAAAACAGCTTTGTGGCCCACATACTGCCTCAGAGCCCACATTCCCTTCCATGCTTTACAATTAATTTCCCCCTAGTTAGAGCCCTCCAGATGTTTTAGACTGTAATTCCCAATGTCCTTAACTTATGTTCATGTTGGTGAGAGATGTTGTGCAAATGATCTGAAGAGTAGCAAGCTAGGGAAAACTACTTCACCTCTTTCAGAAGAGGGCACAGTCCCTGGTGCTATAATTTTAACAAAGCATAATTGCTGACTGTGTTTAAACAGGACGTGCTATTGCCTAATAATATATATTCATTGCCTTGCAGTGTTAGCAAATGTGTGCCATTGTGAAAGCTAATGACATAAAATTTCTGTATAGGGTTCACCTTTTGCTTGGTAAGAACAGCAATGAATAGCTTCTTATCAGCTTAAAGACCTCCCAAATAAAAATCCCCCTTTCAAAAACTGTTAAATGTGCTGGTTAACTATGAATTTTCTCTTATGGAAAACTAGTTGTCCAACAGTAGAAGAATATCTGCCCAACTAACAGAGTCTATAACTGGAGAGACTACAAACTGAACCATACACAAAAACAGGAGTTACAGCCCACTCTTCATCAACTTGAAAAATGGAAACTCCAACAAAGGGTTGAGTCGGCTATTTTGGGTAGGGCTGATAAAAATTTCAGTTCAAAAATACAGGGAGAAAGAGTGTTGATCATTTCTGCTCTAATGGCAGTATGTATTTGAATATCAGTTTCTAGTAAGAAACAGCATCATGCTCTAATGCAGGGGTAGGCAACCTTTCCCCTTTAAGGGCCGAAGGACTTCAGCTCCCAGAATCCAGGAGGCTATTGGCCAACATGGGACTATTGGCCAACATGGCTGAGGCTTCTGGGAGCTGAAGTCCCTCAGCCCTTAAAGGGGAAAGGTTGCCTACCCCTGCTCTAATGGATGGAAGTTGGGCAAGCATTTAGCTAGGCACAGTAGGAAACAATACACTAGATAGGGTTTTTTTGGTCTGATGCAGCAAGATCCTTATGTTATTACAATTAACATGAAATGGAAAAGTGCCATGCTCATGAGGAATACCAGTATGTCTCTAATATATACACTATATGGGACAGAGGGACAAGGCATACATTTCAAAGAGCATCTCACAAAGGGCAGCACTTTGCTGTAGGCAAGGGAGGAGGAAATGCACTTGTAGTCATCTGTTATTATTAAAATGATAGATATAAGCATTCCATCTGCTAGAGTGATTCAGTAAGAATTGACTCATCTCCAGAAAAGAAAATGACAGTAGAAGAAAGTTATAGGACTAGTCTTGCCTAACAACCTTTTTACCACAATTAAAATACCCACTGGATATAGGCAACTCCACACTTTGTGCAAGTGTGGAACTTCTAAAGGATGAGGTAGGAAACATTTGCTTTGTTAAATACTAAAAATGCCACAAATTGTTAAATTTTTAAAATATGTTTCATGTCTGCTTTCTATTAGAAGTATGCAGTGGTTTTCTATGAGACCACATATGGCCAAAAACAATTAAAGTGTTCTTTCACAGGACTAATTTTTTTACATCTTCTAGATATGGAAATTAAAAATAATTTAAAATCCGCTGCTGTACACCGACAATCAATTTATTCACAGTTAAAACATTATTTACAGAGCACTCTCCTGAGAATTATTCTATTAAGCTTCAATTTGAGCAATAATATAGAATTGTTTAAGTAACCATAGTTACTTAACAGCAAATAAGAGAGTTGAGAAAAAATAATAGTTACTTTAAATGAGAATCAAGTTTCTTGTGAGTCTTGATGATCTGTAGAAGATGCAGTTGATAGATGTGTTGACTCAGCAGGCAGTTCATTTCTGTTATCAGGTGGCAGTGGTGGAAAAAATCCAGCCCTTGGAGGTGGATATTGGGAAAAAGGCCTCACAGGAAAAGGACCTCTCACTGTTTAAAGAGAAAGAGCAAAGTCCCCTTTAGCTTTTATTCAGGCTAGAGCAATTATCTTATAAAGTTACTGCACACACACCATCTCCACCGAAATTAGCACTATCTACAACTAGGGAAGATATTAGATGGTTTACCAGTAACAATTCCATGGTGGTAAAGCCAGTGCACGAGGTGAAGGCGGCGAGGAGAGGGAGAACCAAGTTAATGTTTCAATAACATTCATGTTTTTCAGTTACTATTGATGACTGAGTAACTGTTCCTGAGAACCAGCTTCACAGGAAACTTTAGGGAAATGAGACTCTTGAAACCATTTTCTTTAACTTGGTGCCCTTAAGATCCAGCTCCCATGGTCCCCAAGCAGCATGGGCTTTAAGCTGGCAGTGAATTATGAAAGTTTTAGTCTGTCACATCTAGAAGCCACCAAGCTGAGGAAGGCTATTGTAAATACGTTTCCATCTATACTACTGTGCTTGAGTCACAATTCTTTTACTGTAGAGGATCTTGTAAAATTTTGCTACTCACCTGACAAAAGAAAGCAAAGCATCACTGAGGCAAGATGATTTCCTGACTATATGTTAATATAAATTTGAGCTAATGTTTAGCCATATTTTCTACTAAAACTAATTGTAATTGCCTTAAACCTGGTTTATCTTGAACTTATACAATAACGTACAGGGTGCTTCCAAAATAATGGTGTAAAACCAAGTAAGAACAGCTTTATTTTTGCACCATTCTTTTTGAATAATAATATAATTATAATAAATTTTATTTATATACCGCCCATTGGTGACAACTGGCATAATTGTGGCTAAATATTGAAAGTGATGGAACACAACATAGCCATGACCAACTTACAACCCATTAATTTCAGTACAACTTAGAGGCACCTAAATAGTTATGGTTGCCAAACACTTTACTGTTATTTATTTTGCAAAATTAATCCAAGTACACACTTGGCAGTAGTGGGCGTGGCAGACCAGCAAAATCTCTTGGAAAATATTCACGAGGTCCATATGCAGCACTTGGAGGCACTGGTGGGAAAGGAGGGCCTCTTCTTATGAAAGCTCCTCTTGGGTCCATTGGTATCAGAGGTGGTCTCAATAAGGGGAGTGGTGGAGGCACAATTCCATGACCTAAGGTTTCATTTTCAGGTGCAAGAGACTGATCTGTCAAATTGACAGCATTCTGTAATGAAAACAGTTTTAATTAATCTTTTGAAAGTCACGATCTTATGCAAAATAGACATCAAAACCAATCCAAGCCAGAAATGCGATGGAACCATTCCAAAGGCTACAGATGAAAAGGTGTTAATTAAAGCAAGACACTATGAGTGAAAACTAGAGTTCTTTTCTATGAATGAAATAACTCCTTTCATCAAAGGAGGCAATTGGGGTGCTGATCAGCTACTTTGGATTACAACTATGATAAACTCCAATAAGCAGGAATTATGGTAGTTTTAGTCTAAATATTTGGAGAGTATCAGGTTGTCCAACTCCATGCTAGAGGAAGAGAGATTGAGACAATTTTCACTGATTTTTACCTCCCCTCTGCAGACACCCAATGCTCCAGAGGTTCTCCTAGATTCCTTAGGGTTGCAAGTGGCTACAAGGAGAGAAAGCAGTCTTATTTTCTGCTGGTGGGAGTATCCTATGGGTGGAATGTTGCTGGGAACAGGCATTCCCGTATGCATTTTAATTGGGATCCAAACCAATGTCATCCCTGTGCTGAAACTCTATTCCTGTCATTTCAAACTCTCTTTGCTTTTGTGTCCTTTCATCTCCCTTGCTGTTGCTATTTATTTAGCAAAATTAATTTAGCTTGAGAAACTATTTGGCAGTAGAGGGAACAACAGACCAGCAAAATCCCTTGGAAAATATTCATGAAGGTTATAAATCTGCTGTGTTACAGAACCTTACTTATTACTAAGTCCACAAGGTAATAAATTTACACTAAAATATAAACTATGCTAAACTGATTTTGAAACAGCCAATTTCAGCAGAAATCCGTTTTAAAAACTGCAACAAATTCAACAGAGAACGTTTTCTCATTCTATTACTTACACTATCATTGAGATGATCTTTTATTCCATCCCCACTCATGTCCATTCTTGAGTTATTCTCAGCTGCCTGTCCATCTGAATAGGGGACAAAAATATCCAATATGTACTTTAGCATTAAGAAGTCAGCAACACACATCACCATCCGATGTCATCTGGGGGAGAGACACTAGCTCCAGCACCATCGGGCCTAGACTAAGAAGAAGAGTCCTCCCTCCATTACCATCCGATGTCATCTGGGGGAGAGACACTAGGCCCAGCACCATTGGGCCTAAAATAATAAGAACCCTTACTTCTTAAAGGATGGGTGGGATTTGGGATTTTATGTTCTGTTTAATATATCTGTATGGAAATTGTAATGTTGTAAGCTGCCCCGATTGCTCTGCAGAGGGGCGGTATATAAATAAATTATTATTATTATTATTTTCCTTCCATTAACAGATGAATGCAGAAACAAGGATCATTGTAAAAAAAAAAATGATGTTTTCATAAATTTCGTAAACACAAGAGTAGAGTGAGGACTTAAGAATACTTCCATAATTCAAAAATACTTCAAAAATATATTATCACTACTCACCACCACTTTTAATATGCTATTTTACAAGTAAAGCTAAATAAATCATAAGGCTACTTTATAGGACATTTACTAGGTGAATGAAAAGAGCCAATGTGCTAGCTCACATAATTGTGTTTAAATGCAATACTGGCTAAAGTATGGACAAAGAAAACACAGACCACTTGTATTGGCAAGGTTTGTTAATAAATTTCAATCTACATCTTACTGATCGTTAGGATTTTATGCTTTCTGTATTCCAGCCTCCACATCTGTAGGGGATTTCCTTTGTGGTCAATCCCATAATAAACTTCATTCAGGCATATAACAGCAGCAATTCATACCTGCTTTGTCAAATGATTGAATGTTGTAACTCCTTAGTTCTGCTGGTCCTGAAAGCCTTCCAGAATTTGGGTGATTTGAGTAAAATCTTTCTGATCTTCGTGGAGGAAGCGACTGCTCATTATACAGCTGACCTACCATTCAAGAAATGTTGTAATTTAGCAGACATTCTTGCAATTAGTTAGCAATGAAAAAACATCAATACTATTTCTATTCATTGTGCCACAAAATATTTAAATGCAAAACGCAACTGATACCCATAATAGAAATCTGATACCTAACTTTCACTTACAAATAGCTTTTGTCATATATCTCATATGGTGAAGAAGAGTTTTTAGAAGCACTGAAACATGAACTGTGCTATTTTGTCATATACAAAACTCTTGACCTCAAAGACCCTGATCTGGAAATAGTGCTCTTGACAGAGCTTAGTGCAAGGCCCTTTGCAAAGTAGAGCTTGCAAGATCTCACTTTGTAAGTGCCATTTCAAGAATAAAATGTAAACACTGTGCCCACAAGCCTCATAAGAAGCTGGGATTTATTCCTAGTGCTGTGGCATGCTGCTTGTGACAGTGCTGAGTCACTGATTATGAAATGTAAAAGAACAGTTTAATACCCAAAACTGTTGATTCCAGTTCAGAACAGGACAAGTGCACACAACATCATAACAACAAAACCAAAAAAATTTACATTGACGGTACAATGCTTGTCACCATGACACTACTTTCCTATGGTGGAAGTACTGCATGCTCCTGTGAAGCAAGGGGCTATGCTGATGGTAGCAATGCATTTGATAGTGTCTCCCATGTCAGACAAGCTGTTGTTGAGAAGCCATATTAAATGTACCAAACAGCTTCTGTGCAATAACACTAGTGTAGGGTGATGCTGGCAGAAGATCTCCCAGAGACAAATGCACTGGCAGCATAGCTAACCTTTGTTAGTACTATGCAGAAGGCAGCATGGTAAATCCTTTTTGAATGGAATGTATAAATATTGCAATACTTGGGGTGAGCAAGCTAAAACGACAGGAATGGGACATTGTTGAGTTAGATAATTACACAGTGTTTTACTCAGGAAATTAAAATCTAAGAAATGGGATGGCATTAATAGAGAGGAGATATGTAGCAAAAGCAGTCAAAGGATCTAATACAACATCTGACCAAATAATAAGACTTCAGGGAAAACCCACCAATGTAACCATAATCCAACATTATGCTCCAACTCCAGAGGCAGAAGAAGAATAAATTCTAAGATTTTATATTGGAGTTCAGGAGGAAACTGATCACACACCAAAACACAGCTGCCTTGGATCCCATTTTGGGAGAAAGGTGAGATAAGTGCACTAATCAGTCAGTCAATCAGGACTTTCTATTAATCATAGGCAATTGGAATGTTAAAGTAGAAAACAGGAGAATCAGTTGGAAAATTTGGCTTAGGATCAAGAAATGAAGGAAGAGAACATGACAAACTCAGGGATACCTTTAGAAAAATACTAGCTGTTAAAGCTATATGAAATGGTAAACATTGATAAAACAATTTTACTAGAAAATATGTTATTAAGTAAATTTTTAAAAGATTAGAAACAAGTGACTTTATTACAGCAGAGGTTGAGAAAATCAGCAGCAGTATCCTTCTGAGAGTTCATCTTTATGGAAGATTTTAAAATATAAATAAATAAAGAAATAACAATTGGAAATTTCCCAACTGCCTCAGAGAATCAGTAGATATTGAAGATTAAAACTAGAAAAGGAAGGAACAAAGTGTATACAATGTGCCCCAATATGGAAAGATTAGGAACACAATCTATCAATTTATATATATTGGGTAATTGCACAGTCTATAAGTCACTGTACACATGTTTGTTTTAATTATTGAAATTTCATACATAAAGTAAGGGCACAGATTAAATTTATTTTCAGGAAAAGTAGTATAATTTTTAAGTAATAGTAGGATTTATAACATATCAAATGACATTGAATTTATACATATATGAGACTTTGATAATATATATTTGTGATAGCCAATACAGATATCAAACAGACTGCATAATTGGAAGCAGAAGATGTTGATGCTCCATTATCTCTGCAAAAACAAGACCAGGAGCAGATTGTTGCACAGACCATGAACTGATAATATATATATAAAAAAAAGTAAAGCTAAAGAAGGTCACTAAACCAATCACTGTGCCAAAATACATGAAAAACATCCCTGTAGAATTTAAAGAGAATGTAAACAATAGATTTGCACTATTCTAATTGACCAGGAGCAGAAGAACGCTGGATAAGCCAGGGACATTGTCAAGGAGGAATGCAAAAAGACACTATCTGCAGCCAAAAAGAAAGAGAAGGCTCAATGGATGACAAACTGCTCTTTAAACAGTTAAGCACAGGCAAGAAGCAAAAGTAAAAAGTGACAGAAATAGGGGTAGAACTGTGAATGCAACTGTTCCGTTGTTTGTGTGCATGGAACAAGGAGAACTACTATAATAACCAATGCAGAGAAACAAGATGACAACAAAAAAGAACAAGAGAACTCTTCCACAAGATCCAAGAAATGAAAGGGAAATTTAAACCAAGAGTGGGGATGCTATATGACCAGCAGGGAAAACTCTATGTCTGTTAATCATAGGGTCGCCATAAGTCGAAGTAGACTTGACTGCAGTTAACAACACAATGCTTGCTCTCAAACAAGAAGACTGCCCACTCAACTACTTCTAAATAATAGATTCCAATTCTGTAAGTTGCCTCCCAGGACAGTAACATTTATTTCTTATTAGTTTGACAGATCCATGCCAATAGACAGAAGGGATCAGTAATGTAGATTTGAGTCAACTGACTCAAACTCAAGTCAGACTTAAATAATTTCAATGACAATAAATGACTCATTGACTCAACTCGCGACTTGTATATTTTTAGTGACTATTCGCTAGCATTATTCACTTCAAGTATCAGGGAACACCCGCCCCTGTAGCTCAGGGTACATTTCTTGGACTGGAACTGCAAAAATATTAGACAATGGGCTTGACGTGGAAGGCTCCTCCTAAAGCTTTTGAAAAGCTTCTCTAATGTGTAGTGGGGACAGGCTGCACCACAGACCTTAACCCCCACCTCAAGCCCATTGTTTAACATATTTGCTGTTCTCTTTCAAGAAACTCACCCTGCCTTTTTTTCTGTTAAAAGCTGGCTCCCAGACTTGAAACTCGACTTGAGATTTGACTTGAAAGTATCTTGCAAAGAATTGAGACTTAACCTGAGACTTGAAGGTAAGTAAAGACTTGACTCATGACTTGGTGTAAAAGACTTGAATACATCAATGCAGGAGATATCCTAACAGTACTTTTGCAGGACACTGCGAAATCAAAGTTATTGAGAAACTACTGATCTCCTATACTGTCATTCACTGTTCAGAATAATGAGACTGTACCAGCTCATCACTTGGCATCCAACAGGAGTTTAACGGAGCAGATTATGTTGAATTTTAAGTATCTTCTGACTGGTGAACTTGAAAACAGGTGGCAGAAAAGATGGAATTTACAGTGTGATGTTAAAAGAACTGGGTTACAACCAGGTATT
Source organism: Phrynosoma platyrhinos (assembly GCA_020142125.1). NCBI lineage: Eukaryota > Metazoa > Chordata > Lepidosauria > Squamata > Phrynosomatidae > Phrynosoma > Phrynosoma platyrhinos. The sequence continues at coordinate 43,817,607 of CM034701.1, forward strand.
CTTGTCTGCATGCTAGGTAGAAACTACAATCGCAAAAAACTCTTGCTTTATGTGGCAACTAAGGGAAAATTTTAGATTTCTTGAAACAGCCAATTAAAGTAAGGTGATCTTCTCTTGTTACAGTGAATTCTGTGGTACTATCAATAGCCTGGAACTTGAAAACACTGTTGAATACAACTTAGTAAAAGGCAAACGAAAGACATTTGGGTAGAGAAAGTGAACAAGACACACACAGTGAATGACATCAAGGATGAAGCTCATCTATCTGTATGGATTGGGCTTCCAAATAGGCAGGGTATAAATAAATTTATTATTATTATTATTATTATTATTATTAAAGTAATGCACTTTCTTAGGAGTACAGGAGTCAGAGCCAATATCAGGAAAAGACTGGCGGAGTAATGAAAGGTAAGGTCTATCCTTTCGGAACTGGTATAATAATGGTGTTTTGAAGTTAGTATCCTAAGAGATCCTCTACAAAACAGTCAAAATTTTCTAACATTACACCTTTCTATAGAGGCATCATGGAATGTGTGAAATATAATTTGGTTACATAAATTATTCAGTACATGACAGCAAAAAGTCTTTTCTCGTGTGAAAAAGTTCAAGGCAATGTTGAACTGCAAGACAGTGATGAAGTAAAGTTCAGTCATTATCAATGCACAGCCAAATGTGGTGCCTATAACTTGTAGCATATTAGTGAAGATACTCAGGTCACTGCTGTTTCATGTCCTGGTAAGACTTCTTAATTGCTTAAAGAGTATTAATTTAGAAGATGATGCCAATGCTTTTCATTTAGCTGTTCTCTATAAAAGGGAACTTGATAATTCAAAAGCATTTGTTGCGGAGAGAAACATTCATCAAATGGGTGTTTTTAACCAATTGGTCTCAAAGCATATTATTACATATGAGCAATCAGTGATTCCCTTAGTCATCCTAAGGGATATCTCTACATTCTAAGGAGATATTATACCAGTTTAACACCCTCTACAAGTTATATATTTTTTAAGAATATATGGGACAGTTTTAAAATATGCATGATCTTAAAATATGACCTTTTAGTAACTACCTGCAACTGCTATGTGCGGAGCATTTTATAGATACTCAAAACAATGCATGAGTTCACTGATGAGAAAATCCAGCTTCTTTAATCTCAGTTTATTTTACTGATTTAACAAAATGATTTCTCTGATTAAAAAGTGAATAAATTTTTTCAGCCAGCACCCAATCTACCATGGATCTATAGAAATTTGAATTGCTATCTTGATACTTGTCCCCACCTTGCCAACCTCAGTCAAACTTCTGTTAAGCAAAGAAACTGTTTTTTTGCCCTTCTGGGAGACCCATTACCTATGCAAAACATTGCTTCCTCTAATTTTTCTGCTAGTAGTTGTTGCTGTTGTGTGCCTTCAAGTAGTCTCTAACACATGGTGACCCTAAGACAAACCTATCACAGGGTTTCTTAGCAAGATTTGATCAGAGGGGGGTTGCCATTGCCTTCCTCTGAGGCTGAGAGAATGTGACTTGACGAAGTCATCCAGTGAGTGAACAAGCCAAGCCAAGCCAAACCAAATGAAGATAGCGTAGAATAAAACAGAATGAGCTTTACAGCTTATAAAATGGTGAAATAATAATAATAAAATATGCATCTGCCAAAGAATAATGGACTATGTTTAGTTACCTGCATGAGAAGGATTTATCCGATGATCTCTATCCCATGGAGGTGACAGAGATCCAGTATCAGAAGGTGGTCTATGGGGATCGGATAACCTATCAGAATTCATTTCTCCTCTTTCGTTGCCAATGTCATAGGTGCCAGCATTCCCTGGTCCTCTTGATCCTAAATGAACAAGTTAAAATAAATAGATTCAACCATGTGGGACATCTGCTGACACCATTTTTACTGAGCCTGCAAGAAGCCTGCAAATCTTGATATTCTGAAAACTGAGCCAGTTTGGAAGCCACCATAAACCATGTTTGCTGTAAGACAGAGCAATAATGAACAACAAGCTCATGTCTTCCCACCACCATCACAGCTGCAACAAGATTGGAAGACATCTTTTACATTCTTGATTAGCTGCAGGTAGTTGTTTCATATGGATAAAACAACTTTGGTTAATTTTTACTATGGCCTGATGAAGCATGACTGGTTCATATTCAGTGGTGTGATGCTGGCTTGTTGGGGGGGCGGGGTGGGGAACACATTAGAAATTAATCAGAATTTGTGGGGGTTCAAACTAAACAACAAGCTGCAGCTGTTCAAGTATGAAGCAAAAGCCTTGCCCTCCTTGCAGCCACTTTAGGGGAGAAGTAATGGTGTATTATTACAGAACCCACTAATAAAGACTGCAGAACACTACAGATGAGCCTCAGAAGCCCGTTCCTTATGCCCTGCGGTCTGTTGCTGCCCCCCAGTAGGAATACAAATGTTCAGCCAATCAAAAGTATTAAGGTAACTGGTGTAGATGAGAGAGAAAACAAGTCATGCTGAAACAAAATCTACATTATATTCAGATTCCTCTCCCTGAGCAAAGATAGAAAGAAAGAATGTTAAAGCATTTTCATCAGTCAAATCAGTGTTGGCAACAACATCTTAGCAAAGCTGCCCCCAGTCCAATCCTGCTGACCCCAAGCATCATAGACCCATCCAATTCAAAATGCAATCTTAAATCATAGATTATACCTTTAAAGTAAGAAAACAGCTGAAAGAAATTACAAGACAGTTCCCCCCCCCCATTTAGTAGAACAGATCAGAATAAAAATTAAATCAACAGGACAACAGAGGAATTATCCTAGACCATTTTCCATTAATAACTAACTCTTCAGGCTTTTAAGATACAGTCAGCCCTTCATACCATGGATTTAATCATCTGTGTCCTGAAAACATTAAAAAAAGATATAAATTCCAGAAAGCAGACCTTGATTTTGTTATTTTATATAAGGGACAACATTTCACTACGCCACTGTATATAATAGGACTTGAGTATTCATAGATTTTGATATCCAAAGGGGCGTCCTGGAACCAAACCTCAGCAGATACCAATGGCCCACTGTAGGACTTATTCTCTGGCTTCCAAGCAGTGTCTTTTTGGCTTTTCCCTTGCCTATTCTGTTGTACTAATTTAAGCTCTGAACATAAGTTATTTCAAAGTATAGTTGTCCTTTAAATCCAGCAAACTGACATGGTTCTGCCACCCTCTCTAACAAAAGCCAGAAAATAACAGTTCCTGTGATTATTCATCACACGCTGCCAATTTTCATCAGTTAAGAACAAAACTGTTTCTTTTCCTGCATCAACAGCTTAAACTGCAATTACACTCATACATTCATGGTACAAGTGATAAAAGACCTACACTTCCTGCTCTAATTTTCTTAGTTTCAAAGGTCCCACTTGGCTTTCTTTTATTAGTCAAATGAATGAGCAATACTGGATTTCAAAGTAAATTCATTTAAAAAAACACTTTAGTATTATGCTTTTCTTCAGGCACTGATCTCAATACCACTCTTGAGTTGCAGAATTCATGTAGCTAGCAAAAGTAAATCATGCACTGGTATTCAGATATCAAATCAGAAGACAGTCAACAATACAGGGTTGAACCCAAAAAATCCTGAAAAGAGGGGAAATAGCTATAGGCACTATTCCACAAATGGCTGTACATGCCCTGAAGGAAACCTGAATTTAATTTCACTGTTCTCAGAGAAACAGGGGTGGCTGGGGGAATATAAAAGAGCCTTTTCATTAGCAGAAGATATTTTCCACATGCAGAAGAGCACTTTTGCACCCAGCTCACCATTTAATAGAAAGAACTTTTAGTATATAAAGTTTAGAAGGTGTGACTGATCCTGTCATACACTATATGCCAGAGAGTGTTTATGTGGATGCTTCAAACATAAGCTTAAAAGGGTTCTTTTTAATGTATTTCCATGGTTTCATTAGCAAGAAACGAGGGACAGACTAAGAGGAGAGAGAAACTCTAATAGTTTAAGTTTTTATATTTAAGAATTGTACCTCTTCCTCCTCCTCCACCTGGAAGCACAGGTGAAAGTCTTAAGGGACCCTCCAATAAGGTTGGGGGAGAAAGAAAAGCTCTTGTTTCAGATGAAGGTCTGCCCAGTGGTGAGGGTCCATATGGGGAATGCTCTGGAACAGTTAAAACAAAATACTAAAATTCACAAGGTTAGAGTTAATAAAACAACAGTTTACTTTTCAGATCAGGTCTTAAATATAAACTAACTTGAGACACAAAAAAGGGACACAATTGGTTGACTTTATTCTGAGTTCTTGAATAATAGCTAAGGAAATCACTTTTAAGTAATCTTTAAGGAATGCTTCAGACTTTTATGGGGGGGGAAGGAATGTTACATTGGGAATCAAAACACTATATGCTGTTGGGGCTATAATTCAATTACACACAGATGATCACATGTATAAATAGTCAGCTGTGCTTCAAACAGTGGTCCAAAACATACGGCAGAAATAATCCAGGTTGAGACTACTTTAACTGCCCTGGCTCAGTGCTAGGGAAATCCTGGGAATTGTAGTTCATTGTGTCACCACAGCTCTCTGAATTCCCAGATTACCTAGCATTGAACCAGGGTAGTTAAAGCATTCTTGAACCGGATTATTTAGTGGCATCACAAGGGGGGTGTGTGGGGGGGTGCGGACTGCACCAGGTGACACCCTCACAGTGACACCACTGCTCCTCAAACACCTCCTTTTTAGCAGAAATGGGCTGTGGCATTCATCTGCTTCCCTTTAAAATGCTTTAAGAGATGGTGGGAGTGAGGTGAAGCTCAGTGGGAAGAAAAAGGAGAAGCCCCCCAAAATTTTAAAATTAAAATTTCAAATTTCAAATTGTTAAATGTTTTTTTAAAAATTAAAAAATATTTTTTTAAAAAATTATTTTAAAATTTTCTTTAAAAGCATCACATCTTAACCAAATATTCACTATGCATATGTAAATACATTTAGGTTGTGCTTATAGTATTTTAATTTCAAGATATTATTTTAATTTTGCTACTTGTTTCTGTCACAACTATTAGCAATACATTCAGTGGTACATAGGAATTACAATTTACGAGTAGCATTAGTGCAAAAAAGCATTCTTAAGGATTCTATATGGCGTGGTAAGGGAGGAGGTCAATGGGGGGGGGAATGACACCATGAGTTACAGCACCAGGTGAAACCAACCCTAGGGGTGCCACTGTTTCTGCTGTGTGTTTTGACCAATATTCATTCAGTGTAATCAGGATCTGTCTACAGTAGGGCCTCCACATTTGCTGAGGTTATGAGTGCAGGATCCCTATGAAAGTGGAAAAACCACAAATAAAAAAAAAAAGATTTTTTTACCCTGATAGAACATTTCTCTAGGAATCTCTAGGTCCTGCAGCACAACTCTTTGGTCAACATCCACCAAAGGTTGACCATAGAACCACACTGGAGGACCTACAAATGCCTAGAGAAGTGTTCTATCTAGGAATCTCCAGGTACTCCAGTATAAATCTATGGTCAACCTCTGGTAGAAATCTCTGGACTATAGAGATTTCTAGATAGACCATATTAATCAAATTCACAAAAGTAAAAAAATGTGGAGGGCCAACTATATATTGTAAATAACATGTATATAGTTAATAAGCTTATTTACCTCTGCCAAATGGTCTAACTGGAACATCTAGAGCATAAGGATCTTTTTCCAAAAGATCGTATTTAAATTCTGTTTCTGTTAATCTAAAAGGAAGAACAACATTTTAATATCCCCAGTATTTCTTTTAATACAACTGTTGATCAGTTAATGAAAGAAGTAAAGTTGACTGAAACAACTCACAAGTACTAATGATTAAATCAGATAGGTTTGTTTAAATAAAATATAAGTAGCTTGATCCAAAGGTTTGCAGAGCCAAAACTTCCTGGAGTAGCTACTTGTGTCCACAGCTTACAAAGCTGCTCCTGAAGGCCCTTCATAACATCAGGTGACATGGTGGGGAGGGCTTTATCAGATAAGGGAAAGGAATCAGTCCAGTTCACAGCAGAAAGGTGTGTGCAGAAGGTGTCCTTTCTGCTTGTACAAAGGACCTTCTGGAACCCAGCCCTTTTATCTACACTGTATTCAGATACTCAACTGTCCCTCTGTTCAGAATGACCCTTGACAAAGCTGAATTCAATTCATATGGATTTTAGCATTCAGTGATTTAATCAGTATTTTATTATGAATGAACAACAACAACAAAAAAACCCATGAAGCAATTTATCCTCAAATCCTAAATATATTTTAAAAGAAACTAGTCTCAACAGTTTCAAGAGAAGTTATTTTCACACTCACTGTGGTTATTATTGCAACATTATTCACCTTAATAAAACATACTATTAACTTTGATTTTACAAGATCAATATACTTGCAAGAAGCAGAAAGAATAGTTTGTTCCTATGCAGATTACTGCTAATATCTCAGGCCAGCCAGGACCAATCTGCAGTATAACCTCTCAGCAAAAATTCAATCAGAATCCATTACTGTCATTGCAAGTGGGCAAAGACACTCAATAATACTAGCCCTTTGACAGATATGAAATCATCAAGCTAATTTATTTATTTAATTTAGCTAACACGCTAACCGTGAACCCAGATCTCATATAGTGACTGAATAATAACACTAAACAAAACAACACAAAATCATGCTTTTTTGACATGAAAACATACATACTTACTTTTGTCTATTGTGCAAATTTTCTTTTCTTAAATCATTGAGGTGTCTTTCAGCTGCCCGGGCTGTAAGCTGTAAAAAAAAAAAAAAAAAAAAAAGAAAGAAGAAACTTCCTTAAAATACAAATACATGTCTAGTGGAAAGTCTGAAAGCTTTTTATTCATAGCCTAAAGGAAGTGTCTGTTAGAAGGCCAAGCCTCAGTTTAGACACAAAAGGTGAAGAACACACACCAAATTAACATTGTAACTAGATTATTATTAACTAAGGGCCAGATTCCAAATCATTGTAGATTATAAAACGTGCTGAAAAACTGTGAATGTAAGGCTGGCTTTAAGTATCCTGTTGCCTGCTTTTTTTAAAAATCACTAGTAATCTGTGTGTACTTTTAACTTCATGATGGCTTCTACATCAAAGATATAAATATGTTCACATTCAACAGCGTATTTTATCTGTAAATAAATGATAATACACTAAGAAAAAGGGGATTTTTATTAGCATATGCCCGGACAGAATAGCTTTGCAATACAGAATAGCTATGCAATGCTAACACCCACTTATTTCATGGGGCAATGCTGTTGAAAACAATAGGCCACACTCTTATGAGAATTAACAGGAAACCCATAGCACAAAACTAGCCATACTAGCTGGAACCTCTCTCTCTAACCTCTAGTTTAGTGCTATCACAAAAGTATTTAGCTGAGAAGGAAAAGCAATATGGACAAACTGTCAGATTCCTTTTGTGTGGATCTCTTAACAAAACTAGAGTGACTTAGAATAGTAGAACGAGAGGGATGGTGTTTTATTTTGTTCTTGACTAGAAGGTTTGTTGTACAATACCACTGTGTTCCATTAACTGCAGTACTATTATCACAGGACAATCTAATTACCATTATAAAAAAGCAACAGAGAGCACCCTGATCATTTATTAAACTGGCATTGAAACAAAGCCAGATGAGATTAAAGGATTTATTTTTACAAGAAGAGACTCAAAGATATGATTCACAAGGGAATGTGTACGTTATATGCAGCGATACTTAAAGTGGTGATCCATGGACTGGTGCCAGTTACCGAGCCATCTGCTGCCAGTCCCTGGAGAGTTTCCAAGAAAGTCGTAAACAACTGTAGCCAATGGGCAAAAGTATAATACCAGCCTCTAAAAAATAAAAAACACCACTTGTCTCCCAAATCAGATAGGTTTTAAGAAATATTGCTCTATACCATCCATGGGTACATTCTGATGGTGAGACTGCTTCTTAACAGAAATTTGCACTTTTGTGGCAAAACTATCTAGATTTGCTGCTTTTTATCTCAGTAAATGTTTTACTTGCACTAAATTAAGATGACCAATCCTATAAACTTCCAGTTCTGTAATAAGGGCTGATAATAATGAGGGTTGTGGAAAAACTGGTTCCCGCCTCCATTCTTGCTCTGCCTTGAAACAGTTCCTTCTTAAATGCCCCTGAACATCACTTGGAGCCCTGCAGTGGATTCTATGCTCTAACCAAGGACAGGCAAGCAAAAGTACCAATATATTAGAGACAATTTTATCAAATGAAAACAGCAAATGAAAAATGTTTCTATAAACTGAAGAAACTACTATTTTTTCCAACAAACAGAAAGGGGGGGGGGGGAAGCAGTATCCATGTGCTCATCTGGATTTGCAGCCACCTCTGGAAAATCTCCCCAAACTGCTTCTCAGTTCCCCCAGCTGAAGAGCTAAATTGGGCAGGGGGGTAAAAGAAGCAGTTTATATGTTCTTTTGGGGCAGTTAAAAGTGCAGAGGTGCAAATCTAGGAGACCACACAGCCATACGCAACTTACCCAGTTATCATGAGCTTTCTTCTCATGAGACATAATCTATTAAAGAGAATTTATCCATTAGTTCAAAGGCACACTTCTCTTTTTTAAAAAGTTCAACAGTACATTAACAATACTGGAAAAACACAGTGGTACATTTCATTCCCCCCTCTTTTGTATCCTACTTCTGTTATCCTCCCTGTTTTTTACCGTTTGTCCATTTCATGCTGCTCTCTTGGCTGCCTCATTGCATACACCCACATCTCTTACCCCACCCCTTCTTTTCACCTAAGCCATGGGTTTCTGCACACCATGTTGTCCCCCTTTTTCTCTGTTCTTTTCTCTCATTCCCACATTTTTATTCTTCCTTTTTCCCTTCATCCTTGTCTCTTCTCCTCTACATCCCAGAATCAATTAGCAACAGTGCACAGCTTCTTCCGCAGCATATCTCCATATTAAGGGAAAAGGAGACTGAGCTTGGAAAGGTACTTCTAAAATGCAATTAATTGTAGATACAGTTACAACTGCATAGCATTACAGCTTATGTAACTCAGAGTCACCTTAAGTCAAAGCTAACTTGAAAGCAAATAACACCAAAAACAACACTTGGAAAGTAATCAACTACTGCTATAAGTACAAATGATTAATAGTAATGCTTTACTTTCCCATATCTCAAAGTAACTTTTTCTGCCTTATAGTACAAAGTAAGTAAAATTATGTTTCATCAAGTGAGAATTATAACTTAACTGATTATAGTTTTGTTACTGGAAAAAGAAACATTATAATTAATGCATTATTTGTAAGCAACTGTTTTGAAGATCTGGGAGGAAAGCACATGTAGTGACACAATTCTTCCATCCTCAGTTTTGCTGAGCAGGGGCAAGCACTGGATGCCTCCATAAAGAGCCAAGAAAAGGTTGCAAAAATCTGGCGTACTTTGATAAAATACAAATACATAGCATATTGAATATCAAATACATGACAAAGTCAATAAATAGGTCTTAAAGGCTATAAGTGCATAATTGTGCTGCATAATTAATTTAAGTTGTGGTGTCAGTAGAAAGTAATATCCAAGGTTATAGTGCTATTTACACTTACCTGGAAGCAAATTTCATTGTTTTCTATGGAACTCTACTTCTTACTAAATATACGTAGGATCATACTGTAATACTGAAATGTATTTTGAAATAAATTAAACTGAAATCAATGGGAATACATGTAGAAGCTAGGTAATTTCAAGCTAGCAGCTTTATCAAACTTGGAAGTCAACCGTTAACATCCCAAGATACATGAACAGCTAATTAAAAAAGCAATATACATATACCTGATTCTGGTAAGAGCGAACGGTTCTTTCCAGTTCTTCTTCTAAATCTTTTGCCTGCTGTCTATAAATAAATAGTTACAAAACAAGGATAATTTTGCACAGATGATATTAGCATCATGTCTTACCAGGAAATTTCAACAGTATGTCACTTTTTAAAAATATAATCTCAAAACTTATTACTATCAACAGTATGTCACTTTTTTAAAATATAATCTCAAAACCTATTACTATGCATGACATCAAAAAGCTGAATAGAAGCTTCATACTGTAATCTCTTTCCTTTTGTCACCCTGACTGAAAAACCCTACTGCCGTGAAGGAGACAAGACTAGAACTGGATGGGGTCTCTCTTCTCCCTGCTACATTAACTCAACCGTCTGCTTTAGATGATATGTCTCTGCCTGTGAAGCAGGTGGGAAAGGCAAACACTGAAAGATAACTTCCTCCACTGCAGGAGAAAGAACACTCCAATACCCAAAATATTCAGCTTTCCACTGGCAATGAAGATCCACAAGCTTTAATGCTACCTGTAGCCTTTTAGATCACTCTGGTGAGGGAAGGGTTTGTAGGCTGGATTTAGAGATGTAGAAGTTCAGGCATGACACAAAACTTTCTTGGTCCTCCTCTCAACTGCATGACTCTAACTGCTTTTTAGGATGCAGCAGAAGAAACTATAGCAAGATGAGGAAACTGGTGAAATTTATGGGGTTGCTCTGAGGAAGTAGAAATGCCTTCCCATCATGCAAAGTACCAACTGAATCCATACTGCAATGTTTAATGGGTAACCTCAGTTCATGTTCCCAGGACACCCCTGCAACTTTACTAGAAAGAACTTGGGGATGGGGTTGTACTGTCTTGCTGAATGGAGTACTTAATCTTGACTATCTCCCATCCTCTATAGATTTTCCTCCCAAGTTTCAGTTGTTCAGACTGATTCTTGAATTTCATACATTCAATAAATGATAATAATAATAATAATAATAATAATAATAATAATAATAATAATAATGTATATCCCGCCCCTCTACAACACAATACCAACATAAACTATCATTACCGATAAATATTTAGTTCTTCAGCAGCATGAATGATCTTCTCATCAACTTTGGAAAGTTTTTCTTCTTTTTGCAAACGCTCTTTTTCTTCTACAGTCAACTTCCTTTTAAAAAGAATTAAGCCTCTGATTAGCCACAACTCAGGCACTTTTTACTTTTTTACAGAAAATCATGACCACAAAAATCTGAGGTTATTTTTACAAAGCAAACTTTGAACAGTATAGAATTTTATATTTGTTCATATAATCTGATCACATATTGCAATAAGCATGAGCAGAAGTAAGAACAGTATTAAGATCTTCACCATATTAAAAGATGTAAATCTGTCCCCTTACCTGGGAACAAATACCACTAAACATGCATATAGCTGGTCTGCAAAATACCGTAATTTGTTCAATTCATTAACAGCAGTGTACTAAAATAAAACCTTTCTGGAACAGGCTTACCCACACCTCAAGTAACAGTGTTGACTGGAATATCCACTACCTGGGCTCCCTTCTTACCAGAAGCTACTGTCACTACACCGAAGGGGATGGGGGACACATATTCATATGTAAAAATCCCATATGAAGCAACAAAAATATACTGACAATGGCTGTCCACAAAGAACCATAGATAACGGCTCTTTATGTTGAAAATCCCATAATGTGCCCAAACTTAGTGAGAACTTGATTACAGAACTTCAGTTCTATAATCCTTTTCCTACTAATATCTCCAATGTAATGCCCACAGATGACAATGTGTTTATAAATACTTTTACTGCCACTCACACAGCTTGTTCCATCTCCTGCTCTTTTGCCTCTCCTTTGATGATCTGCTCCAGAGCAGCAGACGCTAAAGCCAGTGCAGCTACCTGCCTTCCATCTTAATTGTACTGGCGGGAAGCTCAATGGGAAGCCCACTCCTGTACAACTCTGACCAACCATAACAAAAAGAGGCCGGCATGGCCAATCGAAAGCAGAAGGGAAAAATAAAGGATAAAATAAAACTCCAGAAAGCTCCAGAATTTATTTTGTGGAGATCTTGGCTGTGATCTGTCTCCTCTTCATTGGTCACACATGTGTGGGAGCAGGCATGTCAAGAATAAGGCTCCTCCTGCACATCTCATCTTAAACAGAATTAAAAACAGTGGAGCACTGCAAGGAAATACATTAGTAAAAATCATTGGGCTTACATGGTGCTGAACTGCTGATATTGGAATCCTGGTGTGAACTTTCCAGGAAAATAAGTTGATTTCTTGGAGTGAGAGTAATGAAAGGATGAATCTGGCCTTGAACAGGGGCAGGAAAGTAAGTTTGTCCTTCAGAAATAAAGGGAAGCTTATCACATGCTAGCTGGGTTGTCAGTCAAAAGGAATTTTGGAAGTGAAAAAAGGCAGAGACTGAACTGGATTGCAGAAGAGGAAAAAAGCCCTTTAGATGTTGAGCAAATAGAAGTATGTTGGAGACACCGTAAGTAATCTCTTTTTCAAAACAAAGAGGAAAAGTAAGATGCAAAATTAGCTCTAGATGGGATTAATTAATGAGCTCCTGTGCAAAAAGCAGAAACAGTAAACCTATTTATACTGTGGGCCCCTGGCATCCGCTGGGTTTGGTTCCAGACCCTACGTGGATACCAAAATCTGTGGATACTCAAGTCCCATTATACACAATGACATTGTAAAATAGTATCTCTTACATAAAATGATAAAATCAAGGTTTGCTTTTTGGAATATATACCTTATTTTCCTGCATATAAGACTACTTTTTAACCTGCAA
>CM034701.1:43830337-43843658 GCA_020142125.1 Phrynosoma platyrhinos
GGCTATGTTCAATTCTCTCCCCCCCTCCCCCAATCTACAAACAAGTATTTTATTTCCTGGAGGGGGGCAGTTCTGTAAGCCAGCAAACAGAAAAAAGGTTAACTGATGTTCTTGGCATGCTTCTTGCAAATTTTCTTTGGGTGGGGGCAACTACTATGAGAAAGTGGTGAGGAGCACAAGGCAATCATGTGGTGGGAAAGGGGGCTATGGCCCACCACAACATCCATTTTTGTGATGTTGACCATCTCAAAAATATATATATTACATATTTCCAAGAAGCCAGGAACACTATACAGTAAGCAAATATTTGACTCATAGAGGAAAATTATTAAAGGTTTTGAGAATGCAGGAATGGACAATAAGATGCCTGTGCCAATGTAAATTAGTGAAATACACATGTTAGATTCAATTTACATGTAAAATACTCCAGCTATTTGTAATATCTAAAAGATAGTCTGTTGAATCACGGAATTAAGCAATGAATGATTAACTACATATAACAATGAATCTACTGCTACCAATACCTGTGAAGGTTCATTTCATTTTCCTGGTACAGCTCGGACATAACTTTAAGCTTTTGCTGAAGCTTCTGAACTTCATTTTCAAAGTGTGCATTTTCAGACTGCAATACACCATGTTCATTTTTCAAACTTTCAATGCGTTCTGTTACATAGAGATAGTATTATAGCATCCAGTAATTTAAAGCTGTAAAAAAATCATGTTGAAAACTGAATATACATTGAGCCTTCTGGATTCTTGGGCTCTGGATCCATGAATTCAAATGACTGCAGATTATCCCATATTAACACATGGGGGTGATGTGAATGCAGACACACTGAAGTGTGTGCATTTGTATTACCATCATTTAATATAAGGTAGATCATCTGCATTTTTGGTATCAATACAAAATTCCAAAGACAAACCCCTGTGGATCCAAAAGGCCAACTGTGGTTATATTTTTCTCATACAGAAAAGAAACAGATTATTTGGTTTGACTAAGGAGTTGTCCACATGGGCCAAAAGGCCTCGTGTCATCCAGGCCAAACCCCAGGCTGGATCCTGGCAAACTGAACAATCCTGGGGTAAACAGCCTTTACCCCAAGTAAATTTGACCTCTGGTTTGCCATGGAGCCAGCTGGCTGTTTAAAGGGCTTCTGTGCTCCTTACCTTGCAGTGCCATCACTCTTACTGGGAGGTCCACCCAATGCTGTGTCTGATGTGGACAAGGGCCCCATTTCCATATCAGATACGCAACAGGGGACTTCTCACTAAGAGCAATGGCACAGCAAGGTAAGAAGAATGCAACAGTAGCAGGTCCCAGGACAATGCAGGGATCGGTGTGTCTCCTCAGCGCCTGAATCAGAGTAGATTTAAAACTTCATAATGATCTTGTAAGTCCAGATAATTTTGGAGGGTATTTTTGTTTGTTTTACTAATGCCATGTGCTTATATACTAACAAGGGGGAAATGCTTAGAAAACTGTACAAAGTAATACGCATTCTTTTTTTCTTTTCTTTTTACTTCCAAATAGAACTTAGCACTAAAGTTTGGGAGAAATATGTTTGAGTATCAGCTGTGGGGAGGGAGAGAGCAAAAGGCACCGGACATGTTGTTTTTAATAATGATGCCACACACAACAGTGCCAAGAAGCTCAAATAGCAGCCAATAAAAATGATAGCCCTAACAGGTGCATATCCACTTTTGTTCCTATCTCCATTCAAAAATTATCCTCAAAAAAATTCAAACATGAGGGGATGAGGGGAGTAACAGAGAACAGATGCACAGTAACAGCTAAACATGGCTTAGCAATTCATGTATCATATCAAGATGTCTCAGTTCAGTGATTAATCTCAGTTCATTTAGTGTTTTTTTTAATTAGTTGAAATAGTTAAGTACCTATTTTCCTAAAATCTGAATTAGTTTCATGTTCTTACTTCACTCATTTTATTAAAAAATGCAGTATTTAAAAATGATAAAAACATTTGAAATTACCTGCAAGTTCCTCTTTTGCTTTGTTTTCATCAGTTAGTTTTGAATATATTTGATTTCTTTCTGTTTCCATGGATTTTAAACAAGCATTCAGCTACATTAAAATGAAAAAATCCCAAACAATTTAAGATCATAATAGATAGATTGACAACTGATGTATGTTTCCATGCATATAAGATGTCTTCAGTTAGTTCTGGGTCTTCTTTTGATACAACAGTAGCTAACTAGTGTTAGGGGAAATCCAGGCATCATTTTACAATTATATGAGAATATCATGCCACTATTAGCACATGTAATCAAAAAGCCACTGGCTTGTATCCAGTCTTCTTGTGAGAATAATTCCATTCACAAGACCCTCAACCCAGGAAAGAGAGAAAAACAATTTTGTATGATTCTTCTCCTCACTTGCAACACCATGAAATCCTGAATGCTGAGAAACCTCCTTGGTGGCATGGGGAGGAGTGAGCCAAAAATCACCTTCAATCTGCTTGCCAGAATAACCCTCCAACAAAAATGCGTATCTTTTTAGTAAGTGCCCTGGTGGTGCAGTGGTTAAATGCCTATACTGCAGCCACTCACTCACAAACTACAAGTTCAATACCAGCCAGGGCTCAGGCTTGACTCAGGCTTGCATCCTTCCAAGGTCACTAAAATGAGTACCCAGCTTGTTGGGAGCAATTAGCTTACAGTTGTAAATCACTTAGAGACTCCATAGTGCAGTATGAAGCGTTATATAAATAAATAAACAAAGACAGCAGGAAAGAAAAAACAGTGAATTGCCAAACCCCCCACAAAAATCCACTCTTGGTATTATTGCTATTGCTATAAGTGAAGCACTTCTGTTGTCAGAAGAGTAGCTACGGATCCAACCCGCAAAAGTCTTTTTAAAGACTTGGTTTGGGGGTGGGGAGGTAGTTTTTATTTTTTAAATGTATTTGTTAATGTTGCCCATCAATGTAAAAATATTCCCAAGGCAGCTAACAACATATACACAGTGTTCATATACAAAATTGACATGCTTGTAAAACAGCAAAGCCACAAGATTTTCTTCTTCTTTTGAGTATCTTCTCTATAACTTTTTAAGATAGTAAAAACATTGACGTATTACATTAATTACCTTTGCAGCATAAATCAGTTTCTTTATGGTTCGTTTTTCTTGATCATCTGATAAAATGAACAGATAGAAGGGAAGAAAAAAAAAGTAAATCACCAAAATCCCCATAAAAACCCACTCTTGGTATTATGCAAATCATTTACTACTTTTAAATACTAAAGATACATTTCCAAAAGCAGATTAAAAAAACAAAAATGAAGCAGAAGTGGGAGTGGAGCAAAGAGAACAGGTACATCATTCACCTGATTAATTTCTGAAATGGATTTGCTATGCTTAGTCTATTCAATGAGAGGCTGCATGCACACTGCAGAAATAATCTAAGTTGGCACCATTTTAATGTCCATGGCTCAATGCTATGGAATTCTGGGAATAGTGCCAGAATACAGCCAGAGACATCCTCCTCAGGATTAAAGCCCTTGAACTTTTTGTGTAGGCTTCTTATCCACTAGCTAAGGACCAGAATGAGCAGAGCTGTCAAACAAGTTTGTGTTCTGTTGAGTTATGCAATGACGGGGTGAACTGTTTTAAGGAAGTGGGTTTTGTTCTTTTTAAAAGGAGGCTTATGTTGATAACATTCATTCTGAACACTTCTTAGCAGCACTAAGAGATGCAGCACACACCACTATAAAGCTTAGGTGAAAACCTGAAAGGATGCAATCTACAAACCCTAATGCCATGGTATTGTTTCAATTCTCTTTGAATAAAAGGATATATTTACAAAGAAAGCAAGCTCCACTACTCATTTCTCTTTTCTTCTTGCTTACATATTAGATACATGAGCATTTACCTAAATGTTCTCCATTTTCTCTCTCACATTTTATGTCATTCTCCCAGTGACTATCTTCAGCAGCATCATGCTGCCCTATGGCACTGCTCCAGTCCTTCATCTTCAACAAGCACTCAGTCAGCGACTATGTAGTGTTGAAAAAAGAGAAAAAAACAAACCAACCAGGAATGAAACGTTTACTTTAGTTACATTTTTACTCCATACAAAGAGATTTTAAGATTTTATTAATTTAAGATATCAAATTAACCTATTTTACATTTAAAACTACATCAAGCATTTTGCATGAAATTTGGCTGCCCTGTGTGAACCATCTTCTTGAATGGAAAAAAAATGGGGTTTTTTTTTAGAACTGCATGCACTATTTGAGCAGTAAGACCTCTTGCAAAGTCAGAAAAATCAGAATTGCAGAACTTAAAGCATATCTAAATCAGCCATTTCTTCCCCTCACAAAGATATTAAAGTGGAACCCCAACTACCCAAAAGCAGGAGAACCACCCTTCCCCACACCCAGCACTCCAAATCTGTGTTTAACTAGTAGGTTCCTTGATCTTTAAGAGCCACTTACATTTCTGTGAAAACTTGCTAGAATATTCCCATTAAGAACTTTGGAAGGGTGATGACAGATTTCTTAAGAAATGAAAGATATTTATGGTCCTATTTTTTTCACCTGAAAGTATGTAACTTCTTCATATATTAAGTCACTGTTTGTATGCAATCTTTTAGAAGGGGAAAGGACAGAATCCTAGAAAATACACAGAGGGAGCCCCACTGCTCAGCTGATTTATAAGGGTTCAGCATTGCACCAAACATGCCAAAATCTGTTACTCTCCTTTCTCCAGCTTTAGAGTAGTGCAAGTGGCTGCGTTGGGAATCAAGAAAGCTACAGAGTAAACATAGCACCAGGTAGTCTCATCAAGACTAGAGAGAGGCATTAGTATACCTCAAAGATAATAGCATAAGCTTTGCAATCTATGGGGGGTTGCAGACTGCCAGAAATAGTGCAAATTGAGTCCACTTTTAGGGTTAGGATTAGGGTTAGGGAATCATGGGAACTGTATTTTATTGTGGCACCAGAGCTCTCTGACAGAAAAGGCTCAATGTCTCAGGGGGGAAAAAACAATTCCCATGACTCCCTAGCGCTAACCCTAACCCTTAAAGTGGACTCTATTTGCATTATTTCTGGCAGTCTGCAACCCCCCTATGTCATTAGGGTTGGTGTCACCTCCTCCACTGTCCCCTACCCTACCACAACATACAGAATCCTTACAAACTAGCATATAATGTAGCATTTATATTTAGTTTAAAAAATTACAATAAACCATAGTTAAAAACATACACAAAGTCAACATTGAAATAGAATTAAACTATTAACAATATTAATACAGTAATGTTTGTACTAAGTCCAATAACATCCAAACAATGATACCTTTATTGGGCCAACCAAAATGCACAATTACATGGCAACAGTAATTACAGTCTAAATGTAACAACATATACATAGTTTCATGTGGTTGAAGTGAAAATCTGGTACAAGATGATGTTTTAATGAAAATTTTAAAATAAAAACATTTTTTAATTTTTAAAAAACCTGGGACCTCTCCTTTCTCCTCCCACTGAACCTCATTCCACTCACACCATCTCTTCAGAATTTTAAAGGGATGCAGGCAAATGCCATAGCCTGTTTCTGCCAAAAGACAGATGTTTGAGGAGCAGTGATATCACCCTCCTTAGGGTGTGGTATGCATTCCCCTAGTGATGCCACTGGAGCTATGGGTGGTAAGTGGCAGGATCTGGGAGCACTTTTAATGGAAAAGGCCACAGTCAGGAAAAATTTGAGGGGGAAAGAGAATATATTATATACATAAGTACTGATTCTACTGTGCCTCTGGACACCCCTCCCCCCGAGGATTTGGGCACCCTGCCATTTTAAAATGTACTGTACTCATCTGTTGATAGAACATATTAGAAGAGAATGTTACCTGCTGTTCCCCACATTACATTAGACATGTATCTATACTTAAGTTTATTACTCATAGGTATTCCCCTTCTGCCGATTCTCCATTCCTTCAGCCATTTGTGAACTATGAGGGCATATACTGTAACAGCTTTATTTAATGCACCATTAAAAAGCATGAAATTTAAGGTTGAAAAAAGTTGGTCTAACCCTACTGAACAATTCAATATTATGTCACACAGTAGCACACATGGATAACATGTAAGCCACCCAATCTGCTTTAAAGAGTTGAGGCCCTCTCTGGAGTAGACATGAAGAGGATTACAGGGAATCATCTTATGCAAGTAGAAATTCCTACAACACAAGATGGCACCTAAAATGAGCTACTGGAAGACAATGCACCACCCTGAATAATCAATTTTCAGCCACCATTGCTTAAACACAGTGTTCTCACCTTGACTTGACTTTCCTTGTTTTTAAGAGCTTCCTCCATATCTGCTTTAGAGCACTGAAACATTTTTGTTTGTTCATTTAATTCACTAAATCGTTCACCCCATCCTTCAGCTTCTTGTAATAGCTGAAAATAAAATTTAGCAAGATTGGTACTTGATAACAATTTATACAATTAAATAATAGCTGCAAGTTTTTAAAGACTTGAATGATGAGTGGAGTCCCAGGTCCGCATGCCAGGCCCAAAACTGTTTCTGCAGTCCTTGATAAACCCCTAGATTCACCCAGATGATTACTATTCTTAATCTATGAAGAAGGTTATTGTTATCATCATCATTTATATCCCAACTTTTCGCCAGATTGGGACTCCAGGTGGCTTACAAATTAAAATATTACAATATACCATAGTTAAAACATACACAAAGCCAACATCAAAATAGAATTAAACTACAGTTTAAAATATAGCATTTTTTTTAAAAAAATAGAATTTTAAACTACAGTTTAAAATATAATTTATAAATAATTAAAAGCAGTTTAAAAACACTACAATACAAAATGATACAGAACACCCTCTTGAAAGTCCGTCCCTCAAAAACCTTCATTTCTGAAACCCAGGTCCAAAACGCACTGCATAAATAATCCAGTTTGAGACTACTTTAACTGCCCTGGCTCAGTGCTAGGGAATCCTGAGAAATGTAGTTTATTGTGGCACCAGAGCTCTCTGACAGAGAAGGCTAAATGTCTCACAAAATTATATTCCCAGGATTCCCTAGCATTGAACCAGGGCAGTTAAAGAGGTCTCAAACTGGATTATTTCTGCAGTGTGTTTTGGACCCCCATCAGAATAAAAAAAATTATTGGGATACTTTCAATTGGTGCTGCAGCATAGTGCTGTAACAGCTGTGCCTTTAGTAACAGTGCTAAAAGCACAACCACCACCTGCAGATGTCACTGGTCCAGAGGTACTGAGAATGGTGAAAATTGCTCCTCTGGCACAGGGCACCCAGGCACGGCAGCTCACACAATTACCACTACATATATGACTTCCCCCCAACTAAAAACTTTTAATTCAAACTATATTAAGCTTCCTAAACACCATATTCAAATTATACTTCTACTTTAAGCATACTGCTATTATCTTTATATTATGTTGTTAAACCCAAAACTAATAAATTGCTGTCTCAAAAAATTAATATTCCAATTTTTCTTAAAGTCAACCAAAGACTTTTCTTTAATTAAAACTGTCAATTTGTCCATTTCACCAGCTAATCGTCTTGAGTTGAAACAACAGCAGGGCTGTGTGCGCAGACCTAAAGGCCAGTGTCCCCCTAGCCAAGTGATTGCAGCCAAGCATCCCGTTTCCACATCAGATAAGGGAGTATTTTCACTAGCGACAATGGTGGAGGGAGGTAAGGGGCACGCAGCAGCCACGGGTCCATAACATGGGGATGCCAGCCCAGAAACTGATTTGGAACTGGGCCAGAACAGCACAGGTTTAGCCCATGCTATCCTGGCCTGTCTGTTCAAGGCCAGGACCTTTCCATCTCTGAACATCGACATTTCTCACAGCTATAATCACATACTGTAAACTTCTTCCATATTTCATTTCAATCTATCATTCCATCATTCCCAATAAATAAAATTCAGGTCTCTCCTGGAACTTTATTTTTAAAATGTCTTCCAATATTACACTGATCCGAGTCCAAAATTTTGAGGTTGATTGTATGACCACCACATGAGATAAAATGTCCCAATCTTTTGATCACACTTCCAACATTTGTTAGTAACATTTTTATACATCTTTGAAAATCTTTCTCGTATTAAACACCATCGATATTTTACAAGAAAATTATTTCAGACTGTAACTCAGTAAATTTAAGATTTTGTCCAAATCTTACTCCACTGTTGTAAATGTATTAGCATACCAATATTTTGTGATCATTTTATCATACATTCTTTCATTTGTTCATCTTCCATTTCTATCCTTAGCAACATTTTCTACATTTTCACAGTTAAATGATCATCATCTGTACAAAGTTTCAAGTTCTGATTCCATTAGTTCAAAGTCATAGTTTTTTATCCATCTTAAATCTCTCAACAAATTCTCTCTATGAAAATAAATGAAATGTCAATCCTTCTGTTTTCCAATTCCTCTCATGATTTCACCCTATATTGCCCTTTCTTCAATATTATTGGCTCCTTATAAGTCACCCATTTTTTGTTCAAAAAAACTCTCTCCTAAACAATGCTTCGTGTGGTAAACTCTAATGAGGCAATTAAGAATACAACTGAGTTTTATATCTGTTCCATGCTCTTAACAGTGATCACCTCACATAATGATTATTGAATTCAGTATCCACTTTAGCTTTATTATTCCAGAGAAAGGTGTACTACCAAATCTGTAATTAAAACCTCAATTTGCAACCATCTTGCATCTTTCAATATAATCCAATCTTTCAACCATACAAAACAACAAGCATGATAGTATGACTTTAGGTCTGGCATCTCCTCTTTGTTTAGCCCCCTGCAATATTTTAAATCTAAATCTTAGTTTTTTCCCCCTTGCCAGATAAAAACAGAGACATTTTTCTGCCATTGTTATGGTGTATCATTTGTTAAATTGGCAAAGTTTGAAACAGAAACAACATTTTAGGCAAAGCATTCATTTTAATAATTGAGATTTTACACAACAATGATAATTTCAGTCTTGTCCAAGTCTGTAAGTAATGTTTAATTTCCTTCCAAATTCTAACAAAATTACCTTAAAATTAATTAGAATTCTTATTCAAAATATTTACTCCCCATTATTTAACTTTCTTTATCAATCTTATATCCGGATTTCTCTGAAACTGTATTTGTTCCAATTTCATCATATTCTTGGTCAAAATAACTGTTTTGTCTTTATTGATTTTAATCCAGTCAGTTCACCATATACCTTCAAAGTTAAATTTAACATTTCAATACTCTTTAAAGTATTATCTAAAGAAAAAAAACAAGATCATCAGCAAAGGCCATTCACTTATATTCTTGATCTTTAACCTTTGTGCCTCTTACTGTTTTCCTCTCTCTTACTACTCTGTTGAGAATCTCTAACACTAACAAAATCTCCAATACTAGACCTCTGAACTTAGTGGATGAAGAGACTTCTGAAAAGAGGCCAAGTAATGTAAATGGCCACTGCTGTCATTAAGGATGAAGCACTCTGATTTATCCTGCAGAAATCAAAGTCACAAAGACTGATCCATTTACATCTGACTAGGCTCTGTCAAACCTTTCACATTTTCATTTGTGTGCAGCCTGCCAATGAGGTGAGGGGGCAAGAATTGACTCCCACACACTCCACACTTGTCCACCCCTATACTATATAGCACCTTAAAAGGCAGCACCAATGCCTTGATATTTTAAACTGTATGATTATTTTAAATTCAAAAGACAACTTTCTATAAAATTATACAAAAGTAAGCAGTGGAAAAAATCTACCTGCTTTTCACTTTCTTGAAGGTGTTTGTTTTCTTCTAAGGCATCTTGGACTGATATCTTCAGCCTCTCTCTGTTGATCTCATATACTTTTAATGTGGTCTTGGCCTAAGTAATGCAACAAAATGAAATTCTGTTTATGTTAATTTATGCTCTTGAATTCTTCTTTCTTGTGTAAAAGATCACTGGAACTATGTTGCGAAGGCACTGATGGACATTTTCCTCCAAACTACATATGTAGCAGAGCATTATACTTTCTTGATGCAGTGCCAGGAGATCTCTTTACCCTTGGAAGTTAGTTGAGTAATTCACATAAATGTAACAGAAGAGCAATTTTGAAATGGAATCATTTGTAATGCTGAACAAAAGAAGTGCTGAATTCTTCTAAAATCCCAAGTTACTGTCAAAACAAAGAAACTTATCTCCATTAGCCACAAAGGGTGCATAATTCCTATATACAGTATGCCTGTGCCAATCGCGGGCTTGTCATCCGCAGTTTGAACTTCTGCAGATGCCAAGCCCTGGCTTTTACAATGGGCATGGATGCCTGTGGTGACACAAGCAGGCACATACGCCCATTGAAAAGAATGGGGTTTAACCTCTCATGTTTTTTGCTGTCCGCCAGGGGGTGGTAGTCTGGAACAGATCCCTATGGATAGCAAGGGACAACTGTATGTGGAGAACTGTCCATATATAGGAAGACATATAAGACATGTGTAGATCAATTTTCCATATATACTCGTGTATAAGTCGACCTCATGTATAAGTCGAGGTCAGATTTTGAGGCCAAAATTATGGATTTTGATATGATCTGTGGATAAGTTGAGGATACAATTTAGCGGCACTTAACGAAGGATGTAAAGCAAGGACATCAGCGAAGCCCCAGTCACCACACACACACACACACTCCTTGCAAATACAGTGGGTCTTTGGAATCTCTCTAGCAAACAGCAACAAACCCACATATACATACACACACAAAAAAAAATGCACCCCCTTTCCTTGCAAATCAAACGGCAACAAACATAAAAACAAACACACACACACAAATGCACCCCTTTCCTTGCAAATCCAGTGGGACCAAACAGCAACAAACACACACAAACACACCTCCTTTCCTTGCATATCCAATGGGACCAAACAGCAACACACACACACACACAAAACGCACCTCCTTTCATTGCAAATCCAGCAGGACTTTTGAATCTCTCTAGTGAACCAGCAACAAACACACACACAGTCTGTCTTCTTGCCTGGGCAGCGCTACCAAAGTAAGGAGAATGGGTGGTGGGCGGTATTTCTTTTAGGAACTTTCTGAGCAGGATTACCATATTGACCCTATGTAAGTCGACCCAGGATTTTGGAGTCAACATTTTGGCAAAAAAAGTTCAACTTATAGATGAGTATATACAATAAAAGTTTGATAGTGAGGTGCAAGATTGTATTATTGCCTTTTGAAACTATTGTAATAAGGCAGAAAAATATTAAATGTTAACTTACTTCAGCTATTTGTGACTGGATAGATTTTGCTTCATTTTCTAAAGATTCCACTCTTCTCTGTATTTCAACTATCTAGAAAGAAATTACAATTTTTTTTAATAAATACTCCCTTAAGTCTGGTTGATAATGCTTTGTCAAAATCATTGTTGATTAACATTTTAGTGAAATATATTTACATATTTTAAAACACTTTTCTTTGGAAGACACCACTTAAACCATTTCCTTTTCAATTACTACTGCAAGAATACCAATCAAAAAAGTGTTAGTAGTAATCTGATTTCTTTCTTTTACTAGTTTATTTTATATGGCTTTAACTATGCATAATAAAGCAAAATAAGTTTTGCAGATAGCCACTCACACATTTGCCTGGAGCAAGGAATAAATCCTTCCAGCTGTACAGCTGGCCAGTCCCCAACATTCATACCATCCAGTGATATCTAGGTACAACTTGAGCATGTGGGAAAACTAATAGTTTGTGAGCTCTTCAAAAAAAAATATCTATAAGGCTGAATAAAATACTGTTGATGCACTATGCTAGTGTAGTGGACCATTACACAGTAGTGCCATGGGGCAGGCAATTGGTCAAATCAGCCATGCAACATCTGCACCCCAGAAAGCTAGAACTGGAGAAATAAGTAGTCAAAGGTGCCAGTCTTTCCCTCCCAATGATGACTATAAATTTGTCTGCTTTCCCTTGCCACCACTGTACCCACAGCCTTTTTCTTTTGCCATCTTTTTCTTTTGTCATCACTGTCTAAAACAGTGTAGTTAGTTCAGCATAACTGTCCAATGCCCTTACAAATACTAGCCAACATAATACTTGTGCCAACATGCACAATACAGTATGGTAAGGCTACAATCTTATGCACATTTACTTGGGAAGAAGTACCACTGAATTCATGAAGGTTCATGTCTAATGTTTAGGGACAGACTAAATTTAATTATGATGACAACAAATTGTATCAGGGTGAGCAACAGCACATGCAACATAATCACACTTTTTTTCCAGAGTAAGATTGCTTTCAATTAAAGACATACCAAGTCATCCTGTTCCGATCGTTTAGACTTTTCTTCTCTCAATTCTTTTTCTAATAACGCTATTTCATTTTTGAGGACAGAGTTTGAGCTGCTCAGTTCTTCATATGTTTTCTGAAATTAGCAAGTTTGGAAAGACATTCTTGGGTGTTTAACTACAAAGCATAATCTAAATCAAGTACTGGCTACTAAACTTTTTAATTCTACACTGAAGAAGCATCAAGAGCAGTTACATAGACAAGGCTGCATTAGGATATATCTATCATGTCAAAATTTGAATTATCTGCACTCTCAAAGTATGTGCTTACTATATGCTTTAAAAACCCATGCCTAGAGCAACCAACCAAAATTAATAAATAAAACTATTTAATATATAGCAAGCTTTATTTTCCATATTTGATACTATTAACTGTACTGATGATCCCTGGACACCCAAAAGTTTTATTCATACCCTCTTCATTTGTTTTAAAATTGCTTCACACACTTTCTTTATTTTGTTGCTCTTATTTGCAAACACAGGACTACAAATCTTTTTTAAGAATACATTTTTTAAAAGCTGAGATTAACAAAATGCTAGATTTAACATTGTCATGATGGAATTGTAACCTGAATACTGCATTCAACCACAGGACCTTAACAACAACCAGTGTGTTTATTTTATTAATATTAATTCAGTTTAGTCAAGAGTTTAGTCAACAGGTTCAAAAGCATGCAAATGCAAGTAGATAGGTACCACTTCAGTGGGAAGGTAAACACCGTTTTGTGCAATCATGCTGGCCACATGATCGCAGAGTATTCTCTGACAATGCTGGCTTTTCGGCTTAGTAATGGAGATGAGCACTGCTCCCTATGGTTAGGTAAGACTTGACAACCTTGTCAACGGGGAATACCTTTACCTTTACCTTAGTCAACAGGTACTTCACAGACAACAACAAATCTATATAAAACTATAATCCACTACATCTATACACCACAATTCAAAAAGGATGTGGAAAAACTGGAGCGTGTCCAAAGG
>CM034701.1:43852680-43868935 GCA_020142125.1 Phrynosoma platyrhinos
GGGGGGGGGGAAATGGAAGCGAGGGAGAAACCAAAGAAGAGGAGGAGGGGGGGACGGTGAGGAGAATCTGGTAGAAGGGACGCCATTACTGAGGAGGCCCCGGCTCCGTTAGCCAAAACACAGAGAGAGAGATGTAGAAATAAGGAGAGGCTGCCTTAGACAGTGCTTGGGCAAAAGGAAGTATATTATAGCCTTTCACTTGTCCCGTAGTAGGGTCACAGCCGTTTCTAAGCTACCGTGTATTCGGGTTTTTTAAAAATAACTAATTGTTATGTGTATGAGTGTGTATGTATATATGTGTGTGTATATATATATATATATATGTATGTGTGTGTGTGTATGTACATACGTAATAATACAGTACATACACAGTACAACAAAGTATGTGTGTGTATATTATATAATATATATATATATACATTAGATATGTGTGTTTATGTACATACATAGTAATATACAATATAATTCACTATAACAAAGTATGTGTGTGTATCTATATACTGTACACAATATAACAATATAACAGTATGTGTGTGTATATATATAAAATGTATATGTATATATGTGTGTACATACATTGTAATACAGTACATACATAATGTAATACACAATACAACAAAGTATGTTTATATGTGTGTGTGTGTATGTACATACTTAGTAATATACAATATAATACTACAACAAAGTATGTGTGTGTATATAATGTATGTGTATGTGTGTGTATCTACTGTATACAATATAATATATAACAGTATGTGTGTATTGTATATATATATATATAATGTATATTTGTGTGTATATACATACATAAAATATGCACAATAAAATACACAATACAACAAAGTGTGTGTATATATGCATAATGTATATGTGTGTGTACATACACATTAACACATGCACAATACACAATTGTATTATATTGTGTATAATAATCCACAGTAATATTACAACAACAATATTATCCACAATCCAGTCTCAAACTGGATTATTTCTGCAGTGTGTTTTGGACCAAAGATTCCCTTTCCACTGTCCCTTATTTATTATGTAATAGCCCACCTTTTTCCCAATAAAAGGCAGCTCACACCACAGATTAAAACAAAACACAGGTGAAACAATTTATAGTTCAAATACTGAAAAAAACCCAAAAGCGATCTTATTTTAAAAAACTAACCCAAAACAGTTTTCAAAATATTTAAAACATAATACTGAAGATAAAAGTACAGCACCCTCACTGCAGGACCCTCTTGTAACAATCAACAACTGAAGGCCTGTTTAAATTAAAAAGTACTGTATTTGGTTGACAGTGGAAATTATTAAAGTTTTCAAATTATTATTTTCACTTCGCTTTTCTGGAAAACGTGGCACTCAAATTACTATATAGTACAGTAACATTTAAAAAAAACCCTACAATTAAAACATTAAAAACTTTTTAAAAACAGATCCCTTCAGCTAAATCCTGCTAGCTACTAAAGGCATGCTCAATAAAATTTCTTTGGAGGGGAAAGCGGAGGGGGGGGACACAAAGGAGACTAGCAGAGACTCTCTTCACCCTGGAATTCTAGTGCCTAGAAGTGGTCTCCAAGAAATCTGTGTTTCTCTTTTATAACATGGTTAGTGCATGTTGACAGCTTTGTCATTCACCATGGTTCATATCCCTGCCCACTCCCCAGGCTCTCTGGAAATTACATTGCTAAAATGGAAACAGCTGTAACTTTTCTCTGGTGCACACACATGCAAATACTAAATGCACATGCAAGAAAATGAAGCACCACAGCATATTGTGAACAACCTATCATTTTTGGGTGTGTGTGTGTGTATAAAATTATTTATTAGTATTACAACCAGCATACAATAATATTTGAAAGACTTCACATTAATTATTCATTCTTTACTACTTTATCTAAATCTAATTTGTATTAAACCACAACCTATCATTAAGTGTAATCTAAGAACTATTGGGGAATGGTCACACACTGCAACTGCTGAGGTATATTCTGAAATTTTGATGGCATGCTTTTCTAATATAGCTCTGCCATTATATTTTGTAATGGTCATTGTGCCTTATGCAAATAAACTGTTGTTGGAATACAGTGGGCCCTTGGTATCTGCTGGGGTTTGGTTCCAGGATTGCGCATGCGTACCAAAATTTGTGGATGCTCAAGTTCCATTAAATACAGTGGCATAGTAAAATAGTACCACTTATATAAAATGGCAAAATCAGGGTTTGCTTTTGGAATTTATATATTTTAAAAATATTTTCAAGCCACGCTCAAATCCGTGGATAAAAAAAAAAATCTTTGGATAATGGAGGGCTGATTTTACATCTCTATCCAAGGATGAATCATCGTTGGCTTTTAAACCAGTGTAGGGCAAAAGGTTAGAGCAGAGTAAACAAATTGTACAGCCTGTAAAAAGGAGTAAAAAGCTTTGAATAGTGTGCCATAGTTAAGGCGGCTGGATTGGTTATCCTGTGAAAGTTTGGCTCTTGGTATGGCCTAAGGTTACAGCTCAAAGCAGACCAGGTTTGTTGTTTTGCGTGCCTTCAAGACATTTCTGACTTTTGGCAACCCTAACACAATCCTATCATGGGGTTTGCTTGACAAGATTTGTTCAGAGAGGGTTTGCCTTTGCCTTCCTTTGAGGCTGAGGTCACCCAGTGGGTTTCCGTGGTCCAGTGGGGATTTGAACCCTGGTCTCAGAATCATAGTCCAATGCTCAAACCATTACATTACACTGGTTCTCTGTCAAATTAAGTGCTCAACATTATCATGCAGTGCATGTTCTGACTCACAGTAAAATCTTGACAGAATGTGGGCCAAAAATGTAACTGTCTATTATGGGATAAGATCAAGGGAGAAAACATTTTGGCCCCAAAGCAAGGGGACTTTTTGGAAACAATAGATGTGTCTACTACATTGTAGAAATAATGCAGTTTGACACCACTTTAAATGCTGTAGTTCTAGCCTATGGAATCTTGGAATTTGTAGTTTTACAAGGAATTCAGCCTTCTCTGCCAAAGAGTGTTGTACCTCACAAAATTACAAATCCCAATATGCTGTAGGATGGAGCCATGACAGTTAAAGTGCCATGTCTAAAAGCTAGTAGTTTATTTCAGCTTGAGGTTTCCTCATCCATTTACTTAAAGTGGTATAAAACCCTTTCCAGTAAAATGGGAAGAAGGTTGAATACAGTATTTTCCTCCTCTTCTGTGTGTCATTGCAATGTCCAAATTTCAGTTTTTCACATCTCTGTAACAGGCAACCTCGCTCTGAATTTAGAGCAATCTGAGTTTGAACTGAGCATGGTCTACATATTTCCAGATTCCATGTTCAGAGCTGGTGTTTCAGCCTTGAAACATTTAAAGGAAATCTGCCTTTCAGTCTTTGCATAGAATCATAGAATCATAGAATCAAAAAAGACAAAAAAGAAAAAAAAATATGAAGCCTTGAGTGGAAATCAGGTGAAGGAATGGATTATGAAAATGAGAAAGGAAACAAAACAAGGAAGAAAATATCCCTATTCTGGAAAATTATATTTATCGCTGTAATATTTAACAAAAAATAGAGAAAAGGAACTACTATAGTCAGCCCTCCACAGATCTTTTTTATCCACAGATTTTTTTTTATCCCCGGATTCAAGCATCCATGGCTTGAAAATATTTTTAAAAATATATAAATTCCAAAAAGCAAACCTTGATTTTGCCATTTTATATAAGGGACACCATTTCACAATGCTGATGACACCATAGTATTAGCAAAAAATCTCACAGACCTGGAACATCTACTAAAGAAGATCAAAGAATAAAGTGCAAAGGCAAGCTTAATGTTGAACATAAAGAAAACAAAAATAATGACCACCGAGGACCTTCACAAGTTCAACCTAGATAATGAGGAAATAGAAATAGTAAAAGAATTCCCATACCTGGGATTAAACATTGATAGAAATGACTGCAGTCAGGAAATCAGAAGAAGATTAAGAATGAGGAGGGCAGCCATGAACGACAAGAAAAGATTCTAAAATGTAAAGATACACAACTCAGCACAAAAGTTAGAATCATACAAGCCATTGTATTCCCTATTACCACATATGGATGTAAGAGCTGGACAGTTAAGAAAGATGATAGGAAGAAAATCAATTCAGAAGAGAAGAGTGCTGAGGATCCCATGGACAGCCAAAAGGACAAACAAATGGGTCCTAGAGCAGATCAAGCCAGAGATATTCCTGGAAGCCAAGATGACCAAACTGAGGCTGTCATACTTCAAACACATAATGAGAAGGGAGGACTCTTTGGAAAAGACAATAATGATGGGGAAGGTGGAGGGAAGTAGGAAGAGAGGAAGGCCATATGCCAGATGGATCGACTGTATTCAGGAGGTCACAGGTATGAGGTTGCAAGAATTAAGCAGAGCAGTGGAGGATAGAGGGTCTTGGAGATGTCTCAACCATAGAGTCTCCATGAGTCAAGATCGACTCAAGGGCAATTAACAACAACAATTTCATAATGCCATTGTATTTAATGGGACTTGAGCATCCACAGATATTGTTATCTACAGGGATCCTGGAACCAAATCCAAGAAGATACCAAGGGCTTACTGTAATTTTAATGAACATGACTTAAAATTTCAGCTGCAAATTTGTAAATTTGTTGTTGTTGGTTGTCTTCAAGCAGATTCTGATTTATGGCAACCCAAAAGCATTCTTATCACAGGGTATTCTTGGCAGAATTTTTTCAGAAGAGTTTTGCCCTTGCTTTCCTCTGAGGCTGAGAGAATGTGACTTGCTGAATGTCACCCAGTAGGTTGTCATAGCTAAATGGGGATTTGAACTCTAGTCTCCCAGTGTCCTAGTCCAACACTCAAATTATTACACCACACTGCCTGTCAAATTTATTATATGCATATAAAATGTGGATTTGTTATAAACCCATATCAGTAAGTTAGTCTTAAAGATACCACAAAACCCTATTTTCTTTTTATACTGAAACAGACTATCATGGCCATCTTGTCCAACATTATATTTATCTAGTTATTAATAAACAAGTGACTTGGTTGTATCACAACGTACAGACAATTCACCCTTTTCTTAAAACTAAAGTCAGCTTACCTGTTAATTTTCACAAGAGATAATATTCAAAACACCAAGCAAAGCAAAATGAAACACTACAAAGCACGGCAAAATAAATTAAAAATAAAGAGCAGCCCAGTACCGTGTCTATGTGGCAGCTGGCACTCTGGATATAAGATTACATATTTCTCTACAGTTAAAGTTTAACTAGTTCTGGAAAAAATTACCTCTCCTTCTGTCTCCATTTGTAGATCAGGAATATATTACTTGTAAAACATGTACGAGACGTGCTGATTTAATACTACTACTTTAATTTCTTAGTGAGTTCCTGATCCAGGTAATAAGAGTTTCTGTAGTGCATGTTTCCAAATAGAAAAGGGATCCTGCCTTGACATTTATGCATTTAAAGGAGAAGGGGTGCAAAAGGGAGGTTTATAACAAACGACATCCTTAAAGTATAGAATCTCTTCTTCCTTGTGAAATATATGGATTAATTGCTTGCAACAAGTGGTTAAAAGGTATTGCTAAACCCAGGATTAGGTAACACTTTACCAACATGTGGACTGCATGACTCAGTTTAAAAGCTTGTCATATTTGATTTGTAAGTTAAAATGGTTTAAATAAACAATTTGGACTTGAAATATACTCTGCTCACATGGCAATAATGTCTTAGTCATTTCTCTTTTAGGATTAAATTTTTATATATAAACTTTATCCCCAGGTATGCACCCCAATTTGCCAAGGAAAATTCAGTTATCTATTGAGACACATTTACTAAGCATACTAAAGAGAAGGTCCCATTGAACCAGTAGGTCTTTTTTCCAAGTAAACATTTGAGATGTCCGTTTTTCTTCCTTCAGAATATACCATACACCTTGGATTTCTATTTAAAGGATCAAGATTGTACAGTGAAGTTGATGCAACTAGGAGTATTCTGAAATTCTAAGCCTTTTTATTTCTCAGTCAGGTAATTATAGTTAAAGTATTGTACTAACACCTCTTTTTCCAACCTGTCCCGAGCATTCAAAGCAACTATAATAGTTTTTGTTTTATATTATCTTCACAATAACTCTCTGATTGATCAGACTGAAAGATAATAAATTGCACAGCATGTAAACATTTTAATTGCTGACCTAGAAGAACACTTGCTCAACACATGCACTCAAAAGCATCTCCTCTATCTACAATTTCTTGATGACATATCCATAATTTGGCCACATGGAAAGCAATCACTTAAGAACCTTCACCAGGATTTTAACAACCTCCACACTACCGTCAACCTGAGCCTGGAACAACAGAACACACTACCAAATCTATTGTTCACAGACAAGCCCTCCAATGCAGTAGAATCTGCTTACTTATACCAACAAGACAGACACTCAACAGGCATGTCTCAACTGCAATAACCTGAAATCCTTGAAATAAATACCCATTTAAGGAAGTGAAGAAACATATCAGCAAGGCAAGATTAATATCCAGGAACTATCTACTACAAGACAGACCAAAACCACAAAAGGACAGAACACCCCTAGAGGTCATCTACAGTCCACAGCTGAAACCACTCAAATGCATAATCAATGAACTAGAGAATAACACAACCCTCTTAAAGCTCTGGGAGGTAGGTCTTTATTGGCCTACAGAGAGCCTCCAGATCTTAAACAATTACTCACTTATAACGGGATACAAAACATGGATGACAATACAAGAACAAGACCATGCCACAAACCCAGATGTTTACTTTGTCCCACATCTACTCTGGGAGCAATATTACAGGGGCCACCCACAACATCAGAGGTGCATTTACTTGCTCTTCTACAGTATGGTATGCCATCCCATGACAGCAATGCTCCTTACAGTCTACATTGGATAAATATGATAGTCTCTACACAAGAGGATTAATAGACATAAATCTGACATTAGAAATGGCTATACCCAAAACCCAACTGAAGAACATTTCAACCTTCCTGGACTTACTGGTCATGGTCCTTGAACAAGGAAATTACAAAAGAAGATAAGAAAGAGAATCAGCTGAAATGAATTATATTCATAAATTCCAATTCATTAGTAGAGGTATGAACAAAGACAATGCCTTCATTGCACACTACATATATTAATACAAGAGCCCTCGCACGTATAACAAAAGGAATCCTTTCAGCCAGAGAAACTGACTTTTGGAAAGCAGATTTACTGCTTTCACACATCAACATTTATGGACCACTGTAAAGGTAGGAAAGACCTGTACCACCTCACTCAGTCCTTTGAAAATTTAGGACAAGGGACTTGGTTTGCATTTTTATAGATCCTGTTGCATTCTGATCCAGCTGCATAACTTTATAAATATGCTTTATAACGGAAGCCTTAATACTACTTGATAGTGCATGCTTGATAGTGAATGCACCCACAAAAGTGCACGCTAAACTAAAAACAATTTAGTCTTAAAGGTGCTGCCACATTTATTTTTTTCCTCCCCCTCCCTCTATCCTCTTTATGCTGCAGGAAACTAACATGGCTACTTCTTCGAAAACTACCCATAATCATGTAATTTTTAAAATAGTTTTGCAGCATTAGAAGTTATGGCAAGTGCTGTAGAAATTATAATTATGTTAGTTTTTTGTGGGTTTTCTGGGCTATGTGGCTGCATTCTAGAAGAATTTATTCCTGCCATTTCACCTGTATCTGTGGCTGGCGTCTTCAGAGGGTCCCTCTGAAAATGCCAGCCAGAGATGCAGGCAAAACATCATGAATAAATTCTTCTAGAATGCGGCCGGCCACATAGCCCAGAAAACCCACAGAAAACTATGGACACTGGTCATGAAAGCCTTCAACTTCACATTGGACATATAATTTTGCTATTTGACTGTATATTAATCTCAGAACTAAAGTTGAGTGGAAAGGTTATAGTGTGTAAAGAAAGTTTACAACAAGTTGCTCAAATTCGGAGAGTCTAGTCCCCTCCACTCTGCTTTGCAACTAAGATTACAAGTGTTCATACCATCAAATCAAATCCTGATTTACTTGTCAATCTTTCCCTTCCCTATGATTTAGGCGCAGTATCTTCTTCCTTTTTTAAATCCCCCCTTTTTGTTACAATCACAGCATATGAATTTGTAAATTCTCAATGAATTAATTAACATTAAGCATTTAAAGGTGTTTTTTAAAATCAAAACTGTTTTGGAAATAAAGAGCAGATCTTGTTGATATAGAAGCCTGCCAATAAATACTATTATAGTGGCAAAAACATAGCCATGTTAGTATCTTTCAGCATAAAAAGATATCACGGGATCCTGTAGCACCTTTAACAGAAAAATTAATTTCTAGCATAAGCTTTTTGGATCAGATTGCATCAGACTGGAGTCCGTGAAAGCTGATGCTAGAAATATCTCTTTTTCAGTTGGTTTTGAAGATGCTATATGGTTCCTTTATATTTTTTTGTTCTTTCCGCATCCGTTAAACCTTACTAATATTTCTATTTTTCAATGTTTAGGTCAGGGGTAGGCAACCTTTCCCCTTTAAGGGCCAAGGGACTTCAGCTCCCAGAAGTCTCAGCCATGTTGGCCAATAGTCCCATGTTGGCCAATAGCTCCTGGGATTCTGGGAGCTGAAGTCCCTCGGCTCTTAAAGGGGAAAGGTTGCCTACTCCTGGTTTAGGCAATTAATTATTCAATCCGCTACAATCAAGTGTAATCAACTACAATCCCATATATACACCTTCTCAATCTGTTTGTTTTCTCCTCAATCTATTATCAGTGTTGCCAATCAGTTAATTTTCTGTGCGGAAAGAAGGGTAACAGACCTTTATTTATTTATTTTTACTATCATGTAAAAATACTATCTACATTCTCTGGGGTTGGAGTGAAGGACCCCTGTGAATGTGGAAAAACCTCAAATAAAACAAAACCACTATTCTTTTTACCTAAGAGAACACCTCTTTGGGAATCCCCAGGTCCTCTAGTGCAACTCTGTGGTCAACACCCGCCAGAAAATGGCTCTACTTCCTTAGCAGAAAACAGTAGGAAATAAAACATTATTAAACTTTGGATCATGCTCAATGTTATTTTCAAACACAAAATATTCCAGGGAAGCCAACAGGAGAGTAATGCACTAAAAATGAAGATTACTATATTAAAAGGCATATTCTGCAAAAAAACTTTAATAGCAAACAAGATAGTTTAAGCTGTAATAGGAAACAAGATAGTTTAAGCTCTTGCATTTCAGTTATTCCCAGAAAATGGCTCTAATTGTGTTATAAAATCAAATTAAACATACCTTTTTACTAGCAGTT
Source organism: Phrynosoma platyrhinos (assembly GCA_020142125.1). NCBI lineage: Eukaryota > Metazoa > Chordata > Lepidosauria > Squamata > Phrynosomatidae > Phrynosoma > Phrynosoma platyrhinos. The sequence continues at coordinate 43,862,027 of CM034701.1, forward strand.
GTCATCACTGATAAGCCAGATGTTATAAAGGCACAGAAGTCATTCAAAAGCAGGATTATCTGAAATAACCATTCTCTTTCTGATTTATGCAAAAACGAAGGAAAAAAGAGGACATATCTTACAATTTATCTTGTTTTATAGACACATTAATACTTTAAAGTATTTTTAATTAGATATACTGCTTACCATTACTAATTAAAGTGTTCTGGGTCATTCGAAGTTCCCCTGGTAATTTTTCTTTGAAATCTGGGTGAAGTCCACCATTTTTTATTGAAGCATGCATTTTTTCTTCATTGTTTGCTGGAGGTATATTGTTTGTTTCTGAATGTTGGCTGTTGTTAGGTTCCTTATCAGAATTCAAATAATTACTTTCTTCAGGAGAATTGCCAGGCAATTGTTCCTTACTTAGTATACCTACAAATAATTGGAAAACGATATATGTAAATTTTAATTGTTTAACCATCTCTTCTTTACAGTCAAAAGTTTTAGCATACTGTTTTCAGAATCATTGCTCATATCTCTTGGTTGGATTTTTAATGTATTATTTTAATCTAAAATACATATTTAGTCAAGTATAGCTGATTAAAAATCCAGATGAATAAGCAACTAGAAACCTATTAATTGGTTTACAGCTCTGTTTCTGTACTTGTATCTTATGCGATTGTGCTTTTGTTTTACATATATAGTATTTTTCTAGCATCCAGCATCTACTGATCAAAATAAATTATGTTTGATTTTAAATTATGTTGCCTATAATCTTGAACCACTGCATGGTTCAACAAAATATTGAGAAGACTATTCTGAGCGGTCAATGCTCTGCTGTTCTATAAGCTTATAATAGACATCAATTTCTTGTCACATTTTAAGATGGGGAAAAACAATCAGTATCTTATCTCTGGAATGTTTGCTTTACAAATAAACAAAGCATTTGTCTTGCTTCATCAAAATAGTGGTTTAGTACCTGATTTTGCCCTTTTGCTTGCACAGTTGTTTTTGATGTCCAGCGCAAGACTTTGTAGCTCTCGAAGGAAATTGTTTTTTGTTTTCAAACATTTCTCATTCACAGTGTTTAATTTATGTTCATCTTCCTGTGAAGTAGTCAATTGCCTCTGATTGCTGTAAATATTTTCACAGGGAAAAGTGGTGATGTTGTGGTAAAGTTTTTCAGATTCTTGTGTCAGTGACTCCAGTTCATGTCTTTCACACAGATTTGCTTGAAGTATCCTTTTGGACTCCGCAACTAGCTTTACATATGTTTCCTGGAATCCCATGAAGAAACTAGCTTCTTTCAGGTCCAACTCTGCATCCGTTATCCATTTATCATTTTCAACTGCTTCGTGGGAAACAGCCTCTGTTTCCTCAGTGACAAGAATGCCATCTTTTTGGTTGTCATTTTTTAAGTCTTTAGTACCGGTAATAGATTTTTCCATGGTGTGGCTGTATATTTTCCCCTTAGATTCCTGTTCTATAATGTTAACATTGTGTGAATAATGGATAGCTTTTGTGCTCTGAACATTACTTTTGCCTTGATCAAAGTCACTTCCCACTTCATCAGCCTCCTGCCTGTCTGTCTTAGTTTGTGTTACAATAATATTTCCATCATCATTATTTTTTGTAATATCTTTAGGCTTATTTTGAAATAGATCTCCAAAAAGCCATGAAGTTTTACCAAAAATATTACTCACAACACCTTGCCTTCTGGGCTTTTCACTTCTGACACTCTGTTCTGTTTCTTTGTCATTTTTTATAACTTTTTGGACTTTCCCTTGGGTATCCCTCACATGCTCCGAATAACCTTGTTTTTCTACACATTTCAGATTTTTAGGAAGAAGAGTAATTATTTCAATTGCCAATGTTTCATCATCAAGATCTGAAGCTAGGTGGTGAATGTTCAAGTTATCTTTAGTACATGGTGGCATGTGGTTGTTTTTATAATCCACAGCCTCAAAATAATGGGGAATATCATGTGAGAAAAGCTTGCTAGGATTAACATTATTATCTGTCTCAAATGTCTCACTTTGCACTTCTAAATTCAGGGGTGGATTTTCTCTAGAAATACTTTCAGCTACACTGTGTTTCTGAAGTAAGCTGTCATTGTCAATTGTCAGTAAAATGTCTTCATTTTTTTTCTGAGATGTTACTCCAGGTAGTTTTGGCATTATATCTAGTATTTCTTTCTGATGCTCAGATTTAGATGCTTCATTATGTAGAATACCATCTATCTGTCTGTGCTGACCAAATATTTTAAGTTTCTCCACTTCTTTATCAGGTGTTAAATGTATTTTTGTATCACATATCACCTGATTTATACACTTTTCATCAGGTGCTAAACCTATGATATTGCTACCTTCACCATCCTGTGGTGTAAGATAGGAAGATGTAACTGCTTGTTCATTTTTTGGCTTATTTGCATCTTCCTCTATAGTCTCATGAAGGGAATGCATACTTTCCTTAGAAAAAGTTCCAGAGCTTGGAGAAGATGTCATTTGTGCTTGTGGGCCATGATCGTAAACAACCTTTGTTAAGGAAGAATCACTATGTTGGCCATTATCAACATATTTGTCTGTCATTGAACCATGTTTCTCCTCACTGCTTTTTTCATCTGCCTGCATTTGTGGCTCCTGGACATTTTTCTTTTTCACATTCGCAGAATTGTAACTCACTGTGTGGCTGGCAAGCCCATCAATCTCCTTTTCACTTTGAAACACTCTCTGAGATGTAGCTTCTGTAGATAATCCCTGCTGATTTAATATATTTGAATCCTCTTCATTTGCTGTTTTGTTTGACCCATTTCCTGTATCTTCTTTACCTTCATCATTTTCTGTCAGATGTTCTGAAATACAGATTTTTCCTTTAGCTTTTTCTTGAGAAAAATTATTCATTTCTTCCCTAGCGATTACACTTTTGTAATCATTCAAGCATAGAGGAAAAGCATTGTTGATGGCATCAGATGATATGCTTTCTATACTTTTCATCTCAACAAGTTCCCTATTCTCATAAGAACCTGTAACATAATCTTTCTGTAAATTGACTAACCATTTATTATAATTATAATTTGGGTTGCTAGATATGAGATCTCTCTTCATAATTTTGTATTGTTGTGATGACCTTTGTACATTGAATTTTAATTCTGGTGCATCCTGCTGCTCACCTGAAAAAGACTGATTGTTTCCTTTTATATTACATTCTTTATCCTCAGTGTCTTTGTCCTTGAGGTTTTGGTTCTTGAATAAGGATTCCATTGTGTGGTCTAACAAACATTTTTCAGATGGAGCGGAAGATGTGTCTGTTGATAACTGAGCTTCTTCTATTACGTTTGCACTATCTCCATTATCTTGCGTTGCTGATGAAGGTAACAAAATATCTTGGTTAGAAAAATCTACCTTCATATTTGTTTCCCCTTTCATTTTCTGATACAGTTGGTTCTTCTCTTCTATTTCTTTGTTTCCCACTAATATCTCAACACTACTTTTAATCTGACTGTTCTCATTCTTGGAACTCTTTTCTTCTTGTACTTCTTGCAAATAATTCTTACTTTTATCTGTAAAGCTTTGGAAGCCAAGGAGAAGTTTGTAGTGGCTGAGAGACAAGAAGGGCTGGAGCTGTGCTAACTGGTTGGGCTTTTCTTCAGAATAAGTGGGATCTGAGAAGTCTGTATCATGAGATGAGTGGGAAGAAAATGGGAACTGAACTACATTCCAGTCATTTTGAGAAGCTCCTTCCTCCTGTGCTTTCTTATTAGTTTGGTCAGCGGAGGCATGTTCATTACAGTCTATGTAACTACTTTTACTGTCTGGTTCCCTACTTACCTCTTTTACTTTACTTCCCATTTCTGTAGGTTTTTCTGGTAAAATTTGTTCTTTCTCCCCATCTAAAAGTAGTTTATCTTCACTTGATACATCAAGAAGTATTTTATCTTCGCCTGGAATGTCCCTTGATTGTGGAAAATTGTCTGACTGTTCTTTCAGTTCCCTGAAAAATGTATTTTTATGTGTTACTAGGCTACTTTCTACTTCATCATCCATTCCATTTGATTTCTTGTGCAGATCCATTTCTGTGTCTTCCAAACGTGAATTCTGTATGTATTCATTAATATGTTGGACTGCTTCCCCTCTACATTGTTCGCCTTTCATTAACATAGCTCTTTCAGAGCAATAAATACCTGGTGAAGAAATTAGATTTTCTACCTCTAAAGAAGAAGCTTGTTCCACCTCCCAAATATGACCAATATTTTTATCTTTTGTATTAGAATTATTCTGTTTTTCTAAATTTTCTGAAGTACAGTTCCAGTGTATTTGTATACACTGGCCATTGGAGAATCTGTGTTCTAATTCAGATTTTACTGACAGATGTGTCTTGCATTCCCCCAGTTTACCATCCTCTGATTTTTTTCTGTTTTCTTCTTTACTTTTTGCAACTGAAGAAGATGCCACATTTTTTTCCTGAGAAGTGTCAACATGGTTGTTTTCTGATACGTTTTCAATAATATTGTGATTTAACACTAGTTTACTTTCTTTATCAATATGTACAATTTCACCATTGTTTTTTGATTCTGTGCTTTCCTTACTAGACTTTAGTTCCTTTTCCACATCTGGTACATTAATATTTTCTTTAGATACAAGACCCTGAAAATTTAGTACATTTGTGAAATAACTTATAGATAAGAAAGGCTGATGTTTTGGGGGATCCTCATGTTTTTTCTCCCTTGAATTTTGAATATATATTGGATCTAAACCTTGAAGCTGATCTGCAGCTGATTCCTGTGTGCTTTTAATACCTACAGACTTATGACCTGGTTGATTCTCTGCTGTGACCCTTTTAACATTGACAATGCTACTATATAAACTTTCATACCAACCTGACTGGTCATTTGTTCTGTCTGACTCCTTCATTACAGCCTTAACATTAATATTTTCCATAACTTGATTTCTTGATTCTGAATCCTGTTCTGCATACAACTTCACATTTTTATCAAGAACCTCAGTGAAGAAAGATGAAGCTGCTGCATCTAAGTCTATATGTTTATTTGCTTTGCTAATACTTCTCTCAGGGGCTTCCTGATCATATTTTTCTTGTTCTTTCTGCAGTGGTGATACAACTACTTGCTTTATGGTTTCATCATATTTTTCTTGTTCTTCAGAGTTAACCATTTCAACAGTTGGTTTTCTCAAGTCTTCATGTATTAAAGATGTCTGTGTACTTGAAGGTGGTGATTCTTCATTTTGATCACTTTCTTCTCCACTTGTAGGCTTTTCCATGACTTTATTTCCTTCAGAGTACCCAAAAGTTAAAACATCACTTAATTCTATATTGAACCATTTTGATTTAGATTGTCCAGAATTGCTATGTCCTTCTTCTGATAATGCAATTGTGTCATGTTCAACAGTCCCATCTGTAGTGGAGCTATCAAGGATTTCTGGGTCATTTTCTTTGTAGAGCAAACCAAGTCCTGATTTTTCACTCCCATAATGTAGCAACCCTGTAAAAGTACTTTTAAACCAGCTAGAAGTACTTGGCTCGATATCACCTTCTTCATTTAGTGTTTTTAAATCACTGTCATCCATTATGGTTGTTTTTCTATGTCTAAATGTAACTTCGTTTGCCGTATCTGCAATTTTTTCAGCAACCTCCTCATTTTCTTTTCTTTCCAAACTAAACCAGTCTGCAAAACCAGAGATGGTCCAGGAAGACTGAGAAGGGAGGTGTTTCAGAGTCTGACTATTTTGGTTTTCTTGCTGAATAGTTTCAACTTGTCCAGTCTTGCTATCTCTGAGTTCTGAATCATCATGACTTGTAGCTTCCAGAATATACAGCTCTTTGGATTTGCTGTCAAATTCTTCAATGTCAGGAAATGGCTCTTTATATTCCTTTGGGAATACATCGGTGTGAAGATATAAATATTCATTTCCTTCATCATGGTTAAGTATGCTGCCTTCATTTTCAAAGACATAGTCCTTTCCATCAAGGCAAAGGAAATCAGTTTCCTACAAGTAAAAACATGTATGAATTGAATGTACGATTCACCATTCCAAACTTAATGACACATTTTCAGTGACAATTTTCCAATCCTCTTTCTTTATACTTTCTTAAAATAAGATAATTATTAATAAAAATTATGCAAATGCAAGAAAAGCCATTTGTGAAAGATGCTTTCCCTTTAAAAACTAAAAAAATTATCATGTAGGTGAGAGCCAGTGTGATGTAATGGTTTGAGAACCGGACTACAACTTTGGTGACCAAGGTTCAGCCATAGAAACCCACTGGAATACCTTGGGCAAATCACACTCTGCTTCCCTCTAAACAAATTCTGCGAAAAAACCAAAACAAAACATGATAAGTTCACCTTAGGGTTGCCATACAACAACAGCTAGGTATTTAAAGCTGAGCAAATTCACTGCTTTTAAGAGACCAAATTGGATAATGTAGACATCTGAAACAGAACGTTGAACCATATTTACTCATGTGTATAGAGCAGAGTGGTGAGGTGGTTTGAGTGTTGGACTATGACTGTGGAGACCAGGGATTAATTCCCTGCTCAGCCATGGAAATCCACTAGATGACCTTGGGCAAGTCACACACTCTCAGCCTCAGAAAAACCTGTTATAGAATCATAGAATCAGAGTTGGAAGAGACAATAAGGGCCATCCAGTTCAACCCCCTGCTATGCAGGAAACCACAATCAAAACATCCCCAACAGATGGCCATCCAGCCTCTGTTTAAAGACATTCAAAGAAGGAAATCCACCATTCTCCAAGGGAGTGTGTTTCACTGTTGAACAGCTCTCACAGTCAGGAAGTTCCTTCTAATGTTGAGCTGGAATCTCTTTTCCTGTAGCTTGCATCCATTGTTCCATGTCCTAGGCTCTGGAGCAGCAGAAAACAAACTTGCTCCATCCTCAATATGACACCC
>CM034701.1:43879922-43894629 GCA_020142125.1 Phrynosoma platyrhinos
ATAATAATAATAATGAGAACTTTTACTATTTCAATTTCCTCATTGTCTAGCTTGAATTTATGTATATTTTCCATGGTTATTATTTTTGTTTTAGCAGTATGCCTACCTTTGCACTTTCTTCTTTGATCTTCCTTAATAGCTGTTCTGGGCATTAGTTTTCTTTGCTTTTACTGACTCAATTTATTAACCACTGTTAACACAATCTCTCTCCGTTTGGTTTGCACTTGGATTTGCAGACTGTGAAGATGAAAGAAACTTTTGGGATAAAGCTAGCTCCTGAATCATCTTGTCTGTTATTTAAATAAATGTTAAATGTGCTTTACTTTTGAGTGTGCAGCTGGTTCAAGGATCATTCTCCTTTTGTCACTGGGCTATAAACCAATGGTGTATAGAAAAAGAACCCTAATGTTCAATGGCACAAGTACAATAGCCTCAGTTTAGTCATTTTATCTTATAGCAAGTATTCATGCTTGATTTGCTCTAGGATTTATTTATGCCTGTTTGGTTGTCCATGGTATCTGTAAAATTGTTTTCAAGACAGAGTCTAAATACAAGGGAAGCATCTTTTGATGCAGCTTTGATACAAGCTTCCAACAATTACACTAGATGAAAAATATGGAGCTATCAACTGCAATTCTCAACACTTACCTAAGAAAAAGCACAATTAAACTAAATTTAACTTCTCTAAATTGTAAAACTCTAGCTCATTTGTCTCCAGTGTCTTCCAAAATGAGTGATATTTTTTTATCTTGGGCTGGCTTTGCTAAACGATTATACAATTTGAAGCAGGTAAAATTATTTATATTTTAGAGTATTTTTAGCAAAAAAGTGTCTACTGAAGTGCTTTATTAGGCTGTTTTAAAGACAGACTTCAGTTTTGTGACCCTAACATGGATGTGTCCTCAAAACAAAATTATGGTGCATACTTGCTGAAGGTGACAAGAAATGCTCCTCTACATCATGATAAATAACATAAACCAGACACTCCATTATCCCTTCCTTCTGTCTACTAAGACAGGTCTAGAAATGTGAAGGCCTGAAAAAATGGCTTATCCTTTCCTTCTAGAAAAGTTGAAAAAATGATTAAATATTTGCTTATAGAATGATGAAAATGTATTTAAGACGTTTACTCTCTCCCACAATTATTTCTAAAAACTATGAAACATGTATTTTTATGTAACCCTGTACATTATCTCAATTGCAACTCTAGGTCCAAGTTTCCTTTTCTCAGATCTTTTTATGAGAATGAATTATTTATGTCTGTTTGGCAACATGGAGGACAAGAAGAGACAAAATAGTGTTTCATTAGTGTTGAGGTTTCTTCAGTTTTTATTATTCACCACTTTGAGGAGCAAGTAAAATACTCAATGAGGTTCTTTATAGTTAGGTGTTCCTTACCATTCAGGACTATGCAGCTCCATTTGTAACAAAAATGAATGAATGAATGAATGAATAAAATTTAGAACTTCAAGTCGCAGTTATCTTCTGAACAATACTTCTAATATATTAAACACAATACATTTATGCTCAAGTTACTCATAATTCATTCTCTTTCTAAAGTAAACAAGTAACCTTTAGGCTATGTACTAATAGTGCTTTTCTCACCATCTTCCCCCCAGTTCCATTTAAACAAACCATTTCAAGAAAAAAAGGTTTTGTCTGTAAATTTTACATCTCTACACAAGAAAGATGAAATTCTCCCAGGTGCAACCCAGCAGAAGGCAATTGATAAAGCCTTATCTTTTGAGATAATCTTCCAATGAAGGCCCGCCTAGTGCTCAAATTAAAACGTTTTACCAAGCAATAACAAAACTTTGTCCGAACTTTTAAGAACACTTAACAGTTTGTGCCTGTTTCTACAGCATTCTGAATGTTTTTATTTTACATGATATTGTTAGCTACATTGGTAGCATAAAATGAGTTGTTTATAAAGTGCAGGGTAGACTTGATCAATACTTCAGTGTAAGACATTTGAAAGTACAACAAAAAGTCTGCAAACACAATTTTGATGTAGCACTTAACATTTATCCATAAATAACCATACACTTGATTTGTTGCCCCTTTCCATATGGGATGTTCCACCATCTAATTAATTGGCTATTTTTTAAAGGTACCTTAGCAAGGTGTGTCATATCTATCTTAAATACAAGTACTGTATTTTCCGGCGTATAAGACGACCTGGCGTATAAGACGACCCCCCATTTTCCCAGTCAAAATATAGTTTTAGCACCTCTATCCCCCTTATCCTTATACCCGGCGTATAAGACGACCCCCCCACTTTAACCACAGATTTTGCAGGTTTAAAAGTAGTCTTATACGCAGGAAAATAAGGTACTTAAGAACTGTGCATGGTAAGCAACGGTTTAAAATGGTGTTTCTTCTTATTCCCAATATAGAACTAAATGTCCCAGAACAGACGAGATTCACTCTTGGGGACTAATTTCCATCATCCCAGAAAACTAGCAATGTTGGCTAGGAGTCATAATTAGAATCCAGCATTTGTAAGGCTGTAGGTTCTAAATACCCTAAAGAAGGGGTAGGCAGCCTAAGGCCTCCGGGGGCTGGATGCGGCCCCCCGAGGCCTTTGGACCGGCCCCAGGCCGTTCCTGCCGCCGCCGCCATCCCCCACCGCCATGATGATATTATTGTTATTACTTGTTCTTGGGGTTTTCTTGGCAAAATCTCCACAGGGGTTTTGCCATGGCTTTTCTGGGGCTGAGAGAGTGTGCATGCATATTTTTTAAAAATATATTTTAATTTTATTTATTTTTGGCGATTCGGCCCCCCAATTGCCTGAGACAGCAACCCGGCCCCCGGCTCAAAAAGGTTGCCTACCCCTGCCCTAAAGACACCAGATCCTGTCTGATCTTGGAAGCTAGCCCTGGTTAGTACTTGAATGGGAGACTGTCAACCAATACCAGGTGCTATATTTCAGAGGAAGGAACTGGAAGCCACCTCTAAATATCCCTTGCTTAATGGAATTCATGGGTTCACCATAAATTGACAGGTGACTTAAAGGCACATATGGTACATAGGTTTCAGTATAGTGGTGTAAATGTTGTACTAGGCTATCAGATTAAGTTTAAATCCCCACTGAGCCTCAGAAATCCATTGGGTGACCTTGGGACTTGGGGACACTCTCTCAGCCTTAACAGAAGTCAATGGCAAATCTTCTCTGAATAAATCTTGCTAAGAAATCCCATCACAGGATCACTGTAAGTTGGAATAGCCCTCAATACACAAAGTTTCTCCACTTTGTCTCTGATGTTGCCTTCCAGAAAGTTTTTAATTTCATACCTGCAGGTGGGTAATTAAAAATGAGATTTTTGCTGTCCCTTAATGTATAGTTATGGCTGGCATTTTACACTAAGAATATGTTATTGAGATAAGAGCAACAGGTAGAAAACACTGTATATTAGCACACAGGAAACAGAACACAATGTGTAGTATATAAAGCTACCTTTATTTGGACTTTCACAGAACAGACCAATGTATACACTTTTTATAGAAAGTTTAAAAACAGCAAGTCACCTTTTAATACTAGCTACATTGCCATCTATTTCTTTAGCTGTTACAGAATTCCAGCTTTGAGTTCAGTATCCCCATTCAACAGGTATTCTTAAACACAACATACATGTTAGTCCAAGATTAATTTAACTGTGCAATCCACTGTTAATGGCATTTGAAGATTTAGTTTGTGCCCACCAATAATGCAGTTTATGCCTTCCTCCACTATATAGCAAAACACAGAAATTAATGAAAATGCAAGATGAAAATAACTTTCTAAACATTACCCTAGCATCAAGGAGAAATTTGTTTGCACAAATAACGACAGGGCTCTCAAAACAGATTTTTGATGTCCAAATAATTAGAAATGGCCAATGTATCTATTTTGCTCCCATGCGCGGGATGTTAGTTCACCAAGGAACATTAGTAAACGCCAGAAACAATGTAAAGTGAGAGCAAAGAAAAGAAAACCTTACTTATGCAGATAAGTGCTCCTTCAGGGGACTTGAGAATTTACTTTCTTTTTAGCAATGGAAAGGGAGGAGTTAAAAGGCAGATTAACAATTCTGCATAAAATATGCCAATAGAGGTAAGGACATTTCTATGCAAGATGACATGGCAACAGGAGCATCTCAATCTCTGTAAAATGCACATTTATTTCAAACAAACAAACAAACAAACAAACAAAAACTTATGATACAGACTTGAATCACATAAATGAAATGGTGTATCTATTAAAATATACAGAAATTCTTAAGTAGAGGATATTTAAAAAAACGAAGGGGCTGTCAATCCTTTTATTTGTACACATCTGCATCTTCACATAATTTGATAAGCAACCTTTTACAAAATCATGTAAAAAGCACAAGAGTTGCCTGCTAAAGAGTCTGCATTTTTCCAAAAAATTTATACAGCATGCAATTAAGGCAGCCTTTTCTTCCTCATATGGAATCCTTTCACTTAAGTAATCTTCTGCTGCAAAGATTAGGCTAGGGAGCCTGGACTCTTCTGTCAACGCCTTTTGTCTTTCCTGTCTGATTTACGGTCTCTTTCGCTTCTTGAAGTTCTTTTTCCTGACCGACTACTTTCTGATATAGACCTCTTTCTGTCCGACCTTGAACTTTTATCCTTGGATCCTTTTGCATCTCTGCTGCTACCTTTTGAAGACTTGTGACTTCTGTCTACTCCTGAATTATCTCTTCGCTTCCGATCCAAACTCCTCCTGCGTTTTCTATCCCTATTGTGCCCCCGCCCTCTGCTTCGACTTCTACTCTCACTACTACTAGAACTACTGCTACTTTCTCGACTGCTAGTTCCACTAGTACTGCTGCTGCTGCTCGAAGTACTCCGGCTACTACTGCTGCCACTGCTAGAACTGCTGCCACTACTACTGCTTGTAGAGCTAGTACTACTAGTACTGCTGCTAGTACTCCGACTTCGACTCTTGCTGGTTTTATTCCTTGCTCTACCTCTGCTTCGACTCCTAACCTTGCTCTTGTTTTCTACTGTTGCTGCCTGGACTTGGTCTGTCTGAATTTCCGGCAGCTTTACAGGCACTACAGATTCTTCTTTGTCTACCTGAGACTCTTGATCTTGAGTAGATTCCAATAGTGGTGGAGGCGGTGGCTGAAGCACAGACTCTGAGAGAGGCTGAGCCTCAGCCTCCAATACTGGGGTAGATTCAGGCTCCTTCTCTTCTGACTCTTCTACTTCTGCTTCAACTTCTGGCTTGTTGGCTTCCTCTTTCTCCAGGGCAGCAACAGGCCCTTCCTGTTCTGGTTGAGTATCACATTCCATTTCTGGTATCACTTCTTTGCTATTCTCATTTTTTAGTGGCTCTGCATGATCTGCCTCATTAGTTTCCATAACATCCTGCTCTCCATCTATTGGCAGAATGTTTTCACTATCTTCTTTTACTAACACAACATCCTCCTCCTGATTATCTTGCTGCCTATCATTCTCTTTAACCTCTACTCCCTCTTCTACTTTAACCTCCACTTCCTCTTTTTGTTCCTCCTCTTCCTGTTCTATCTCCCCGTCACTATGACTAGCACCTACCTCCTTTTCCTCTCCTGTCTCTTCCATTTCTACATCATTGCTCTGATTACCTGTCTCCATTTCTTCCACCTGCTGAACCACCTTACCCTCTTCCTGCTCCTTCTTCTGGTCTTCCTTCTTTTCTTCTTTCTTCACCTCCTGGTGTTCTTTTTCCTTCACAGATTGCCGTCTGGGTCTGGCTTCCATTTTATTAATTTGCTCAGCAAATTCAATGCGCCTATTTTCAAACAGTGCTGAAGAATGAGAGAACACACATGAAATGAGCAGAGATCCAATTTACTAATAGAGCTTTCATTTGAGTCACTTCCTATAATGCATGTTTCAAAGAAATCATAAATCAGAAAGTGCATATACTCTCTAACTCAACATCATAAGCGCATGGGTGTATTTTGCTATTTGTACGTATTATAAGAACCTACTGCCCACACCATGTATGCAAATTATTGATAGGAAGATCTTTTACTCAAAATGAATTCTTTATCAGTTTGGGCAACTTCTGAGGGTCCAGCAGCCATTTTTGCTCTCACTATGACTTTGACCTCCCTTCTAACATTCCAAATAACATTTTGCCTCCCATATGCAAATCATTACACATTTATTTGTTACCTGATCCTACCCCCTGGCCCATGCTTTTTAAAAGAAACCAAACAAAGAGAATGTATTTGAGGGGTTCAAATGAAACTGGAAAGTGTTTTAGGCAAACCAATGACCACAACTGATATATACTTTTACTGTTCTACTAGTATCTTTTACTACCAAAATACACAAGAAGTGAAGATAAAAATAAAATGCTTCAGTTCTACCATATCCAGCATACCATTTAGTTTTTTTTGAGAATCATCAAATAGCTTCTGGGTAGCAGGACACATTCTGCCAGGTATGTAGAACAGATGAGGCTTTGTCTTTGTTCTTATGTACTTAATTATTTTGGCATTATGTTCATTCCAATCTTCTTGCTGGTAAAGAAAAAGAATATTTAGGGGTTTTTTTTCAGCATTGTCTAGAGTAGAAACACCACATAACACCTGCTGAATTCAGACTCACCAACTGTGCAAGTTCAACCTTTTGTTCCAATAGTCGCAGCTCTGTTTGTTTAGCACGTCTTTCCTCAAAGAGTTCTCGCCTCTCATTTTCAACCTGCTTTCGTTCCTCCTCTGCCTGCACTTCAAGTTTTTGTTCAATTTCTTGTCGTCTTTTTTGCTGAAGTGGACAAAACAATTTCAGATTTTTCTTAAAGATTAGTATAATTATCACTAGCAAAGTTTTTTTCAGTGAAAAATAACTTCATTTTAAAAATTCTTGTCTTTTGATTAACTTTAGTCACATTGGGTATCACATCACACACAGGGCAGTTTGCAAAAAAGTGGCTACCAGGATTACATTTTCAGTACCAACAGATGGAGGCCTAGATCCTACATCAGGAGATGTAGTTAAATTTAGATAACCCAAAACTCAACTAAGAATCCTGGCAGTGCTATCAACACAAGGATTTCAAAGGTGCTGGGGAGTGGAGCCATGAGTGAAGTGTCAACCCCTCTCCTAACAGTATGACACTTTCCAACAGGTAGTCACAGGGAGCACCATGGAGTACTGTCACAACAGTTTGTTGCAAAGCGCCTTGTTCCCAGAACAGGGGTGGATGCTTCACGTACTCTCATGCTCCCCACCACCTTGGAAATCGCTATGTGGTGGTGCTGCCCGGTATCTAAAGTGAGTTTTTGGAGCCACTCTTGGTCATTGCACTGGTGCCAACAACCCTAAACATGGAAGCAAAATTTAGAATGTTGTAAATGCTTACAAAATTATAAATACTTAACAGATGCTAGCCTTTATTTGTGGTTATCCAACTACATTTTACTGAAGGGGATAAATTCTGAGCAAACAAATTTAGGAGTTCTCCTATTGCTTCTCCACATGAAAATGACTTGAAAAACTTCTCTTTCAAATGTCTACACACAATATCAGAAATCTACTAAGCAGGAGATACGTGATTGTGTAATTTCTCACTGCACATAAGCATTATAAATCGTTCCACAATTTACTAGGTATTAAATTAATACCCTCTCAGTAGCAACTGTCGATTCCTGTTTGAACTTCTGAAGAGTACCCATCAACAGACCAAATATACGCCGATTCCTAACAGAAGGGAGGGAAAAAGGTATGATTATATCATGTATTTTAATATATAAAAGCATATTGTTCAGCTCTTCCAAGGTCACTGATGAATTATTTATCAAGTTATTAAAAAACCCACACTTCTACTAGATGGTGCAATTTCTACTACAACATGAGAGGCTAACTTATTAGTTATTCTAATGTGTTATTGTACACATTTATTCTAGACTCAAAAACAACCAATATTGGGTCAAGCACAAGCATTCTATAGATGGACCAGCTCTTTCCATCAACAGGAGACTTTTGATGCCCTTAAAATTTTCCACTGGCTGTTGTGGGAAGGAGACAATCGTCACTGACTACTCTCCCCATCTCTTCCCAGAAAAAGGTATGAGTAAAGATAAAGGTCAACGGTATTCCTCATTGACACGCTTGTCAAGTCATCTCTGACCACAGGGAGTGGTGCTCATCTCCATTACTAAGCTGAAGAGTCAGTGTTGTCAGAGACCACTCTGTGATCATGTGGCCAACATAACTGCACAGAACGCTGTTTACCTTCCCACTGAAGTGGTACTTATTTATCTATTTGCATTTGCATGCTTTTGAACAGCTAGGTTGGCAGAAGCTTGGACTAGTGATGGGAGCTCACCCCATCATGCAGCACCTGGGCCTTGAACTGCCAACTCGCTGATCTTGCAATCAACAGAGACAGCGTCTTAACCACTGGAGCCACCGGAGGTATAGAGCTTCAAAAACAGTAAGGTAAGAGGTGGTACCTAGGGGAGTGGTTCTCAAACTGTGGGGCAGGACCCCAGGGAGAGCACAAGAAATGTCACTCTGTAAGTGCAGCAAATATGAAAAAGAAGGGCAAGCCTACATATGAGTGTATGTATGGTTGAGGACTGACTGGTCCCTGCAAAAGTGATGATAAACATCTTTCCCCTTTTGCACCTTCCTATAACCTCAAACATAGCAAAATTCAGATTGCCTTTTTTCTGCAGTTCCTGTCCAGCTTCTCACAAAGTTCCACTGTTGGCACAGTGAGCGCATGCCCCCTAGACACCATAAGGTGTGCAGAAGCCAGCCTGCATGGCTCAGGAGAGAACGAAAGAATAAGCCAAGGCTTCTGAAAAGACACTACAGCCACCTCTACACATTTCCCCATTATGCCTTCTTCCAACCTCAGGCATAGCAAAAGCCAGCTATCCTTTTTTTATGCATTTCCAGCTCAGTTTTTCCATATGTTTTGTCCCTGGCACAACAGATGCATGCTCCTTAGTGACCACGAAACAGATTGAGGGGAGGGAAGTGAAGAGAGGAGGCAGAGAATACAAGAGCTCAGTGTTAAGGCAGAGGGCACATGTGGCACAACAGGCTTGTGTGTGAGAAAGAGGCTCTGTCAATAGGATGCTATCTGTGAGGCAAACAAAAATATTTACATAAACAAAATATTTTTATTCATATAGTACGCTGGGAGATGCAACATTCACATAGATGGAAAGGAGGTCATGGGGTAAAAAGTTTGAGAACCACTGGCCTAGCGCAAAGTAAGTTGGTGTGTGTGAAAACTGCCTCCCACCCAAGTATGCTTCCACAAAGAGTAAGTATACTGAGTCTGATTTACAGAACAGCCTGATTAGTTTTCTTGATGATTTAGAATAAATCTAGCTTCACATTTTCAGATAAATTTGCTTAAATGTAGATGAAATCAATACACAAAGTAGCCCCCAACAACTAAAAATCCTAGTAGCGAAACTTTTTAGATCTCATGTTAGCACATGCAGTCTTTCTTTAAAGTCATAGGTAGGGAAACTGAGACCTGCAGGCTACATGTCCAAATGTTGGGAAACAAAGATCTTTCAAAAATTGGTAGACAACTACTGTTATAGGTTGGATGCCATATTTTATGTATATTTTGTAGAAGGCTCTGAAGCCTATATATTGGAAAAAAAAATGGAAATGTGTGACTTATGTCTTCATAGAGCAAAAAATCAAGTATCTATTTAGACAGCAAAGTATAAGAAATACAGGCTTACAATCTGGTTCTTGGCATCAGCCACTTAAAATAAAAGATGAAGTAACAATCCAAGATATGGGGATAACACCATACTGCTAGTGGAAAACATCACAGACTCTGGAACAATTACTAGGGAAGGTCAAACAAGAAAGTGCAAAGGCAGACATACTGCTGAACATAAAAGGGAAAAAAATAACCATGGAGTATCTACCTAAATTGAACCTAGATAAAGAGGAAATTAAAATAGTTATTTTTTTCTGTACCTTGGAGCAAACATTGATCAAAACGGAGACCACAGTCTAGAAATAAGAAGACCAGAAATGGGAAGGGCAGCCATGAAAGAACTGACATGATCCTAAAGTGTAAAGCTATACAACAGAGTACTAAAGTTACAGTTGTCCAAGCCATTGTATCCCCCATTATGTATGCATATGAGAGGTGGACAGTAAAGAAAGCAGTTCATTTGAGATGTGTTGCTGGAGAAGAGTGCTGAAGATACCGTGAACAGGCAAAAAGACAAACAAATGGGTCCTTGAACAGATTAAATCTGAACTCTCCCTAGAAGCCAAGATGATGAAACTGAGGCTGTCATACTTTGGTCACAGTGTAAGAAGGCATGACTCACTATAAAAGGCGATAATGCTAGAGAAGGTAGAAGGAAGTAGAGAAAGAGGAAGACTGCACACTCAATAAGAGGTCAGGGTTGAATCTACATGACCTGAGCAGCGCAGTGGAAGACAGGGGGTGTTGGAGATGTCTCATCCACAGGGTTGCCATGAGTCAGGGCCGACTCAAGGGTGGCTAACAACAATAACTCAGGTAAATATGGGAGACTTTAGCTGAGAAAACAGAAAATTGGAAAAAGAATGTAGTCAACCACTACAATAATCCTTAATCACACTGAGATATATGTGATGCAATTTTCTGATGGCAGGTAGTCTGAATGATGGTGACCAATTAAACTCTTATGTGACTGGATATATAATAGTCTTGTATAAAATGTCTGTTAAATCTTTTTCAATTGGATAATGGATGGCCTTGAACAAATGAACTATTACACATTTTACTAGTCTCTTCTAACTGTCTGTGGACAAAAGACTTGTAAAACTTGGCACTAATTGGCTAACAGAAAACCAATTAATAGTAACTCATGACAGTTGGATGTGTAGAGAGAGATGGTTGAGATACTATACAGGCTAACACTAGACCAGAAAATGTAAGTGGTCTCCTTGACCATTTTCACTGTGGCATATTCAGTTCTCTAACAGCTGTCTACTGGGCTGTTCTTCGCTGAATATCAAATGTGATACTGCAGGGTACATGTAGGCTACCAGATACTACAATGCCTGCATCCGCACTGAAGAAATAATCTAATCTGATCCCGCTTTTAACTGCGATGGAATTCTGGGAACTGTAGTTTTGTGAGATATTTAGCATTCCCTGCCAAAGAGCTCTGGTGTCACAACAAATTATCCAGGAGTGAGTGATACCTCAAAAACACAACCGCTATAAAATGAAAAATCAGTTGAAACTGGAAGTTACTTCTTGTTTCATTTTCAGCCACTTTTTAGGGTGAATGCACTCCACTGCAGGACAAAAATTGGTCCTTGTACCCACTGCAATAACCTACCTGTTGTAAGGAAAGCTACACATGGTAGGACAACAAAACTCCCAATCTGAGAAGAATGTATTCATTTATATGTATTAGCTGCTGCTAAGAAGTGGAAAATAATTCTGTAAAATAAAGTAACCGCTTTGACAAGCTCCCTGGCAAACTGAAGCAATCTCACTATTCAAAATATACAACCCAATCTTACTAAAAAATTTCCATTATCCTGGTGTATGCTCACAAGAATGCATGAATGTGATTGCTGCTAACTTACAGTTTTTTTTCAAGACCAAGACTGCAATCCTACACAAACATCAAGAAGATTCACATAAATTAATAGAGCCTTTTCCACATTAGTCTGGTTTGGATCAGACTGAAACAAGAAAGGAACTCTTAAAAGTTTCATGCTGCTTCAACATTTGGGATATTCAGCTTTCTAAAAAAAGCAAAAAAGCAAATAAATAAATAAATAAATTTAAAAATAAAAAAATAAACAAAACAAACAAAAACAAAAAACAGAAGCACCTGTGTCTTGTGTTTTTACAAAATTATAAACAATTGTCTGAAACCAGACAGTGAATTTGCCAGTCTTATTTTGACTTCTGAATGAACAAGCAAATAAACTGTACAAGAAACAAAATATCATTTTGCTGTTTTGTCCTTGAAGTTTGCAAATCTTAATGTCACACTAAAAAACATAAAATACCTTTGTTTCCCCTTTTCATCCATATTTTGATCTTGAATAAGGTCTCGACGTGTTCGCTCTTTGGAGGTAGCAACAACAGAAGACTGCAACGCTGGCTGCAATGATAGGTCACAGCTAAGTTAATGGAAATGTTTTCATATTTCTCCCCACTCTCCCACCAACACACTTCCAGATATACTTTACTTTTTTAACATCATCATCCTCTGCGTCGCTTTCATGGCGTGATTCTCTCCTTGTCCGACGTTCCCCAGCTAATCTATATTCAAGATAAATTGCCAAAAGCAAACATTTTGCAACAGAGTTACAGAGAAGGAATTAATAACCTTCAAAATAATGCTAACAAAATCAAGGTATTCTGTTAAGAGACACTTCAAATAAAAGAAAAGTGTGCTTGTCTACTGAAATCTGTAAAAATCAAAATCGTGTAAAAATCAAGTACAGCGCACCCGTGCCATATGGGACTGAAAGTCACGCAGATTATGAGCTCTGGCCCTCTTAATGGCGCATGTGCCCATGGCATACAGGAGCATACCACCGTTGAAATCAACAAGCCTTGAAGTCCTGTGGTATTTCCCTTATGGGGGGATGACGACGTGGGACGGGATGCATTCCTTGTGTAATACAAGGGTCCACTGTAACTTTATGGAAGAGTTGATACCTGTTTTGTGATTGTTTAAAAAAAAACACACCTATTCCTGTTCTATGGAATAGTTGATACATTGTTCTTTTTTAAGTATATGGTACCTCAGATGGTAAGCCATTATTTTACTATGCAACACTTTGAGTGCATCAGCAGAAAAGGAACATACAAAATACAGGAAATAAATATGCTGGTTTTAATCTTCTAGCCCTAACCTGATTAGATACACTAAATTAACTGCTGAATGCTAAGTCATCACTTGTGAAGATCCCATTGATTTAACAGGTCAACTGTGTTAAGGACTAGCAAGTGGATTTAGGCCATTGAGTTGGTAAAATACATCAACTGCTCTTATGTTCTTAAAGCTAATTCTGTTTCATTCTCTACCCACCTATTGGTCGCCCCTTCCAGATCCCTCTGTTTTGCTGGGGGTCCTCCTCCACTATCCGAGAATCCACGCCTGAAACAAAACAACTTGTATCAGTACACCAAACAAATTTGAAAGCTAAAACAATGATAAATAGTTTGGTTTAACTTTGTAATAGCCAGGACATTTTTTATTCACTTGGGTAAAAAGTACTCTCCTGATGTGATAAAAAAAAAAAAAAAGCCTAAAAAAAGAGGGCAGAACTGAATGTGTCTTATCTAAACATGGATGTAAACCATAACAAGCAATTGTTGTTTGTTGTTGTGTGCCTCCAAGTCATTTCCAACTTACAGCAATCCTAAAGTGAATTTATTCTGGTGTCCTCTTGGCAAGATTTGTTCAGAGGTTTGCCACTGCCTTCCCTTAAGACTGAGAGCATATATACTTAATTGCTTTTAGGTTTGATAAGGATGTAACAAAGTTATATTTAGAAGCAATGTAATGAATAAGAAAGAAGTTACTTTATTGGCTCAACAAGTTACCATATCTAGTTGTTTTCAAAAAAATATTTTCAAGGGCAATTTAACAGGAAATTTTTGAGACTTATGCTGTTCTCATTCTCTTCTCTTAACTTGCCCCCCCCCAAAGTAACAGCAAATAATAATGGAAAGGTAAGGAACAGTATAAGAAGTAATGCAACAAGTTAACCCTGTTCTGTCACTGCACAGTTGGCCCTTTGTATCCAGATTTTTTTAATCCACAGATTTCAATATCCACAGCTTAAAAATATTTTAATCGAAAGGGAAACCTTAGCTTTGCCATTTTATACAAGGCAAATCATTTTACTATGCCATTGTATTTAATGGGACTTGAGCATCCATGGATTTTGGTATCCACGGGGGGTGGGGGGTGTCCTGGAACCAAATCCCAGAAGATACCAAGGGCCCACTGTAATGAACAATAGCAAAGCAGCTTCATTTATATACTGCTTCATGGGTGTCTAAGCGGTTTACAACTCTAAGCTCATTGCCCCCCAACAGCTGGGTACTCATTTTAGCGACCTCGGAAGGATGCAGGCCTGAGTCAAGCCTGAGCCCTGACTAGTACTGAACTTGCAACCTTGTGGTTTATGAGTGAGTGGCTGCAGTACAGGCATTTAACCACTGCACCACCAGGGCTCCTGGCTACTTTTTAAACACCAATGTGTAAGGGAATTAACTACTTTTTATGCATTATATGAACTAGAATACTACATGCACTGTATAAGACAGAGGTGGGAATCCTGCAGGACGCATGAGGGTCATGGGGATCCAGTGTGCCCTTTGGAGCTACAATGAGCTCCCAAATTTTCAACTAGAAAAGAGCATGCTCTGGAGCCTGAAGAGTGAGTTTCATTGTCTCTGAAAGGCTGAAGCTGTGCCTTTGTAGTTGCCATTTTGATTACAACAAGTTTTGTTCTGCCACTCCCAGATAATTTTTGGGCATGGGAGGGTCCTGGTTGTTTCAGGGTATAGGATCTCCAAAACAGTACATTTAAATATTTTAAGGACAAAGTTGTTTTTTTGTTTTGTTTTGTTATTTACCCCTGACACAAAACTATTAAAAGTAGCTAAAACATTTGGAAGTTTGCTTGTGGTCTAACATAATACATTACCTCAGAGAACTTTTAGAAAGTACCGTATTTTCCT
>CM034701.1:43937580-43952966 GCA_020142125.1 Phrynosoma platyrhinos
AGTTAGGTATAAGGATAGCCCCATGTAGAGTGCATTGCAGAAGTCGAGCCGTGAGGTTACCAGTGTATGTACTACAGTTTCTAGATCCCTTACTTCCAGGAATGGGCGCACCTGGCGTATCAGCCGAAGCTGATAGCAGGCACTTCTGACTGCCGCGTTCACCTGATCTGTCATGTGAAGCAACAAGTCCAGGAGCACCCCCAAACTGCGGACACAGTCCTTGGTGGAGAGCGTGACCCCATCCAAGAGCGTGACCCCATCCAAGGCGGTCGCAACCCAATCTCTGGTTTGGGGGCCCCTACCGTAAGTACCTCCGTTTTGTCTGGATTCAACTTGAGTCGTTTTTTCTTCATCCAGTCCATTACCGCTCCAAGACATTGATTGAGGGGAGAACTGCCATCAGCCATCACGGCATCTGACTGAGACATGGAGCAGAATATTTGAGTATCATCTGCATATTGGTAACATCCTGCTCCATTTCTCCTAATGATCTCTCCCAGCGGTTTCATGTAAATATTGAATAACATCAGGGACAGAATGGCTCCTTGAGGAATGGCTCCTTGAGGAACGCCATACTTTAGCTCAGTTTTTGATGAGCAACTGTCCCTGAGTACCACCCTCTGGAATCTACCCGAGAGAAAAGAGCGGAACCACTGAAGAACAGTGCCTCCCACTCCTAATTCTCTCAGGGGTGGGGGAAGGTCATATAAGTGTCTGAAAGTGTCCCTTTGCCAAGCTGAAATAAACTAACTTGTTTGTCAAAAATAACACTTTTACAATGCTCTCCCATGCTTTTACAACCTGAACAGAACAAGTCAGGCAGAGGGTGAAAACACACACACCAAGAGTCTCTTCATTTGCCTACTGGGATTGTTTAATAATATTATAAGGCTCGGTGATGGAAAAGAAGCACAGCAAAAAGACGCTTTCACATTTGGGACCTTGCTTATACTTTGTGAGTTTTGCTGGGACTTGGATGACAGGTTGGAGCTCTGCAACGGCTGCTATTTTTTGTCAGGTCAAGAGAAGAGGTAGCAGAAGAACCAATGCATATATGTATGTGTACATGTGAGATGATAACTTGAAGCTGTGTGGGGAAGGAATGTCTGGGGAAGAAGGGTGGGGAGTATCTGGGGTTGATTCTTCTCAAGTTCTCCACTTTTTCACCTCTCTCAGATTGAGAGTCCTTCCTTACACTGAAAGAAGCTTCTACCTTTGCAGCTGGTCACCTTGGGATCAGCGACCCTCGCCCACGTCGGTCTTTGCCTTTGCCTCTGCTCAGCTAGCTGCTCGGTTGCTGTTCCCAGGGTGAATGGCTGCCCTGTCACTGCTTGATTGACTGGTCGGGTGCTGCTCCCTTTGCACCTGGTCACCCTGAGAGAAGCAACCAAGCAGCAAGTCTTCCTTCTGGACAAGAAGGAGGAACAGGCCTGGGCTGCTGCCACTGCTGTATTCACACACAAGAGGCTGATGCAGAGGTGATGGCAAGCTGGGTGCAGCTGAGGTAGACACCACTGGTCCCCTGACTGCTGTACTAACAGTTGAAACAAACAATATTAAGAAATAGGGGTGGGGGAGGCGCAGGTTATCATCCAAGAGGAAAGGGGGTGTAGCTCATGAGAGATTTATTAGTTTTCAAGTTGCTGCAAGCCTTTGGTTTTACCTGTTTGCTCAGATTTTTATTTATTGGGGGAGGGAATATACCTTCCTATGTGATGGACATATAGATGTTGTTCAGAATATTTTCATACAGTATTTGAGATTTCATTGGTTTTATGCACCAATTTCTCAGAAGTACCTAAAAAACATTGCTGCTTTTTAAAGCAGCAATGATTTTCCCCAAATATAGCTTAAAACAGCTTGCTAATAGTGTCATCCCTCCCCCTTCGTGGACTTCCCATTCACAGTTTTGAATTTCTGTGGATGGCAAGCCAGGAGGGACATAATGGCATGAGAGTGCGCCGCTGTTATAGTCAGTGGGGCTTGAATATCTGAGTTTTTTCTATTTCATGGGGGGCGGGGGCGGAACAGATCCCCACGAACAGGGAGGAACAACTGTAATCAGGATCTGAAGAATAAACACTTTTACCTTTCTTAAAATGGAGTATTCCACAAAAAGGATAACAAAGGTCACTCCAGCAAAAAAGTGAAATTAGTAGAAAAGTCTGGATGAAAGAACTGTACATCTCTTTTGATATGGGGAACATTTCATACCCTGCAACACTTTAACGTTACTCTGGGTAAAAATCTGGAATCTAGTTGATCTACACAGCATATGACTTACTTAAGCCATTCCTTCAGAACTTATCTCTCTGAAGGAATAGAATATCTAAGAACTATCGGATGGCCTGGAGCACCTCAGACAACCACTGAATTTCAGTATTTTATGAAGGACTTCTTGCCTCAAAATTAAATAAAGTTATTTCACTACACATGGATATGTCTACTTAAGACAGAGATTTCGTAAATAATTGTTTATTCAGGTCTTGTTTAGAAACACGTGTACCACTGCTACACATTTTATTTTAAAAACTTTATAAAAATACAGATATATACACATTAGTGTTCTCCATGCCTGTTCAATTCTGGAAAGCCTCTACATTAGTAATACTATCCAGCAGATTTTCATCTTTACAGGGAAATGTTAAGCTATGCACTGCAACAAAATAAGAATTCACATTAAAACAAAATCAAATATTATCTCTCTATTGTAGATCTAAGACAAGCCTTTCTTAAAGAGAGATAATTCTTGAGTTTTTTCTTAGTTGTCACTAAATATATTAAACAGTATAGAGCACTTAATTAACACAGCAAAACCATATTTTGCATTGCATGATTCCTAACTAGAGTGAGAAATTGATTTTAAAATTCTTTTATTATACTGGCATCTGTAGCCTAAAGTTGTCATTGAGGGGAGCAAGGAACGAAAAATGTCGTTCCAACTGTGTGCAGGCCTATTCAACAATTACAATTGTGTTTTCAGAGCTTAACCTAGAATTTATTCTTACTTGACTACAAAACAGCTTTGGGTTAGCTCTATACTTGCAAGAAAAATGAGTACATGATTAATAAAATCAGCAGGTTTTCGACATGACAGGTAGTTTCTTGTCACATAATGTGATACATTGGAGCTGTTGCTATCAACGCTTTTGAGAATGAAGACAAAAATAAACAAGTTAATCATAGGATACAAACCATGATCTATAAGATATAGCTTGTAATGATCTAAAGAAATTGTGCACTAAATCTTGATTTGCACAAAGTTTAAAAACAAACTACATCTCTATAAAAGGTGTCCTGCCATCCTGAACTCTGAAAAAAGGAAAGTGTAAATAGGGTAAAGGTAAAGGTAGTCCCCTGACATGGATTTCTAGTCATAACTGACTGTAGGGGGTGGTACTCATCTCCATTACTAAGCTGAAGAGCCAGCGTTGTCCCAGGACTGCTCTGGTGGTCATGTGGCCAGCATGACTGCACCAAACGCTGTTACCTTCCCACCAAAGTGGTACCTATTTTTCTACTTGCATTTGCATGCTTTTGAAATGCTAGGTTGGCAGAAGCTGGGACTAGTGACAGGAGCTCACCCCATCATACAGTCCTCGGGCCTCGAACTGTTAACAGGGACAGGCTAACTTTTAAAGGAATTAATATAGAGCTTATATTTTAAAAGATCCCATAAAGAGCCAAACACTCTTGACTCCTACCTAAAAAAGGAATGAATTAAACTCAGTGCTTCACATGGGCAATGATTTAAAGTTTTTGCTTGTTTTCTTTAAAAATCCAGGATTTTAGTAACCTGCCAGAAATAGTTACTAGGAATCCTTCTCCTCTTCCTCTTGATTGCTACACACTGAAGTCAGTTGATTTTTGCCAAAAACCTTCAATGGAAGCATCATCAGTGGATTTGCTGAACTACCACAGCAGTCTTCAAGAAAAGATCTTTCTCTTCATGGCAGGGGGTTGGATTGGATCACTCCTGTGGTCCCTTCCAACTCTATGTATGATTCTATTCTATGATTCTGTAGGCAAAACGGATGTTATTTATTGCCATCCACTCTGGGGAAGACTTGCTTGCAATGAAAAGGGTGTTCCAGGTGTTCCTGGTGCGGCAGGATATGTGGTAAAACCATCAGGCTGTGATGTATAGTTCTCCAGAGTAGAAGCAGAGTGTGCCTTTAATGAAACAAAGAAAGAAATTAAACAAGAAAGCAGCAAGCTGAGATGTTGCTCCTCCAAAATCCAAATTTAGCAGCAAGGCAGCCCAAACTTTGCTCCTAGAAAAGTTTTATCTCATATTAAAAATAATACAGTATGAAAACATTTACTTCTCACTACTTGCACAGTCTCAAACTTTGTCCCAAATCTATTACCTTCACTATCACAGAATCTTGACAACTGAGAGCAAGTAGTACTGTTACATTTCAATAGTGATGCATTATTGATATAAAGATACGACTTTCCAGGAAGTGAAATCTAATGAAGGTGTCACTTTTGAGCATTGGAGATTGCCACTACATAAAGCTTTTGGTTAAAAATACACTTATGAGAACTAGAAATTAGCATTTAAAAACAAAATTCTGAAACAGATTATAAGTTCTATAATAGATTCCATAAGTGAGGAAGTACAGAATTCAGAAACACAGCCTATGTATTGTTGGGGATCTGCACAGAGGATACACTATTTTCTTCCTGGGGGTGTGTAGAGTCCTCACATCATCTTCAACATGTGGGAATTGTAGCCCCACACATCTGGAAGACAAGTTTTTCACCCCATTATTACAGCTTAAATGA
Source organism: Phrynosoma platyrhinos (assembly GCA_020142125.1). Lineage (NCBI taxonomy): Eukaryota > Metazoa > Chordata > Lepidosauria > Squamata > Phrynosomatidae > Phrynosoma > Phrynosoma platyrhinos. Next base: position 43,942,372 of record CM034701.1, read on the forward strand.
GATCTGAATGACACACTTATTTTGGGGAATTTCAAACTTTTGCAACAGCTCCTTTAGTACTAAATTTTAGTAGGAAACTCTTAAATATCTGGAATAAAGCAACTTGCTATATATATTTGTGTGTACCTTCTTAAAGATACAATCAAAGTACATGTATTTGTAATAACCTACCATGTGGAATTGGGAACTTTTAGCTTGGTGTTTGTGTAGCTTCTCTGTCCTCCATTACAAATTTACAAGTTGATTGCCTCTTCCACACAGATACTATATTTACCTGTAGTAATGCTGATTGTGCAGCTGCACTGTGCTGAAGTTCTTGTAAGGAAGACTGTGTAGCACTTTGGGCAAGTCCAGGGATGCCAGGAAGAGAGAGGAGTCCTGGGAATACTGTATTACCAGGGGCCTGGAGCCCAGAAGTCAGGCTAAAACAACCAGATGTAAACCATATTCAGCTTCATCAGATACGACAACCAACAATATAATATACAAAACTCCAAGGAGCACTGTAGTTATTGAATCATAAGCTACAAGTTTAGAGATAATAGATTCCTGTTTTTTTATGTAGCCAATTAGTGAATAAATCAATTATCACTTGGAAAAGAAGTATTTTGAATGTGGAAACTAGTCCCTATGTTTGACATGTGAAGACTAATTACTCCAATGCAGTGGCTCCAATGTTAGCCTCTGGCTTTTTGAGTGTTTTGGATGTCAGCACCCAGAAGCCCCAATCAGCACAGCTAATAGTCAGGGATTATGAGAACAGAAGTCCAAAACACCTTGTCAAAGGGTGAGAACTACTGTTTCAGATGACAATGTGCATTAGACACCCCTTCAAATCCTTCTAATCAATTCTCATTCATTTTCTCTCAAAAGATCTTAATGTAACCCAAGAATCAAATATCTCCATCTGAGAAGGAATTCAGTACTTTATACCCTAGCAAAGTTGATTTAAAGAAAATTCAAGGCTATAAAAGAGTTCCCTGCCTATATTCAGAAATCTAGATTTCAACAAAAGAACTAACAAACTGAATATAAAAATGAATTATCCATACTTCATAATAATCTATGATTCTATGATTCTAATTATGTTTAGATTTCATAATATAAAAGTTAAATCAAAAATTTGCCAAAGTGACTGTCTTTTATTCTTGGCACAAGCAACATACCCAGCCTGGGCAACAAGTGCAGAGTTGAAGTTTGAGCTAAAGGCCGAGGCAAACCCTGGCAGCACTGGAGCTGGAGATGGGGCTGTGGCAGCTGCCGGCAGCGGTGCGACTGCTGCTACTGTAGAAGATGCCTGGAGCCCAGGGAAAGAAGGGAGAGCAGGAGTGACAGAGGGAGTGTTAGAGACAGGGAAAGGAGGGAAGGATGAGCTGCATGATCCTAGAGGTACTTGAGGAACAGAAAACAGGGAAGGGACAGCGCTGCACAAGTTAAGGGAAAATGGTGGAGCTGGAGCAGCTGCTGAAGCAATGAGTGTTGGGAGAACAGTGGCTGTGGAGCTGACATGAGATGCAGAAATAGCTGATGTAGTTGTAGGAGGAATAGGCAACAGAGATCCTGTTGGGGTAAGTGCTGGATTGCCAGGGAAAGCAAAACTGCTGGTTAGGGAAGTGAAAGGAGGAAGTGCATTATATACTGGAGCTAATGGAGCAGAAGAGCCATGTGGGGCAATGGAAGGTGTGTTATTTAGGGGAACACTCAATGAAGAGAGGCTAGACAGTGCTGGATTAAGGGAGCTAGGTAAGCTTCCTGGCAATGAAGTAGATGAGGTATATGCATGGCTAAGAGCTGACAAGCCTGAAGTGCTATGAGAAGGCCCGGCAGAATGTGAAGTGCCTTTAAAATTGGAAAGAGTAGGACTTGTAGGTTCAGTTTTCACCTGAGCTGGAATGGTTGTGGTAGTTGAGGTGGATACCACCTGCTGTTCGTGACTAGCAGGACTTGGACAATGGGGAAGAGCAACTGAGGAGGTACAATTGACTGGCATGATGGAAGATGCCAATGTGTTTAAAGGGGATTGTGTTGATAAAGCAGGAGGGGTTGCACTACTGCTTGCTCCAGGTTGAGATGGGAGCCCTGGGAAAATGGACAGTCCTGGAGTGGGAGGATGTTGAAGGGGAGAGGTAGTAGTTGGAGTGTAACATTTGTTACTTGATGAAGAGGCAGCTTCAGAATTCTGGCTAGCAAGACCAGATAAAGAAGCAAGCTCAGCTGTCACCGCAGACGGCAGAGCAGTTGAATTCATTATGGAGCCATCACTGGCTGACAAAAATCCCTTTAAGACTGATAGGAGTGGGTTAGGTAAGTTCAGTGGGCATGGTAGGCTAGTGGCAGGAGAACCAACAATGGCAGATGGAAGGGGACTGGCTATCCCTTGAGGTGTGGGTGTCAGTGACAAAGGCAGGCCAGCAAAAGCAGATGGTAATGAGTTGGGGTTATTAGCTGAGGAAGCGACAGATGATGCAGGAAAAGGCAGGCTGGCGAATGGTGTGGAGGCAGATACAAAACCTTCATTAGGTGCAGGGTTGGCACACGGTGCAGGCAGCCCTTGTGGAGCTGTTGCAGCAGGAAGCATGGAAGTCAGCCCAGAGAAAGTTGCAGGGAGTGGAGTGGGGGTGACACAATGAGCAGATGTAGTAGGAACACCAGGCAGCGAGTGGGATTTAATAACAGAAGGAGTTGGAGTCAATGGCTGAGGTGAATGGACAGATGAGACAGTCTGCCCTGGGAAGCCAGGGAGGACAGGGGTGGACATGCTTATCCCCAGTGTGGTTGTAGATGGAAGTGCTGATGACTGGCTTATTGCCTTAACAGATGATGGGGTTGGGGCTGGAGAAGCTGCAGGGTTAGAACCATGAGGTGTAAAGAGATGATTCGATTGTGTAGCAAAAGCTGGAAAGAAACAAAACTGGTAAGAATTCTTGGAAATCAGCAGAAATGCTTGTATTCAACATGAATGCATTCTAACACGGTTTACACAGCAACTAAGGGGCACAAGAGCAAAATAAAAGATGCTATCACAACTGGCATAAAATAAAATGGTATGCAAAATGAAATATAGCCACTGATTTGGTTGCTCTCATTTGATCAATTCAAACTGTAGGACAATCAGAATTCAATCAATACTAGTTTCACCCACATATTCCACATTTGCTGCTATCTTGCTATATGGTATTTTTTGAAACCCTTATGAATTCAGAACTTTTGCTGTTGTAGCAAGCATTAATACCAATTTATGTCGTGTATGAATACAGTAAAAATCAAAGACTGTTCAATCTGCCATTATGAGACAGTTTGACATAATTTACAACTAATTCTAAAAGACTATAAATCTAGTACTAATTTTGAAAAATAAATCTTGTCCTTTTGCATTAATTTTACTATAAGGGTAAAATTGTTTTAAAATCTTTTAATCTGCTTGATATCAGGAAAAAAAGTCTGGATATCTCAGCATCTCAGTTTTTTTGTGTTTAGAAATATTTTTTTTGTGTTTAGAAATATTCTGGAAACAATGGGCCTTTACAGACTGCCAGAAATACTGCAACTTGAGGCCACTTTAACTATTCTGGCTCAGTGCTAAGGAATCATGGGAACTGTAGTTTATTGTGGCACCAGAGCTCTCTGACAGAGAAGGCTCAATGTCCCAGAGAAAAATACAATTTGCATGATTCCCTAGCACTGGGCCAGGATAGTTAAAGTGGCCTCAAGCTGAATTATTTCTGGCAGTCTGTAAAGGCCCAATGTTTACAAAGGGCAGGCAACACCTACCATGGTCTCCTATATTTAGGAAAGTGACTACTTGGTTTCTATACACTAAGTTGTAGTTTCTCTTATGAATAGTAATATATCTACAACAACAGTGGACAACTGTCAGAGAATAGGGGGCCACATAGGCCCTCAAGAGACCTTAGAAGTTACGTCTCCCTGTAAAAAGAAAAAAAGAAAAACAAAACAAAAAACCCAATCTTTTTGCCCCCAACTGCCCTCTAGAGAAGAGCCTGCGATGCATTTTTGCTATTGCCTCACATCCTGGCTATCATTTTAAGCCCAAGAGGCCATTCTATATTTTCCCTTAATCTGGAAGTCATTTCTTGTTTTTTTAAAAGGCTTCCATATCCCTTACAGGGCATTTGGGGACAAACTTTTTTAACACATTTAAAATGGTGAAGGCAAGTCTGAGTCTGTGCAAATTTGGTGCATTAAGGGTTTACTATTTCCTCTCAGGTACAGAATACAAATAGCCTTGGCTCAGTTATCTTGGGCTTGCATCCAGAGGAATATTGCTGAAAAGTGGTCAGTACACAAGACATTTACTGCAACTGCCTCCCTCCAAGTGTGCCACTAAAATCTTCTGCGATAAGGGAGACCCTGCTGAATGGGGTTAATCTTTAAGGAGGAGATGAGAAAAAAGGATGAAAATAGGGTAGAGGTCTCTTTCACATGCAGGAACCCTGCTTGTGGAAGATGCATCTACCCACATTTCACCCTTCTCCCACTTCAGCCCACATCATTCAACAGAATTCTGTCAACAGCAGTGCGATTTGGGGAGGATGTAGGATTGGTGGGTTTTGGAAGGTGCTTTCTATCCTACTCCTTCTGTTGGCATTTGTCTGGATTCAATCTTGTTTGGAGAGACTAGGATGGGATATAATACTGACTCTCTGTTGTCTATGGTTAACAAACTGGGAGTTAGCTCAAAAATTCATGTTTTCTCATTGCAACTCTTCATTTCACTAGAACAATGTGCCCTCCCACCTGTGGCTGACTAGGTGTTTTTTTAACTATCCAGAGCTAGAAATGGGCATCACATTATTGAATGAGGAAGATTCTGGTTCAACGAGGAGGATTCTGCGTCAACGTGGTAAACAATTTAATCTTCTTTAAAAGGAGAGCTATATGGGCAACCATTGCTAATTGTTGCTTTAGATTTGATAAATACAATTAGTATTGAAATTAAGATTATAATTGTACTGGCCCAGCAGTAATTACCAACCACTTTGCAAGTCAGCAGATTTTGAGGGAGAATGGCAATACATTTGATCGAAAAATATCTGCTGAATTACGTTCTCTTTTGCTAAATTCAAAACTGCTTGTGATTTTTTTGTTTTGATAAAAGGAAAATGCACAAATAAAATTCCTCTTATCAAATTCCACATATGCCATTGAAGGTAGAATCCATAAGGCACTTGGGTTGCTTGTGTCACATCCAAACATGGCTTGCTGTATTCACTACACTTCATAAAAGTGTGGAGCGTTTACAATTTTAAAAGGAGTGAGAAAACAGATACTAATTTAGGATACCTGGTGGAAGCAGTGTAAAGGTAGGGAGTTGGCCATTAGATCTAAGCACAAATGCTGTACTTAAGATTACTAGGTCTGCTAAACAGAGAGAAAAAGTAAGCAAACTCTCTCTCCTTATAGCAATCTTATTAAGCAATTGGAGCATGGCTGTAACTGGTGCATTCAGATTTCCTGTGAACTATGTAAAAATCTTTTAAATTACTTGAAGTCTGATTTAGAAGTCCATGTAGGAAAATTCAATGCAGGGTTGGGCAAAGAGGAAAAAGAGCTTGGACATGTTACTTTTTTGGGGGGGATTCTGGCAGTTGTACTCCAAAAAAGCAACTTTTCCAAGTTCTAGAGATGCTATCAATATTCAGGGAACCCACTATATCTGGGAGAGATACACTGGCCTTTTTCACGGGCTGCAAGTTCATGGAGACAGACAGGTATGGCCCCATCACAATTATGGTTTAGTCAAGAGCATTATCCTTCTGCCACAGAAAATAGCAGACTTTCACTCCTCTGGAAGGAAATGAAGCCCTACAGCACAGCTCAATGTTCCAGTGATATAGAACAGTTCTGTCCTCATCTACTTATTACCCCAAAATGCCCTTGCCCACTGTGTAAATAATTCTGGCATATAGTGAAAAGTTACCATTCACTTCTGCAATAAAATGCAAACAGCAGTGCATGAGAAGACAGGCAGTTTTTACCACAGCAAAAGGATCATGAGAGCAACAAAGAAGATGAAGGAGTAGTTTATATTTGTCATAGAGGGACTGTGACCATTTATTTACATGATCCTGTATGGTATATGTCATATGATGTCCTCTTTGTTTACATTGGATTTACCCGCTAAGCTGAAAGTGAACAATCATAATGGTACAATTCTATGCACATTTTCTCAGAATCAAGTCCATCTCAGTTGAAAAGAGTTTACTCTCAAGTATGTGTGCACAGGATTGTAAGTGAAATGAGATTTTAGTACAGCTTCACGTGGGTGGGGGAGACAAAGAGTTGCAGTTCTTCAATATAGACAAAGAGTTGCAGTGCTTCAATATAGTGTAGTGGTTTGAATGTTGGACTATGACTCTGGAGACCAGGGTTCAAATCCCTGCTCGGCCATGGTCACCCACTGGGTGACCTTGGGCAAGTCACATTCCCTCAGCTTCAAAGGAAGACAAAGGCAAAACTCCTCTGAACAAACCTTGCCAATAAAACCCAGCGAGAGCTTCACTTTAGGGCAACCATAAGTTGGAAATGATTTGAAGGCATACAACAAGAACAACAGTTGTTGAGATCCAGCATCAGAAAAATTCTAAACAACTGGTAAAAAACATTTTTTATACTTTTAGATGTTTATTTCTTGCTTTTAAGATCCATATGGATTCTTTTAGAAGAAATAAATAAGGCAATATTCAACAAAACTAGTAATACATATTTCCTTTGGAAGCATTTATTTTATATTTCGGAAGCAAATGGACAGCTTACCTTGGCTTTGGGAAGATTTTGTCTGATTGGAAAGCTCTTCATTTTCTGCATAAAGAACATAATTAATTAGCAGGAAGAAGAGAATTTTGATTGAAATACTGATGAGGACAGCTATTTAAAAAACTAATATCAGTTATACACTGTTTATGTTAAAGTAAGTGTAAATCCCATCATTAGAACCAATATAATGGCAAAACAAAAACACTGCCTTCATTCCTCTCAGGACAGACTATGTTTACCATGAGGGATAATCCTGACAGGGTCCTCAAGAACAGCGGCTTCCTTCTGATACAGAAATAGTTGACTCCAATTACTGCTAGGCTCATTGCTTATAAGAGTCAAACCTCATAGCTCAAGCTTTCCCATTGTCAATCCGCTGAGGAAGTCTCTTACCCTCTTTCTCTCACTTCCCCATTGTGGCCCCTCTTCTCATTTTTCTGCCTCTGCAGTTGTACACCACTTGGTGAGGAAAGCATCATGCAATGTGGACTCACTTCCCACCTCTTAGGAACTAGAACAGCTGGAGATGGAGATGTGAAATTTTCTTGTCTCACTTTCATTGTGCTCCCTCCAGTACCATTCAAGCTTTCTTTCAATCCTTGTTTTATACCAGATTACAAGATTTAGGCTGGGGATCCTTGCAGTGGCTTGCCTAAGCCTACAGCAGGCCACCTGTCCTAGCCATCTGCACAGCTTCTCTCATCTCTCAATTATGCTGGAGTGTAACCAAGACAGATTCAGTGTTCTGAGGATACCTGCTTTACCTGTTCCTACATGACTAGAGGTATATGGTGGTGGAGCTGGCAAGCCAGGGGCAATGACATTAGCCAGCGGAACAAGACCTGCATTGTTGTAAGCACCTGGGAGAGGAAACAGAAGATAAAAAGAGAAAGATTATGTAGTGACAACATTACATATGTAAACCTAAGACAACATCAATTCTTTGAAACCTGAAAGGCCATCTTCTTGTATATATCGCATGCTCAGTTCAATATGAAGCTCCAGATATGACTGCCATATGAGACATGGTGGATAGCTACTAGAAGTAAAGTCTCCCCAGTTGTGGCACACACAAAGCATGAAATGCCTTCCAATGGATGCTCTGTTAGGCCCTGATACTATATTATTTTACAAAGCTGTGAGGGACATGACTGTTCTAGAAGTCTTTTAGCTGAGGGCTCTATTAGTCTTATATTATCTATTTACTTATTATAATTGTATAAAGCTGTCCAATACTATTGTTCTTTAGGAGGCATATATAGAATAAAACCATTATGATAAAGTAAATATGCAGCATAATGTACCTTTTTCCCAATGGAAAGAGGAATAAAATCAGACAAATAAGAAATGCATAGCTCAAATGAAAAACACTGTATCATGCACTCATTAAAAAAATAGTTTTTAAAAAAGCTGATGGACTAAAAATGCCCACCTGTGCCAAAAATGCCACAAAAACAGGTCCCTCTAGAGAGTGTAAGGGCATATACAGACTGCCAGAAATACTCCAGCTTGAGACCACTTTAAGTGTCCTGGCTCAGTGTTAAGGAATCATGGGAACTATAGTTTACTGTGGCACCAGAGCCCTGGTGGCGCAGTGGTTAAATGTCTGTTCTGCAGCCACTCACTCATAGACCACAAGGTTGTGAGTTCAATACTAGCCAGGGCTCAGGCTAGACTCAGGCCTGCAACCTTCCGAGGTCGCTAAAATGAGTACCCAACTGTTGGGGGGCAATGAGATTACAACTGTAAACCGCTTAGACATCCCATAGCGTGATATGAAGTGGTATATAAATGAAGCTGCTTTGCTTTGCTTTGCTCTCTGACAGAAAATGTTCAATGTCTCAGAAAAAAACTACAATTTCCATGATTCCCTAGCACTCAGCCAGGACAGTTAAAGTGCTCTCAAGATGGATTATTTCTGGCAGTCTGTACAGGCCCTAAGACACTAACAATGAAAAAGCCTTCTCACTTGGTGGCGGCACCATGAGCAGAACCTTTAGATCCAGAAAAGGATCTAAAGGTTCAGGTATGTAAACATGGGAGGAGGCAATTTCCCCAGCATTCCTTTTCTAAACCACTGAGAGCTATACGTAAGTAGCCCAGTTCATAGTCCGTTGGCCTCATTTGGGACTAACTGGAGGTTTCAGACTACAGTCTTCCCTCCCCATTTGTGGAATTGATGTCTGCAGTCTTGGTCCTTCGCAGACTGGCAAGTGGGAAGAGATAAAATGACACGTGTGCCCATGGTGCTTGCGCAGGGCCATGCACAGGAGCACTCCCCATTAATAACAATGGGGACTTGAATATTAGCGATATTTCCAATTTGCGGATCCCCGCAAATCGGAAGGGATGATTGTATTTTCAAAGCAACCAATGAGCAACACATTACAGTAGATCATGGGTAATAGTGGACAGGCTATTAAAACTGTTTTCTTGAACTATTCAGCAAAAATGTTCCACACATTAGGAGCTATCAATAGGCAACTGTACAGTTCTTATATTTGTTGCAAAGGGAATTTCTATTGTCTCACCCAGAATCTCTGGTCTCCTCAACCAACTGTTCCTTGACATTTCAGAAATTTTACTTGTGCTCTATAGCTACGGATAAGTCTTCAAATCTACATTTCGTTTTTTAAAGTTCCCATTTTTGTATTATAAATCCTTTAGTAATTTTCACTTTAAAAAAGTCAGATAAACTTAAAAATTTTCATCAAACATTGCATACCTACCATCAAACATGAGGAAACAGTTTACTAGTCTGTTATACCTTATAACATCAATCACTTTCAATTCCTATTTACTTTCATATATCCTCCTCCTAATTCCTATTTTCTTCTTCCTTTCCTCATCTTCATCCTTTCTTCCGACTTCCTCTCCCTCTTCATCCTCCCACTCTCCAATCCCCTCTTACCCTTCTCACTTTCCCCTCTAACCTCATAATCCATTCCCCTCCTCTATTTCCACACTCACAAACTCTCTTTCACATACTCTTAGTATGTATGAGAGGAGGAATGGGGGGAGATGAGGGTAAAGTATGTAGCGGAGGGTAGGAGTAAAGTTCCCATTTTTTAAATGACAACATTTTTGCATGGCTCATTAACTCAAGTAAATGATTTGAAATGATCTTCCTTTTGATTCAAGTAAATGAATAAAAACTCAGGGGGAATCAGGCAGTAAGAGATTATAGTATGAATAAACATACAAAGAAATTGGGGCCACTATCTGTCTACCAAGGATGCAGACATTTTTTCCAGAGTAGAAGAGTAGTCAAGGAAGAAGTTATCACAGAAAACAATCAGGATCAAAGCTTACTAGGTGCAATTGTTGCATGTGGTCGGCAAGGAGGGATAGGATAAGGAACAGGTTTATGTGGATTGTATGTTGCTGGAGCCTAAACAAGAAGGACAATAGTTAAAATGGAATATTTACACATTCAGCAGCTGTGAAGATAATAGTAATCAAGGAATAAGAAACCAAAACATGCTAGGCATTCACAGGATGCCAACCTTTCAATTGCTTTGGGTCCTAATTTTGAGGGGAAAGCAGGATATAAATAAATATAATAACAACAACTTCAGCTCATTTCTTATACAGGTTGAGTATCTCTTATCCAGAATTCCAAAATCTGAAGGACTCCAAAATTTTCCACATGAGACAATGACATCTTTGCTTTTTGATGGTTCAGTGTACACAAACTTTGTTTCATGAACAAAATTATTAAAAACATTATATATAAAATTACTTTTAGGGTATGTGTATAAGGTGTACACAAAACATAAATGAAATTCATGTTTAGACTTGGGTCCCATCTCCAAGAT
>CM034701.1:43969063-43988708 GCA_020142125.1 Phrynosoma platyrhinos
GGTAAGGATGAAAGGGTATTTCTGTGGGGAGGACAAGTGAGGTAAGGGTTAAAAGAGTATTTCTGTGGGGAGGACAGAAGTGAGGTAAGGGATAAAAGGGTATGTCTGTGGGGAGGACAGAAGTGAGGTAAGGGAAGTGAGAGACTGTGACTCGCCCAAGGCCCCATAGCCTTGGATTTGAAGTTTGGTCTCCCAATGTCCTAACCCAGCGCTTAAGCCACTACACGCCACTGCCTGTCTTAAGTTTACGAAACCAAAAGTAATAATTTGTTGTGCCTTCACGTTGTTTCTGACCTATGGCAACCCTAAGGCAGTGAACCTATAATGGGGTTTTCTGGGCAAGGTTTGTTCAGAGAAGGTTTGCCATTGTCATCCTCTGAGGCTGAGAGTGTGTGACTCACCCAAGACCCCATGGCGACCCACCTAGGCGAACCTATAATGGCGTTTTCTTGCAGGATTTAGAATTAATACCAAATACGAATCTGTGGATAAAAAAATCAATGGTTAAGGAAGGTCAATTAATACCAAAAGTAATAATGTCATGATATAATGATAATAATAATGTAATAATGCCACCTTGTTGAATCCCATTTTGGAAGAAAGGAAGGATATAAGTCCAATAAATAAAATAAATACCCCCAGCATGGTGTAGTGGTTTGAGTGTGGACTATGACTCTGGAGATCAGGGTTTGAATCCCCAGTTTGGCCATGTAAACTCACTGGGGCCACATCTATACTGCAGAATTAATACAGTTTGACACAGCTTTAACTGCAATGGCTCCATGCTGTGGAATCCTGGGGTTTGTCATTTTATGAGATTATTTAGCCTTCTCTGTAAGAGAGCTGTTGTGCCATCACGAACTACAAATTCCAGAATTCCATAAGATGGAGCCAAGACAATTACAGCGGTGTCAAATAGCATTAATTCTGCAGTGTGGCACCAGCCTGGATGACCTTGGCTAAGTCACACTTTCCCAGCCTCAGAAGATGGCAATGAACAAATCTTGCTAAGAAACCCCTGTGATAGGTTCATCTTAGTGTCGCCATGAGTTGGAAACAACTTGAAGGCATACAACAATAATAACAAGAGATACGTAGGTAGAGGAGTTTGTGCTTGTGGGTAGTGGGCTGGAGGGATAATATGGGGCTGGGTGTGTGACTCTAAGCAGTGGTCAGAACATTTGAGTGTATGGGGGGTTGCAGACTGCCAGAAATAGTGCAAATTGAGTCCACATTTAGGGTTAGGGAATCATGGGAACTGTATTTTATTGTGGCACCAGAGCTCTCTGACAGAGAAGGCTCAATGTCTCAGGAAAAAAAAACAGTTCCCATGATTCCCTAGTACTAACCCTAACTCTAAAAGTGGACTCAATTTGCACTATTTCTGGCAGTCTGCAACCCCCCTAAGAGGCTGCCAAGAGGAGCCAGACCATAATTTTGGCCCTTTTCAGGTTGTATCTACACTGTGGAATTAGTACAGTTTGATACCACTTCAACTGCCATGACTCCATGCTATTGAATTCTAGGATTTGTAGTTTTGTGAGATACTTGGCATTCTCTGTCAGAGAGTTCTGGTGCCACAACAAACTACAAATCCCAGAATTCCATAGCATTGAGCCATGGCAATTAAAGTGTCAAACTGGATTATTTCTGCAGCGCAGAAGTAGCAGCCTTTGCTATGAAATTTCATAGCAGACTTTGCTTTGAAATTTCATAGCAGACTTTGCTATGAAATTCTGGGATTTGAAGTTTTGTGAGTTGTTCAGCCTTCTCTGTCAGAGAGCTCTGGTGTTACAACAAACTACAAATCCTGGGATTCCATAGGATGGAGGCATGGCAATTAAAGTGGTGTCAGACTGCATTAATTCTGCCATGTGGCAGCAACCTCAGCCTCTGCACTGCTGTGGGTATTACAGAAGAAAAGGAGATAAAAGACAATTGGGATTGTCCAGTTACATTGGCTCACATACAATCAGCCTAACCAGCATATAGTCCCTCAGTAAACCTTGGGTAGCCCCTATTCTGTTTGTGGGGCAGGTGATTTGAAAGAAAGTGTAATGATCGAGGTGGGTGGGGACTTAATAAGGGGCATTCAATAAATGGAGCAGAGTAAAATACCTAGTTTGTGGAGGTAAAAGGAAAGAGCGGTTGATGCCATAAAAGAAGTACAGAAATGGAGGTTTCATATGTTATAGAAGAAAGCCAAGAAGATTATCATTTTTTGTAAGCTCACTTCACTCTGCAGATTTGTTTGTTTTGAAGTATTTCCTGCTATGTGTGCCAAATACTATCAGTTTTGCAGTAAGAGAGAGGGTGCATATGCTTTCTTCAAATAGCATAGTCATGTGGTATTTTAACTGTTCTGTTGGTAATAGTGAACATGATAATATTACACCATAATTTTTTGATAGGCCAGACCCAATTTGTGAAATATATGCATAAAGAATTGAATTCATTCATACAGTTTAGAGAGAAGGTATACTAACTGTTTGAGTGTCGGGTTTATGTTTTTCTAAAATGTTATTTTAGATTATATGTTTGGTACTTGGCTTTAGGAACTCAGATGTGCCATTATAAACTGTAACGTGTGTTCCATTGGGATTTTCAGAAGAAAACATAAGTTTTCCTAAGGGATTTATTTGTAGTCACATATTTTCCTGGATTTACTTGGTTTGTGGAAATAGAATTAGAGCTTATCTTTAGAAAGAGGGCTGAAATATAGGCAGAAGACCAGTATTTGCTGTTAAAAATAAGTGTTGTGGCATCCTAAAGATACACAAGCCTATTATGGCATAATAATAAGCTCACCATTGCCATAATACCTTTATTAGAATTTAAGGTGCTACACAAGTTTTCTTTTTGCTGCAGCAGCCTAACACAGCTGATTCTCTGGAAACTCTTTAAAGGGCTTTAGTTGACAAAAATCTATAGCACCTGTTTCCCCAAATAGGCATGGAGTAAATAGTCATAAACATATTTACTCAGAAGTCAATCTACTACATTAAATGGGACTTATCCGTAGTGTATGAGTGAGCAACCTGCAGCCCTCTAGTTGTTTGACTGCACCTTCTGTCAGCTCCAGTAAGCAGAGCCAGTAGTGAGAGATGAGCTGCAGTCCAACAACTTGCTGGGTGTATGTAAAATTGGTGTATAATTTACCATACATTCTATAATACACTAAATTTATTTCTGGGTAGGTTTGCAGGTATTTTAAGAGAGAAAATATGGAAAGGAAAAGGATGTGTATAAGACAGTAAAATGAGAAAATAAAAGCATGGTTTCCATGTGGTAGATTGGGGTTAAAGGTGAATCTAATTTCTAAAAGGCTAAAGCTGCTGTTCTAATAAAGATATCATGTGTACCTTACTCTTTGTGGAACATGTAAGCAGGCAATAAAACAATGTATGATTGCTTCAGAAAGGGAAGATGTGCATTTATAGTACTTGTTGAAGTAGTATGACTTGTGTCATTGATAGTTAATATCACGTGCTTGATTAAAACTTGCTTGGTTCAGTGAGATAAGTCTACCATTTGTGTTATACTGAAATACCAGTGACAAAGGGCCTTTACAGACTGCCAGAAATAGTGCAAATTGAGGCCACTGTCCTGGCTCAGTGTTAGGGAATCATGGGAATTGTATTTTTTTCTGGGACATTGAGCCTTCTCTGTCAGAGAGCTCTGGTGCTACAATAAACTACAGTTCCCATGATTCCTTAGCACTGAGCCAGGACAGTTAAAGTGGCCTCAATTTGCACTATTTCTGGCAGTCTGTAAAGGCCCAATGACAGTATTCTTAAAACTGGTGAGGATTGCTTCCAGACCACACTTTTAACCTGCATCAAACATGGCATGTTAAGGCGAGGGTCTAGACAGTGTAACTTTCTTGTACAGTATTTTCCCACCACTCTTTTTACCTTTTACTTTCCAGAAACAAATCTGCTTAGGAAGAACGTATTGTGTAGAGGCACAATACTTTTTGACTGGTGACACCAAAAAACCAGCTTTTCAATTAAAATTTAATTCAGTGAGATTAAATGTTAGCATTTATGAATAAGATTTGCAAAAGAAAATATGTATATTGGATAGTTATGAAATTTGCAAAACTCAATGAGTAAGTTCTCTGTTATCTGTACATTGGATAAAATAACATAAAATGTAGATTTGCTCAAATTTGTTTACCTGCGACATATCAAAATGGAGTTGGTATGGATTCTTGCAAAGAATAAGCTACAGTTGTATGATAAGTTATCCAATAATTTTCTTGATTCATTGCTTGTATGATAAAAAAATGTTCACCAGTGGCACTACCTTTCAGTGGTAGAACAGAGTGCTCCTGTGAGGCAGGAGGTTATGCTAATGATAACAGTGCTGTTGGTAGGGTCTCCTATGTCAAGACAGGATTTTGCTGAGGAGCCAGACTAAGGCTGCATCTCCATTGCAGAAATATTCCAGTTTGACACCACTTTCACTCTCATGGCTCAATGCTATGGAATTCTGGGAACTAGTTTTCTGAGCCATTTGGCCTTCTCTGTCAGAGAGCTCTGGTGCCACAACAAACTACAGTTCCCAGAATTCCACAGCATTGAACCATGGCAGTGAAAGTGGTGTTAATCTGGAATATTTCTGCAGTGTGGATGAAGCCTTAACACGCCAAGCAACTACTGGGCAGCAGCAGTAATGGTGGGTGGCAGTGGTGGAGGACCTCTCAGAACAGCAATGGCACCATAGCTAACACTTGTTAGTAAAGTAGTCTGAAATCTCCAGTTGGTCCCAAATAGGGCTAACAGACTATGATGTGCTTGTGGTGTACAATTCAGAAAGCCAGTCTGAACATGTTAGTTTGTAGGTAGGTGAGCACATTCTCCTGTTGAAGTCACTTTTAAATGAATGGGAGTGGTGATCATTATAGAATTCTGCTAGATAATATTTCTCAAGACAAAGCCACTTTGCAGGTAAATATTTTGAGAGCTTTCTGTTTATCTTATTTTGCTGTAGTGTTTTGAAGTGTTATGCTCTCTTAAGAAAGGTGTGCTCGTACATAAGCTCACTCTGTCAGGAGCACTTTGATTGTATATTCCTGCATGGTAAGGGACTGTATGGCTCTTGTGGTCTCTTCCAACTCTATGATTCTGTTCTATCTGACTTAATCTTCTTATGGTTGCATGTGTTAATTTAATGTTTTTGGATTTCATATCAAATGGGGAAAATTTTACAGTATCCCAGTTCAAGAAAGATTGTGTATCTGTGAAGAGCCAGTTTTGAAGGATTTGGCTCATTATATACTTGAGTGCCAGATATATGCTGGTATTAGAGAAAGTTATTTAGAGCCTTTACTAAAGAAAATGAAATACTGGGGTGTGAAAGAGAAACTTAAGTTACTTGTTACAATCAAGAAATCAGTATGTGATCCAAAGGGTAGCAGTGTTTGCGACAAAGACTACCAGGTGTAGAGAAAAGTTCTTGGAGACCATCTTAACTGACATAGAAACCTGAGGATATGAGTCTATAAAATGCTTTTTATTATCATCAATGGTTAATAAGCTCTCTTTCTTTGTTATTACAATGTGATCTGTTTTATAATGCAAGACAAGTATCTTTTATAATGCAAGACATGTATCTTAAGCTTAGGTATGGTTTTATTTATTTAGTTAATTCTAATTTTAATGTTTTAATGTTGATTCTGTAACTGTAATTGTATGACAGCTTGGGTGTTTTGTTTGCAATGGTTTGGACTAAGCAATTATATGTATGGATTTCATATCATATCATTTCTTTTTTCTTTTTTAACAGAAATAAGAGAGCAATAATGACAACCTTCCTGGAGTTCATTCAGCAGAATGAAGACAGGGATGGCGTTAGATTCAGCTGGAATGTCTGGCCTTCCAGTCGACTTGAAGCCACAAGAATGGTAGTTCCAGTTGCCTGCTTGTTTACTCCACTGAAAGAGCGACCAGATCTGCCACCCATTCAGTATGAGCCAGTCTTGTGCAGTAGAACTACCTGCCGTGCTGTTCTAAATCCCTTATGGTAATCGCAATAAATTCTTAATCTTGCTTACATGTTGGTACATGCTTATGATTTTTTTTAAAGTTTTGTTAAATGTTGGTGTAAAAACATTGTTTCTCATTATAACCACCTGTCAGATTTATTCTGAAGTTTGATAGACAAATCTGTTTTCTGATCTTCCCCATAAAAATATAAACATCATAAACCACGGCAACCTTTTGGAGATCTGGGCCGGTGCCTCGAAGTCCAGGTCTCCGCTGGGCCAAGGGGGGGGAATGGTGGCGCGCGCACACCCTCCGCTGCCGTGCGCGACCCCCAACACATGTGCCGCCACCGTGGCATGTGCGGCCGCAGCCGCCACGGCGCATGTTGTGGCTGCCATTTTGATTTTCAAAATGGCGGCTGCAACGCGTTTTCGCATGCTCAGTACTTCTGCGCATGCGCAAACACATCACGGCCGCCATTTTGAAAATTACTGGTCTGCCTGGGCCAGTAAGTCTGGCGACCTGGGCTGGAACCGGCCCGAGGGCCGTAGGCTGCCGGCCCCTGTCATAAACGCATCAGAAATGTCTGTTTTAGCACATACGATGCAATGTACACATCTGTGTCCTGTGAACATAAATTAAATGTGTTTTTGAAAAAAAATATTTTTATTTACAGTCAAAAGAGTTCTCAGTTACATATAGTAATGTTCCAGCATAGCATTAGTTGTAGATTTCAATAAAATCTTCCCAAATGCCCAAATATAAATCCATTTGTAAATTTTGTCTGTAGATCATTCTTTATAAACGTTAGATCTTCTATCCATTGAATCACAGCTGGAGAAAAATTATCTTTCCAGTAACAAAGTATTAATCTTTTAGCAGTCAGTAGGACATGAAAAATCCACTTCTTTTGGCTCATTGTTAATTTCCAAGAAACAAGTAAATAATTCAAAAGGACATGCACGTTCCTGAATAGGAAGGAACCACATTTACTTGTGTGATTACTTCCCACAGTGTAGCACTATGAAACTTAATATATGTGTTAAGGAAATGTAGTCATAATGGAACAACTCCAAAACATATTTGTTAAGGAAAAGTAGCCACTATGCAATAACTCCAAAACATATATTTAGGGATGGAGTTTGTTTAGGTGTTAATGAAGCATCAGCATATCACATGTCCAGCAATTTGCTGACTTAGAAAGCCCTTCTTGAATTGATGTTGTGGTCACCAATATACTTTAAAGAACAATTTCTGCTGTATCAGCCATATTCATAGATCCATATCCATACTAGTTATAGATATTAAAACCAATGCCTTTTGATTAGTCAGATGTGCTTCTGAAAATTGATAGTACCTCTGCATATGTTCCTGTTACAGATTTTAAAAAATCAGTTAAAATAATTAAAGTCAATTCTTACTGTGTAGTATTTTCATTAGTAGTTTACAATAACAGGGACCCTGGAACTTTTTTTTAAGGTGTGGGACCTCGGTGTTGGCAGTCATGTCATTGCTAATTTTTCCTACTTGCAGGTATATTTTTAACAAAATAAAGAAAACAGGATGCCTTGCATTAAAATAAGAACAAAAACCACTGGGATCAGGAAACAGTCTCACTGCCAGGAAAGCAATGGCAAAATAATAAACTGTCACAAAATTAAGTAAATTAAAAAACCCAGTATTAATTTATCAAGCAAAGGGGAAAATATTTAAGATCATATTAACTAAATGGAAAGGCCTATAATCTTCCTAACACATCCGTCTGCCCACATATCTGCTTTAAAAGCAAAAACTGTACAGATATGTTGGAAGATACAGGATTGTGTGCATAGTAATCCACACATAAAATGCACAAGCATATATATCTATGAAGCTTGAGATATAGAGAACCATGTGTTGGACACAGTCAGTGGGAGGGCAAATTACATCTCCCATTTTTTTTTTTTTATCATGCAGTCATAGCAATAGTCATAGCAATAGCAAGTACATTTCTATACCGCTTATCAGTGCACTTAACCACTCCCTAAGTGGTTTACAACATGTAAGCTAATTGTCCCCAACAAGCTGGGAAGGATGCAAGGCTGAGTGGATCGTGGAGCCCTGCCTGCGATTGAACTCACAACCTTGTGGTTGTGAATGGCTGCAGTACCGGCATTTAATCACTGCGCCACTAGGGCTCCTCATCCCTAAATATGCAAACTCAGTGTGTACTTAGAAGTCCTCTTCATGTAATTCTGTGTGACGTACTCCCAAATAAGTATATTGGACAGATTGCATGCAGACTTTTTTATTCATGGGGGAGGAGATCAAGTGCAATGGATTTCTTAATAGTTTGTGTATTGCTTGATCATTCAGTACAATTCTGATTGACAATTCCTGAGGGGACATCAACTACATCAGAGTGTTGGTGGTCCAATATGCTTGATCAATTGGGGTGGGGTCTCAGCTCCCACCAGCATAATTTTCAGGGGTCTTGAGCGCTCTGCCCCTCTCTGTTCTTGGGTCTGTGTCAAATGGACTCCCAAATGTATTTCTCTACAGTAAGTACCAATAGTTTCTTGGAGATAAAGTCACAAAAATCAGAGGGATTTATTTCCACAAGGTGTCTCTGACCCAGAGCTCCATGCATACACAGAGAATCTGTGTAAAATATTCAATTCTACAAAAGTGAATGGTGAATTGTTTGGGGTGGGGGTACATGCTTTTGGTTTCCTGCACATTGTCGCTAGTTTGATGCCAAAGTGCAGGATCCAACCCTGGTATCTACTGGTGGAACAGCAGAATCTAGTGGGAGTGGGAGTGTACAGGATCTCTTTCTACTGCAACTTCCTACTCTGGAATTCTGTAAAACTTTTAAAACTGAAGTCAGTTTTAAGACCATTCTGAGAGTTTCAAGGGAAAAGAGGTAAGGGAAGGTGAAGAAAGTTCTGTTGCGCTGGCACTGTAGTGCTAGAACATTGAACTTTGGTTAGAGTATCTGTAATTGGTTGCACTTAGTACTTCAAGAACAGCTTCACAAGTGCACTGGCAGTACCCAGAGCTTTAGGGTTATTTTTTCTTTTATAGTGTGCTCAAAGACCTCCAAGATTCACATATCCAAGTGCTTCTGGTGACAAACTAAGGAAAAATACACATTAACACCTTGAAAGAAAACCACATTAGTAGCTTGTATTAAGCTGTTTTGATTTTGTTATAGTATCAGAGTTCTGCATCCCCTATCTAACCTGTAGTAACTAGACTAATTTATTGTACTTAAGTGATCTTTGTTCTTTCATGGCATATGGACAGGTGCAATATGAATTTTATTTCTTTAAATATTTATATTTCCTTTTGCCAATATGTATGTTTAAAGTGATTTACACTAATCATAATAAAACAAATAAATAATAAAGGTACTCTTAACTTTATGGTTAACTGTAACCTTACGGTCCAATAAAATAAGATAATAAATAGCAGGAGGAAAAACAAGAAACAGCTAAAACATAATGGTTAGAGCAGAAATGTTTTCATAAGTAATGTTGATACAAGTAATGGTGATTTTACTTTCTTCATGTTTGAGCATGAAACTTCCTGAATATGTCTGGTCTGCATACATAATTTACTAAAGTATTTTAAATTTTATTTTGTAGCCAAGTGGATTACCGAGCAAAATTATGGGCTTGCAATTTTTGTTACCAGAGAAATCAGGTAAGATAAAATTTATAAGACTTGCTTCCTAATAAATATGTTCTAGGATCAAAATATGAGTGGTAATAATATTAAGACATATGGGGAGGGATGGACAAATATGAGTATAGCTAAATGTGTTTCAAATTACTGTATGTTGTGTGCAATTTTTTAAATAACTCAATCACTTTTCTCTTTTAGTTTCCTCCCACCTATGCTGGCATATCTGAGATGAACCAGCCTGCAGAACTCTTACCTCAATTTTCTAGTATTGAATATGTAGTACAGGTAACTATCATGATTACAAGCTATAGGACTGTTGAGTCAGGAAAGTATCAGTTAGGATGGGCTGTGTTGATCAGGATGTCAGCATATTATTCTTTTGTGCTGGTGGTTAGCATTAGATTTTCAGAAGCATAAGGCATCCTCTGTTATAATGTAATACAGAGCTATTGTGTAGCTGAGAAATAGAAGAGCCTGGGTGTTCCTGAGATGAGGTTGTATTCTGGCAGTTTTAGAGCTAGAAAAGTAGACATTATGCACACATGCTAATCAGATTGCTAGACAGTGTAGCATTATGCCAAAGATCCTACTGAAGTTCTGTTTGCACCAATCAGTTTGTGTGATTTTGGCTAGTATTGGAGAAACCCATGCATTTTAATTTTGGTAGTAAAATAGATGCAGCCACTCTGAAATTAGTTTTGCAGGAGTATTTCCCTAATAGCATTTGATTGTCTTTGGTCTGGGTTGGTTACCTAAGAAGTATGTTTTATGACTTTCTCCAGCAATAATACTTAAATGTTGTTCACTTTTATTTAAGCGTGGACCTCAGATGCCTTTGATATTTCTTTATGTTGTTGACACTTGCATGGAAGATGAAGACTTACAAGCTTTGAAGGAATCCATGCAAATGTCACTAAGTCTCCTACCTCCAACTGCTTTGGTGGGGCTTATTACTTTTGGGAGAATGGTGCAAGTCCATGAGCTTGGCTGTGAAGGGATTTCCAAAAGTTATGTCTTCAGAGGGACAAAAGATTTGTCTGCAAAACAGCTTCAGGTAAATATAAAATTTTAAAAATGGTCTTGCTAATCTTATGATTGCTCTCTCTTTGAAGAGAGAAGCAGAAAATCTCCATGCTACTGACTAACCATTGTACAGTTTAGGAATTAATGAAACATTTCTGTATTTGTTATTTAAAGATGGATACATTTCTAACTTTGAAGAAATGAAATTATTTTTTTGAAAGGATAATACATAGGATGCTTTCTTAATTTACTTGAAAATGTCATTGTTGTGGATATGCTGAACATATAGCTGTATTTCATTTTAATTTATAAAATATACTCTTCACAGGAGATGTTAGGACTGACAAAAATGAATGTTTCACAAGTGGGTCGTGGTCCTCAGGTACAGCAACCACCACCATCCAACAGGTATGAAGTTTCTTATTAAAATTATAACTAATTTCCTTTGCAATAAGTCCTGTTTGTGATATAAATAACTACATTTAAGAAATTTGATATCACTCTTGGTGCCAGTCCTCAATTTGTCATTGCTACTGTTGTTTCTGTGACCATTCATTCCAATCCTTTAGGGGGCTGTTGTAACCTTTTCTTAGATCTGCAGTAGGGCTCTTCCAAAGTTTGTTTTAAACTAGAGACTCTTTATAGGAGCTGAACCCTCTTTATATGGATTGAGGTGCTTCTATAATTTGAGGGTCAAACTTTCTCCTCGCTGAATTAAAAAAAGACATTATAGAATTATAGTGCAAAAGTGATATTTGATTTTTTTTTTTAATTGTGAAGAAGTGAAGGGAACTTGTTGTTCTGATATGCCTCAGAACTAGAAGGAAACTCACTTGAGGATGAAAATAAAATGTTGCAGTAGGTGTTGGGAATTTTAGTCCAGGAAAAGTTAATCATCATTTGGATATTTTAAAAACCCACATGAAGTATAGCAAGAAATATCACAATCTCCTGATACATGCTATGTAAAAGAATCTCTGTTTAGCTTACTCTTCTTGCTAACTCCAGATTCTTACAGCCAGTACAGAAAATTGATATGAATCTCACAGATCTTCTGGGTGAACTGCAACGTGATCCTTGGCCTGTTCCTCAGGGGAAGAGACCTTTGCGGTCTTCTGGAGTGGCTCTTTCTATCGCTGTAGGACTGTTAGAGGTAATAAGGTCTCCCTTATCTCAAAGCTTATATATACATTTCCTATAATTTGGATAAAGGGTTACCGATCTTTCTAGTTTTAGGAATTTAATAAGTGTGAGCTAAGTTCAAAACTGAAAATTTCTGCAAATTTATCTCTTCAGTTGGGATAGAAAAAAGTTGTTTTTGAAGCTTTTTTGATTCATCTTTTATTGTTTGTAGTTGCAGAAAATTGATCACTACAATTATCAATTTCAATTGATTACAGCTGTATCAACATTAACCTTAAGTAGTAGTCACATTGCAATATATTTTAAAAGAGGAATAATGAATTCTAAATATTTTTGTGTTACAGTGTACATTTCCTAATACTGGTGCCCGGATAATGATGTTTATCGGTGGACCAGCAACTCAAGGACCTGGAATGGTTGTAGGGGATGAACTTAAGCTGCCTATTAGGTCTTGGCATGACATTGAGAAAGACAATGCCAAATATGTCAAAAAGGGTACTAAGGTAAGAGGACTTGATTTTTAATTATGTAATTTAAACTGTATTCAGTGGCTGTGTAAAGTGACATGGAGTATGGACATAATTTTTGTAAGACCCATATTTTCCAAAACATTTTTAAAAAGGTGACTTTTATAAAAGCAAACTGATACATTTTCGTTAACCATAGAAGTGGTTTTTACATGATAAGGGAGATGTTAAGCATATGAAAAGAAATAGGACTGTTCTAGAAAATAGCACTTTGACTGCACCTGCTGTGCCTTTAATTTGAGAACAAGGCCCTGGCCACTGTAATATGTGTTTCTCTTTGCTAGACTACCCCAATGTGCTTTATGTTAGGTTGTCTTTGAAGAGCCATTGGTCCTGAATCCAAGAGCCTGGCTACTGACAACTACTGGGTTGTGAGTCCATACATATTAAG
The DNA here is from genome assembly GCA_020142125.1 of Phrynosoma platyrhinos. Classification (NCBI taxonomy): domain Eukaryota; kingdom Metazoa; phylum Chordata; class Lepidosauria; order Squamata; family Phrynosomatidae; genus Phrynosoma; species Phrynosoma platyrhinos. The sequence continues at coordinate 43,981,807 of CM034701.1, forward strand.
GCAATATTCTTTGCCAGTTAGTTTGTGAGATCAGTTAAAAGTGTTGTTTTGGCTCTTTTAAGAATTTAAGTGGTATGGATCTTTAATTTGAAGAAAGCTTCCTTTTAATTGGTATTCTCTGTGAGCAGTTATGAATTAAAAGAAAAGATAATGTGTGAATTTTTGGAGTCTATATAATTAAAGTATGATTTAGTAAATACATTTCATCTTCACAGAAAAATCTTCAGAAGCTCTAGTGCAGGACATAAATTGTTTTAATTGTATACTTACAGTAGCCCCTCCCAATTTATGGGGGATCTGTTCCGGACCCCCCCCCCGCGAAAATGCCGACTTGCAAATATTTGAGCCCCATTGAAAATAATGGTGCTTGTCTCTCACCACTTGCTCCTCCTATGAAGAGCAAGACCACAGACTCAAAGTCCACAAAAATAGAGGGATGACTGTATATAGGTTGCCCAGAAAACTTGAGTTATAAGATGTTTAATACATAACTTCATAAACATTATTTATTATGTTAATATTTTCTGTGTCTAGCATTTTGAAGCTCTGGCAAATCGTGCTGCTGCAACAGGTCATGTTATTGACATCTATGCATGTGCACTAGATCAGACTGGTCTCCTAGAGATGAAGTGCTGTCCTAATTACACAGGGTATGTGATCGCCTGTTAAGGTAATATATCAAGGACTATATGGGAAAACAATGTTTTCATGTACTTGGGAGGTACTATTGAAATGAACCTTTCAAGGAAAAAAGCTAAATATTGTGTATATTACACCAGTGGGTTTGCATATATTTATATCACTATTACATGTAAGCAAAGTTGCCACTAATTTTTTTTCCAGGCACTCATCAAAAAGTTATAGGTTTTTTCACAAGAGGACCCATATCTAATATTTTGTGAGCTTCTCAAAATATTATTTTGAAACCTTTTTTACTGGGCTGCTACTTTAGAAAGCAACCTTAAAGTAAAGTGCAGAGGAGCACTGTTGTGGAATTATATATCTGGAAATGTGTGATATTGTCTCAGAGAAGTGTTTGAACAAGCGCCTTATAGCCAGAGCTTGGAAGTAACAAGTTTCAAGGCATATATAGTTATCTGTAAGGCTTATGATTGTCTGTATTTTAGCTTGGATGAAAATTGCTCCTTTCTTTGGTAAGATTCACCGTCAAGCAAATCTATGTACAAATAAAATATTTGTTGTTGTTATTGTTAACTGCTGTGAAGTCGACTTTAGCTTATGGTGACCCTAGGAATGAGACACCTCCAAGTTCCCCCTGTCATCAGCTGCTCTGCTAAGGTCTTGCAGACTCAGGTTATAGCTTCCAATGTGGTCTTCCTCTTTTCCTGTTGCCTTCTCCCTTACCAAGCATTATTGTCTCTTCTAGTTAGTCATGCCTTATCATGGAACATCCAAACTACAACAGTCTCAGTTTAGTCATCTTAGCTTCTAGGGAGAGGTCAGGCTTGATTTGCTCTAGGACTCATTTATTTGTCTTTTTGACAGTCCATGGTATCTGTAGAATTCTTCTCTAGCACCATATTTCAAATGAGTTGATTTTCTTCCTATCATTCTTCACTGTCCAGTTTCACAACCATACATAGGAATTGGAGATACAATGGAATGGACAACAACGACAACAACAACAACAATAATAAAATTTATTTGTATCCCCCCTCTCTGTGTAACAGAACTGGGACGGCTTACACGCTAAAACATACAATCCTGTCTCTTACATGCTAAAACATACAATCCTGTCTCCCAACAGCCCACTCCCCCTAAAATACAATTAAACAGTCATAGTTTAAAACATACTTGGAAATAACAAATAAACAGCAAGTAAGAAATAAATAAAATAGCTGTGACAGAAGTCAGGGGTGTAACAGGCACAAAAGAAAATTGTTCTAGGATGTAGTGTGCCTGAAGCTTCAACCAAGATCTCTGAGAGGCAGCTTCTGGAGGCTTTTGCTGAATAACTGCTGAGGTGCTGCTCTGAGGTGCTCAAGATGAATTTAAACCTCTCTCAGTCTTGTGAGTCTGAGTTGGTATTTCCCCGTTCTGAAGTAAGCGTGCTCTGTTAGGTAGCTTTGTATTTTGCATGTACTGGTTTTCATTTGTGATGCTCCACCACAATATCTCCTATTCCACAATGCAATTATTGTGAATATTTTGATTCTTGTGTGTTCAATAAAATTCTCCTTTAGCTAGTTCTGTGTGGATGAGGTTTAATGACTTCCACTTGCCTAAGATACATCACTAGCAAGGTCACAAGATCCCTTACAGGCATGTGCTGAGAACATACATGAGTTCATGCATGTGCTTAGAGAGCGTTCCAGGTAAGAGGTTGTAGTAGCCAAATATTTTTGTGGCCACCATCACCTTTGCTCTTCCCACAAGCAAGCTGGCATACACAGGGGATGACATACCTTCCAACATTTCAGAGATAAAAACTGGGACACCTGTGGCTAAGCAACATCAGTGTGTAGTCAAGATGGTAAAAAGTATTCATGAGGAAAAATCCACAGGCTAGAAGACAATATGGTCTGAAACAAATGGGCCAAAAGAAGTGGCTTCTGGATGTTTTGGGGGCATGGTGTTCAGATGATACATGCCCCTGGAGTGGCCAGAAGCTGCTCCAAGGCTGACAATTGTAGCCTGAAGCCACAGGAGAAAGGAACAGTAAAAAGCCATTCCTGTCAGTGGCTAGCTTTGGGACTGCAGTGGTGACCCACTTTAAAAGCGGGCTATGCGGTTGTTGTGGTCCCTGGCCAATTGCGGCCTAATTGTGTCCAGAGCAGCCTCTGGCTGCTCTTTCGTGGCCGTCTGCTTCATCCCAGAACACCTTGTTTTGCCTAAGTGTGGCGAGAAGAGTAGGACTCCATTCCCATCTCCCCCCCCTAGCTAAATTAATTGAGTGCAAACTGCTTTTTCATTTTTAACTCAGGGACGATACAGATGGTCCCAAAGGAGCAGCTTGCCACCACCTCTTTCAGTGGCAGACTGGGGCTGCAGCAACCACATGCTGCACCCCTGATCCAGCAATTTGCCAGCCCCCAAAGGAGCGGCAAAATGCTGCCCTTGCCGCCACGGTAGCAGCTTTTCATCATTTCTTCAGCACAGCGCATCTAAATGGTGCACTGCAGAAATGGCATGACACTACCCACCATCTGGGTGGGTGGGTGACATGCCACCTGCATCGGGGCAGAGTTGGGGCGGGCAGTCACCATGCCTCCACTCCACCCCGCTGCTGGCCCATTGTGCCGGTCTATACAGCCCCTCAGTTTGCAGCAGCTGAAGTAAACTGAGGAAAAAGTGGGAAAGTGAGAGCAGGAGAGATAAACTGGGACATTTTAAAAGCAGATGAAAAAGTGGGACCACAGAGGAATAATCAATACTGTCCCTGCCAAAGTGGGATATTTGTAGAGTATGGGATAGAGGGAGAAGAAGTCAACACTGTTTTCTGGGCCTGAAATCCAGATGATAAACCTCTGGCTTTGTGTGCTTTGGAAGCAGGCTAAGTCCAGAGGTTAGGAAAGGGGTAGGTAACCTAAGGCCCGGGGGCCGGATGCAGCCCCCCAAGGCCTTTGGACAGGCCCCCCGCCGCTGCTCGCCATAATATTGATTATTGTTGTTATTACTTGTTCTTGGGGTTTTCTTGGCAAAATCTCCACAGGGGTTTTGCCATCATGGCTTTTCTGGGGCTGAGACAGTGTGCATGCATCCCTGCTTGTTTGTGGGCCTGCCTTCCAGTTGTTTCCATGATGATAATGATTATTGTTGTTATTACTTGTTCTTGGGGTTTTCTTGGCAAAATATCCACAGCGGTTTTGCCATTGCTTTTCTGGGGATGAGAGAGTTTTCATGCATATTTGTATTTTTTTTTTAAAAAATATTTATTTATTTATTTATTTATTTATTTATTTATTGTGCTTTGGCCCCCCAATTATCTGAGGGACAGCAACCCGGCCCCCAGCTCAAAAAGGTTGCCTACCCCTGGCAACCTACCCCTGGCAACCCTACACTGCCTACTGCTTCCTGGACTAGAGGAAGCAGTAGGCAGTGTAACCATTACAAGGACTGAATTTGTGAAACCAAAGAGAATGGTCACAAACCAACATAAAATGTAAAGTTTCTCAATGAAGACATATTCCAATCTAAAACGCTATATATTTGATCCATACTTGAGGAAAAGGTCATCCCCATTAACTACATAATGGAATATAAAATATCCACTCATTTTTTATGCTAAGGAGAGGAAGATGGGTTGCAGGCAACTGCCTGCATATCCGGCATGAAGCCAACTCATTCTTTCAGACTCAAGGAAGTATGCTGGAACAGCCATCTGGAGCAGAACAAAAAAAAAAAAAACACAGCAAATTTAGGAAAGGATGAAGAGATGGAAGGGGCTTGGTGAGAGTCCCCTCTCCCCAACTTAACTTAATGAGGGATCTTATCATACTGAATATGTTGTGAGTGGGTTGAGAAAGGAAGACAGCTAGTATAGATTAGAGCAGTAAATCATATAAAATAGCAGTTCTGAATCAGGAATCAATTGGTTCTTTAAAAAGACTAGATGATGCCGTACAGCCCAGCGGCTAAGCAGAGAAGGATTTGAAGGTGGGAGGCAGACCCCTCACAAGGAGGAATTAATTAGCAATCCTGACTCATGAGGGGGACTATCTTAAAGAGTAATGGACTGTCCTAATGATCTTCCTTAGAGAAGGTAAGTTTCTGATCAAAGGCAGATGTGGGTCTGACTTTTTAATATTTTCATATAGTTCAAATGGCTAAACAAAGTTTTCCAATTTCTTCTGTAAAGAAGAGGAAAAAGTCTCATTTTTGGGGATTCAATATTTCAAAAGCAAATTAATTATATTTTTAAGTGCAAAAAGTTACAAAGAATCACATTTAGTGATGATTAGTATTCTAAAGAAGGGACTTCTCATTAACTAATCTGTAATTTCACATGACCATTAGAATTAAATGAATGTGTTCATAATCAGTCATGTTGATTTTAAATATATATATATCTACTGAATAATTACGCAAACATACACTTTATCCGAATCATCCAAAGTGATTTGGGATAGTATACAATGATATATTTTTACACTTCAAGATCTTGTCTAACTCATTCATAGCTGCCCTTCCAAGTCATGGGCTGCATCTGTACTGCAGAAATAATCCAGGTTGACACCACTTTAACTGCCATGACTCAATGCTATGGAATTCTGGGAATTGCATTTTGTGAGACATTTAGCCTCTGTCAGAGCTTTTATGTCTCAACAAACTATAGTTCCCAGAATTCCATAGCATTCAGCCATGGCAGTGAAAATAGTGTCAAAATGGATTATTCCTGCAATGTGGATGCAGCCCTAGTCTTATGATTTCTTGACTATACTTTCCATTCTGATTAATGACTGAGCCAAGGAATGGAAATTCTTGAACTGTTTTATTGTCTCCACTGTCTCCTCTAAATTTATATCAGTCATCTCTGGTCATTATTTTTGTTTCCTCGTGTTCCAGTGTAAACCAGCCTTTACACTTTCTTTGGCTGGTAATCGTTCCAAGCCTTTACTATTTTTGCTAGTAGTATGGTATCATCTGCATATCTTTAATTGTTGCTCCTTCTTTCTCCAATTTTCATGCCCCCTTCCTCTCAGTCTTATCCTGCCTTATGTACTATCGTACATAAGATACACAGATGTTAAGTGTACAAGTTAAACAGATAGAGTGATACAATGCAGCCTTGTCTGAGCCTCTTGCCAATTGGAAGCCATTCAGTTTCCTGTATTCTGTCCTGATGGTAGCCTATTGTCCTGAGCATTGGAATATATGTTTCAGGGGTAGGCAACCTGTCCCCTTTAAGGGCCGAGGGACTTCAGTTCCCAGAATCTCAGACTATTGGCCAACATGGCTGAGGCTTCTGGGAGCTGAAGTTCAAAATCCCTGAAAGGGCTGAGTTTGCCTACCCCTATAGGGCATTTCCAATCTGGGCCATTTTTTATTTTCCATATTTGCTGACAGATTTTAGTTAGAACTAGAACTAGGGTAGATTCTGTTTCTGTAGCTTGCTCCATTGCTATACGATCTGTTACTGGTAAATTTATTTCTCTCAAGTGCCTTGAATTGCCTGAAGTGCCCAGTTCACTTTCTAAAACTGGAGGTTCATCTTCAAATGGTTCTTCCTTTAATGAATTTGTCATTCTTTCATCTCTTTTATATAATCTATTGTATTGTTTCATCATCTTGTTACTTATCTTGTTCATGTAATGTGTTCCTCTGAAAGATCGTAGAGCAGGGGTCGGCAAGTTTTTCTTACCTGAGGCCAGTCTGCTGGCCTCCAGGTCTTCCACGGGCCGAGGGGGGAGGGAAATGGTGGTGCATGCACAAACGAGCTGCGGCTGCCATTTTGGAAAACAAAATGGCAGCCGCGACGTGCGCGGCAGCTGCGCGGTGACTGCGTGCGCGATGGCAGGGGGCAGCGGAGGTCAGTGGCGGCGGTTGGCGGGGGCCGGTCCAAAGGCCTCGGGGGGATGGACCCGGCCCTCGGGCTGTAGGTTGCCGACCCCTTTCATAGAGCATATCAACTCCTTGATTTTTCAGATCTTCTGAAATATTTGTTTTTCCTTTTTGTTGTCATCTTCTATTTTCCTGCATTAATTATTACAGTAGTTCTCCTTTGTCTCCACACATAGGTTGCTGAACAGTTGTATTCAGGTTTCTTCTGTCACCTTTTGCTTCTCATCTTTCTTGAATTACTTGCAGAGTTTTCATCCATCATGCATAGAAGCCTCTCTTTCTTTTTGGCTGTAGATAGCGTCTTTTTGCATTTCTCCCTGACAATGTTTCTTATAATAATATAATAATAATATTTATTTGATACCCCGCCCCTCTGAGCA
>CM034701.1:44015481-44025669 GCA_020142125.1 Phrynosoma platyrhinos
GCTGGTCAGGCTGAGAAAGTGCGACCAGCCCCAAGCCGTCCAGCAAGTTTCATAATTCAATGGAGAATGGAACCTGGCTCTCCAAAGTCCCAACTCAGGACTGTGACTACTACAGTGGGCCCTTGGTATCTTTTAGGTTTTGGTTCCTCAACCCCTCCATGGATACTTAAATCCATGGATGGTCAAGTCCCATTATATACAGTGGTGTAGTAAAATGCTATTCCTTATATAAAATGGCAAAATCAAAGTTTGCTTTTGGAAACTTTTTTTTAATGGCATGCCTTGAATCAGTTGTAGAAGATCCATGTATATGGAGGGTTGATTGTACAATCTTTCGGGTAACCACATTTGCTACCCGTTTTGATAGAGGTGTCTAATTTGCAGTTATTATAACAATACAAGATACCATTGTCTTTGCATCAGCTGGCGCTCTTGAAATAGAGGAAGCTTGAGGAAAGAGCCCCAAGAGATGTTTGTATGAAAGGGCTGTGAGTTCAATTTTGAAATTGAAAACACAATTTGGGGTTGATTTGCATACTCAGAGGCCGCTTGAAGATTTAATGACATACAGCTGAATTCTGAGCATGTCCATTTGATGAAAACCTGGGCAATCCATATGGAATTAGCTTACAATGCCTATAATGAAAATTATTGATAAACTTCTAACAACAATTGTAGCTGATGAAGGAAGACATTATCATGCTGTATTTGTTAGTGTTCTAAGATTCCATAGGACCCTTTCTTATTTTTGCTGCAACAGAATAATACATCCCCTTTGATAATTTGGAAACAAATGAAGCCTGAAACAACTGTTGCCTGGCTAGGGTGTGGGCCGAGGATGGAAAAAACATTTCACTAGTGTTTTGCAAGCTATGAGGTGACGGAACAGCTTAAACTAGTGTTCCAGGGACCACTACCATATTTGTGTCCATTGGCTACAATTGCTTGGAAGCTCACCAAGGATCAGTCGCCAGTGTCCATGGATCACCACTTTGAGTAGTATTTGTTGAGATCAGTATAATGATTTAATTAGGATTTATGGTGACTCTCTACACCATACACTACCAGGTAATCAATCCTACATCTACTGGAACACTTCTCCTGAAAAGATTCTGATGGGTATGGACAGTGAAAGACCACTATAAAGGTAAAGGTAAAGGTAAAGGTAAAGGTAAAGGTAAAGGTAAAGGTATTCCCCATTGACAAGGTTGTCAAGTTGTGTCTGGCCATAGGGGGCAGTGCTCATCTTCATTATTAAGCTGAAGAGCCAGCGTTGTCAGACTATTCTGTGATCATGTGGCCAGCAGGATTGCACAGAACACTGTTTACTTTCCCACTAAGAAGTGGTACCTATTTATCTACTTGCATTTGCATGCTTTCAAACCAGAGACTAGGACCCTAAACAATGGATGCAAGCTGCAAGAAAAGAGATTCCACCTCAACATCAGGAGGAACTTCCTGACAGTCAGGGCGGTTCGACAGTGGAACACACTCCCTCGGAGAGTAGTGGAGTTTCCTTCCTTGGAGGTCTTTAAGCAGAGGCTGGATGGCCATCTGTCGGGGATGCTTTGATTGGGAGTTCCTGCATGGCAGGGGGTTGGACTGGATGGCCCTTGTGGTCTCTTCCAACTCTATGATTCTATGATTCTATGATTCTAGGTTGGCAGAAGCTGGGACTAATGACAGGAGCAGCCCTACTTGTCTCACTGAAATATTCACACATTTTTCAAAATGCATGACATCTTTCCAGGGGAAATGTTCCCCCAGGACAGAAAGAAAGAAAGAAAGAAAGAAAGAAAGAAAGAAAGAAAGAAAGAAAGAAAGAAAGAAAGAAAGAAAGAAATTCTTCTTAGCATCTTTAGATTTCACACCTTTTTAATTTAGGCTGTAAAGAAAATCCCATGGTAGGTTTGCCTTAGGATCACCATAAATCAGAAACAACAACAACAACAGTGATAGTGAATAGTAACAATTTAAGGTATGCGGATGACACCATATTACTTGCAGAAAATAGGATAGACTAGGAACAACTACTGATGAAAATTAAGGATGAAAGTGAAAAAGCAATGTTACAGCTGAACATTAAGAAAACAAAAATAATGACCACAGATGATTTATGTAAAGTACATGGTGAAAATAATTTGAGATTTTCCATACCTTGGCTCAGTTATTCATTAGAATGGAGACTGAAGTCAAGAAGTCAGAAGGCTAAAACTGGGAAAAGCAACCATGAAGGAACTAGGTAAGATCCTAATAATTAAATATGAAAGTTAGAATTATTCAGGCCACTGTATTTTCTGATTTCTATGTATGGTTGTGAAAGTTGAACAGTGGAAAAATTGACAGGAAGAAAATCAACCCATCTGAAATATGGTGCTGGAGAAGAATTCATATGATACCATGGACTGTAAAAAGACAGATGAATGGATCTTAGAGCAAATGAAGCCTAAATTGTCATTAGAAGTGGACTAAACTGAGGCTGTCATATTTTCACACATCATGAGATGACATGACTCATTGGAAAAGATTATAATGTTTGATAAAGTGGAAGGCACATTTTAAAAAGGGATACCACAGTACAGGTAGATTGATTCAATCAAGGATGCCACAGCCCTGAGTATGTAAGATCTGAGAAGGGCAGTTGATGACTTGGATCTCTCATTTTTAGGTTTGCCATACACCAAAGCTGATTTGATGGCAAATAACAACACTTAGTGTAGTATACAACAGATCTTCTCACATTTAACCTATTTCATATATATATCATTCACAGCAGACTCTAGACTAGAGTCTTACTCATTCACAGCAGACTCTAGACTAGAACCAATACACAATATGATTGTGTTGTATGCATTTATTTTCTTCTATTTCTATTTAGCTTTCAACTTCTATTTCTTCTATTTCTATTTAGCTTTCAACTTACTCATTCACAGCAGACTCTAGACTAGAACCAATACACAGTAATGATTGTGTTGTATGCATTTATTTTCTTCTATTTCTATTTAGCTTTCAACTTCTATTTCTTCTATTTCTATTTAGCTTTCAACTTACTCATTCACAGCAGACTCTAGACTAGAACCAGTATTGGTTCTAGTCTAGAGTCTGCTGTGAATGAGTAAGTTGAAAGCTAAATAGAAATAGAAGAAATAGAAGTTGAAAGCTAAATAGAAATAGAAGAAAATAAATGCATACAACACAATCATTACTGTAGTGTACATACATAGTTAAAGTAATGGGGAGTGCTCAGGCATGTCACCTCCCAACGCTTAGTATCAGAAAGTTATCCCAGCCATTTAAGTGATTATAGCTTTATATACCGGTATTTTATTTGCAATCATATTTTAATAAATACCGAATAAAGCAAAACCCATGTTGAGCATCTGTGGATTTATTTGATGTCATGCAGCATATGAATTATATACCAAATTCTTATTGATGTATCAGAGAACCAGACAGCAGCTTTCTAAAAGAGAAGATTGGTGCATTATAACCTTTGACTTGACAAAGAATCACCAGAAATATTAATCAAATCATAAAACCAATGTTAGAAACTGCTGAATTTCAATGGAATACAGTTCAAATACTCTAGCTCATGGGTAGGACTGCCTTGTTTTTAAAAATAGTTTTTTAAAAAATCAAAAGAGTAACAGCAACATTTGCAGCCTAATACTAAACATGTTTATCCTGAATTAGATCCTGCTCTGTTCAATGGGATTTGCTCCTAGGTAAGTGAAGATTAGTATGGTCTTAAAGCAGAATGCCACATGGTGTGTAATCATATTGTTCTTTTTAGAGACTTCTTAAAGAGAATGTAGCCACAAAAGCTGACGATGGTGATGATGATGATTTCTTACCCTCCTCCATGTGGATCAAGATGGGAAACAACAACAAATAGCATGTAATTTCAGTTAAAAGAGCATATAAAACCAATTAATATTAAAAGCCATCAATAGATATTTTAAACCCACAATTTAAAAATAACCTTATAGGTCTGCTAGGAAACACTGGTCTTCACTGCTGATTTAAACTCAGACAGGAACTTGAGCTGACAAAATCTCTTCAGACAGGTCATTCCAAAGTCTGAGGGTGAACAAAGAAAGTGTCTGCTGGGCAAGCTTTGGCTGACTAAGGTAGATGTCTCCCAGAAGACCTGAGTGTATTGTGTTGGGGATGGGGGGGGGGTTATATGGGAGAAGGTGATCCTGTAGATAGCCTGTAGGAAAAAGCATGAATGTCCACTCCACCAGCTTCTGGGGAAAAGTTGTTGTTGTTGTGTGTCATCAAGGTGATTCTGACTTACAGTGACCCTTTGGTTGGTAGAACTTTCTTGGCAAGATTTATTCAGAGGAGGTTTGCCATTGCCTTCCCCTAAGGCAGATAGAGTGTGACCTGCTCAGAGTCATCCAGTGGGTTTCTATGGTGAGCTGGAAATTGAAGCCTGGACTCCTCAAGTCCTAGTCCAGCATCCACACTACTACACTATATTGGTTTTCTGCAGAAAAATAGAGGTGTCACTATATTCTTTCCATAGTGCAGAGGTGTGCAACCTAATGCCCTCCAGATATTTTAAGGATCAGAATAACATTAATTATACATGGAACTTCAATGCAGAATACTTGGTTCAAATAAGATAACTAGAGGATTTCATTGTAGTATTTATAGCTGGAGAGACTTACAGTTACTGGGGCTCTGGAGCCTGTATTCACCAGCCTCTGTTCACCCTTCTGTGCAATATACACCTGAATATATCATGCTGTACCTGCATCTCTTTAGGGGTTCTTATTTACTAATTAAAAATCAATCAAAGAGTGGAATCCTATGTGCCATGGATAGCAGGTGAGGGGGACATGGGATGCTACAAAACCTGTGTTCTGCCAATGCAGGAGCCTGGCCACCAGAATATCATATCACATCCAGTGGTGTCATTAGGGTTGGTGTTCCCCAGTGCGGTAACTCATGCTGTCACCTCTGTGGTGCCTGTCCAGCCAGGCTAATGGTACTGCAAGAATACTTCCAGGTGCTGTGGAAGAGAAAGTCTCTGGTCTACTTGCTGCCAATATTGTGGTCTACCCACATTGTTTGCAACTACTGAAGGGGTCCAGACACTATTATGGTGAAAGGAATGGCCTCCAGGTTTTCACTGTGGTGTGCTGACAGGGTTCTGTCAGTCTTCCTTGCCACCTGTGGGAAGGTTCACTGGGACATTCTCAGGATCTTCAGTCTCCAGGAGATAGGTCACATTATGAGTGGCATTTGATGATCACTAAGAGAAGCTCAGATTTAAATAGAGCCCCCTATGCCTTTTCTGATTTAATGCTTGCTTCTCCTCCTACTCTGAGAATCTGGCATTTATATCTTTTGAGCTGTAACTGTTGGGGTGGGGTGAAAAGTCATTATCATCTTATCATGGATGCTGAAAGTTTCTGGGAGGTGCTTTTGTTCCCTTCCCCATGGTTACCTTTCCAATCCATAATTTCTCCCACTATAGGTAGAGTCACCCTAAATCAGAGATGACTTGTAAATAAGGCACACAACACACACACATAACCTGGGTATGGGAGAGCTAAATGATTGCTTCCTTATTTTCAACTTGAAGGGTGATTCTTGCATGCTGTGCCTCTTTTGTATGTCCTAACCTGAAGGCTTCCCCCCCCCCAAAAAAAAGAATGCTAATGATTCAAGTCATGAATGTCAACTCAGAGGTAAATTTTACTGAGTCTGGAGGGATTTTCTCTCTGATGTGAGTACAGGATTACAGCCTTATCCACTTAATTTTCTTCAGCATCCTTCTGTTTTCTAACCCCCCCCCCAAAAACAAAACAAAACAACAGTATTTTCAAAGCTAATGTGTTTCCTTCTCCTAATAATCTTATGGAATCCTGAAACAAGCAACACAAATAAGGACCCATTATAAATTTTATGAATGCAGCATTATACTATAACTGGAACAAATTCTTATAATACTTTAATAAAAGCAGTGGGTTCAAATAAGACAATAACTTGGAATGTTCAAAATATATAGTAATGGGGGGGAAAGTTTAATTTGATTAAGGCAAGAAACAGTCTTGATTACATTAAACATTAATTTACATCTAATTTTCCAGACAAATCATTCATAATGGCACCAGAGCCACTGGAGTTTCACATATAGTAATCATATGTACAAATAACTAGGCCACAAATTAGAATAAGAAATCACAGACTGAAGAAGATTAGAACATCAGCACAAAAATACTGAGAATATGATGCAGGAGACTGCCTCAAGGCAAGGTAATTAGGACCAGATCTGAAATCTTATTCACCCTGGTAAAAAGATGAACTGAGAACAGTACCTCTGAAGCTCACTGAATCTATGTACAGAATACATAGGAGTTTATCGCTTGGCTTTTAAAATTGGTTTATCTCTATCCAGCTTAATCTTAATTTGGGCAGCATCCTGATCTTATCAGACATATTTGACGTCAAATTTGCCGCCCAAATACAGCTGGGGTGCATCCCTGCTTCCAAGAGTGCTCCTCATGGCTCTTTTCAGATCTGGGAGTTTTCTGGTTTAAGCATATGGCTGCGCGGAGTGGCTCTGGATGGACCCCAGCTGTATTTGGGTGGCAAATTTGGTGGCAAAAAATGTCTGATAAGATCAGAATGCCACCAAAATTAAGATTAAGCTGAATAGAGGTAAACCGGTTTTAAAAGCCAAGTGATAAGCTCCATAATATCAGCGAAGGTAGTCAGTAGATTTGTTTTCCACTTTCTCTCTCTGTTAGTTCTTCAACAATTAGGGCTGACTGCCATGAGGCATGGGTGAACTCATGATGGCTCTTGGCCATTGTAAGATCAGGAGTTTTTATTATTGTAAAAATGTTTTATGTATACAGATCATTGTCGTTGATGGCTTGTGAGTAATTCAGTAAATGGACTTTACTAACTTTATATGTAGAGGCCATTTTGCTTCATACAGATGTTCAGTGATCCGTCTATTGAGAGTGTGGCTGACACCCATTTTCATCAGATCTAAAAAAACATCATACACGATTTGGGGCATCCCATATGATCTCTATAAAGGATCAGAATTTAAGTTAACAAATATAGGACATCTTTTACAAAAGGGGACACCTGAGAACCCTAAGTGACATGTGGGTACTATGTGAAACCGTAGTATCTCCTGTGCCCACTCGGGAATTATTAATCAGCAGACTACATTGTGTGGGAAGGAGTAAATCTTTCTGTGTGCAGTTCTATGTCTTTCTTGCTTCCAGAAAGCAACTTCTGAGCATCCAAAGTGTGCTGCTACAGCCATCTACAACTAGTGGGGAGAAAACAGGAGGACGTCAAGCAGCAGTTCTGAAGGTGAGTGGTGCCTCAATGCATCCCACCTTCCAGGAGGTAAATGGGCATGGCAGTGCACTCCAGGTATTTGGAAGCTGCCTAGGATGATGTTGGAGCATACTTCCCACACCATCCAAAAAAGAATATACATGCATGTAAACCAAAGTTACATGTGCATATGTCACCAACAGGATTTTGGCCATTATGCACAGGCTTCTTCAAACTTTGAGTAAATTGAAGAAAAAAAACCCCATAGAATCATAGATTCATAGAAAAATATGGAAACAAGTGTTTACATACTGAAGTCTTGGTGTCAAACTGAATTACTAGGTAAAATACAGGGCAGAACTTTTGTATTTGTAATATTTGTATAGAAAAGGACATTGTGTTGCTTGTCACACAAGCAATAACTGCTGAAATTCCCTCTTCTGCACAACTACTAAAGGTACAGGAGACCTGCCATATATTTCATCTGGCAACTCCAGAGTCTGAACTCCAGCGTTAGAACTTTTGTTCAACAACTAGAATTGCAATTGAAATCAATATCACATGGGGAAAATCCTGTACACAAACAGGATTTAACTAACCCCCCTCCCCAAAAAATGGGTAGATTTTCACATGGTGTCAATGTTAAACTGTGCTTAACCTGAATGGAAAGTAGTTAAAAGCCATAGTTGAAATTAAATAAATGAAAAAGCACTCCAGTTGAAAAAGCATTGGGTGTAAAGATTCAACATATATGAAATGGGGAAAGACCCCATTTGAGCCTGCCTACAGTGATCCTGCCCTCTGCTCCACCAGCTCCACTAGGCAACAACTGCCACTGCCCATACGATAGATGTGCAGATCTAAAGTTGGTATGTAAGCTGTGCTGGTCAACATATTCAGGATCAGGGTCTTAATTATTCATAGAGACGCAATATAGACAAGGGGTCACAAACCTTGACTGCTGTGTTTAGTGAGGCTGTAAAACAGTCTCCAGTGCATTCAGATAATGAGGCATAATTTCAGTTTAGTGGCTGAACATGTTTTTGTAAGACCATAAAAATACTTGATTTCTTCAGCTTGTTAATTTTACCACTTATTTGTGCAACTTCAGTGCTTTCTCTGAGAAGTGCTTCTCAGTCAAAACATCTTAATCATCGCAGTCAGAAACATCTTCTGACATCTCAGTCAAAACATCTTGTTGCTTACACCAGTATTTTCGTGTATGTGCTTTCTTTCTTTTTGATTAAATCATTTAAAATAACTTTTTAATGTCAGTTTTCATCATTATCATTATCATCATCATCATCATCATTTTTACATTCTTATATTTTGTGAAGTTGTACGCTTTCATGGCCGGCATCCATAGTTTTTTGTGGGTTTTTCAGGCTGTGTGGCCATGTTCTAGAAGAGTTTCTTTCTATCTTTCTTTCTATCTAGAAAGAAACTCTTCTAGAACATGGCCACACAGTCTGAAAAACCCACAAAAAACTATATTCTTATACTTTGCTTATAAATGCAATAATAAACCTAGAAACTATAAATGAAATAATTGTTTATGAGATAATCTATACAGTTGGCCCCCCATTTTCGCAGGGGATCCATTCCAGACTTCCTGCGAAAATGGAAATTTGCATATATTCAAAGCCCATTGATTACAATGGGTGTGCCTCCTATACACACACTGTTTTAAACCCTTCCTGCCTTGCTGTCATGACCGTGGATTCCAAGTCCGCAAATTAAAAGGGACGACTATATATGAGATAATCTCATATATACTGTACTCTACATATGAGATAATCGATATATGAGACAATCACTGATGAATCTACTTGCACAATATCAGGTTGATCCTGTACTGAATTAAGTACATCTAAATCTACAGAAATCACTTAAGCTCAGGCTCATCTAGGTTTATAGGGCAGCCAATAAAATAACATGGTGAGGAAAGCAATACTGTGGAGTCCCATTGCTTGGCTTTACAATGTTAAAAAAGAGAAAGGACAGTTTGGACGCTAAAGCTTTCTCTTTAATTTTTAAAAATACATTCTAAAAAAAAATTAAAAATATTTGTTTTAAGTGAAAGACATATGTTGAATATTTCAGTCTCAATTCTTTTTTTAAGAAACAGTATTTCTCCTCTCAAGGAATAGCAGGAATCTACCACAGTGTGTCCTACTAGGCTTGTCTTTTTGGGGGAGGGGAGAGAAAAAGAGAGCGAGAGAAGAAACATAGGAAGGTGAGGCAGCCAGAGACAAGGTATGAAAGCTCTCAAAATCAATGGCTAGTGAAAGGGTGGCTGGTTTGTTTTTGGGTTTTTTTTTTTTTAGATAAATGGTGAGTGCCCTCTGATGGATGCCACCTGGTGTGGTGCACACCTACCACACTCCATTAGTGATGCCACTGGTCTTGCCTTGCCACAGAGGATGACATGAAACACCCCTCCTTGTCACAGAAGAAGGCATATGGTGGGTACTATCATCATTTCTGCACCACTCCTGCCATGGAGAGGAGGAAGGGAAGAAGTTAAAAAAAAAAAGACAATGGTGCAATAGCCCCAGTGCTACCCACCACTTGCAGAAGAAAGATGTAGAGGTGGCATGGAGACTTCCAGTTGGAGGATTAATAATGATTTTAACATTATTTTTCCAGGATAAATCTGCAAGAGCACGCCTAGTTCTTCATTAGGGGAAAAAAAAGTTATGGAACTCAAAGCATATGTTGAACAAAACTAGAAAGGAGACTTGGGTCCAAGATGCACTGCAGAAATAACCCAGTTTAAGACTGTTTTAACTGCCCTGGCTCAGTGCTAGGGAATCCTAGCACTGCGGAGGACGTTTGGAGGACTTGGGGCCTCGCCTAGAGACATCTCTCCCC
>CM034701.1:44050990-44062027 GCA_020142125.1 Phrynosoma platyrhinos
TGGGGACAGGATGGCGCCCTGAGGGACACCACAATTAAACTCAATTTTTGATGAGCAACTGTCCCTGAGCCTCACCCTCTGGGATCTGCCCGAGCGGAAGGAACGGAACCACTGCAAAGCAGTGCCTCCAATTCCTAACTCTCTCAGGTGATCCAGGAGGATGGCATGATCTATAGTATCAAAGGCCTCTGAGAGATCCAAGAGCATCAACAGGGTCACACTACCCCTGTCGATGCCCAGGCGGAGGTCATCGGTCAGAGCAACCATGGCAGTCTCAACTCCAAATCCCGTCCTGAAGCCCGTTTGAAATGATCAAGATAATCGGTTTCATCCAAGACTGCCTGGAGTTGAGGAGCAACTGCCCTCTCAATCACCTTGCTTAAAAAAGATAGCAAGGAGACTAGTCTATAATTGTTTCTACCCAGGGGGTCCAGGGAAGGGTTTTTTAGGAGTGGCTTGACCGCTGCCTCCTTTAAATACGATGGAATACTACCCTCCCTGAAAGACGTGTTGATTGTGTCGAAGAAACACTTTCAATGCGTCCCCACCCCGGGCGACCAGCCAAGATGGGCAAGAATTGAGGGAGCAAGTCGTCTTCCTCACCCTTCCAAGCAGCTTGTCCATGTCATCGGTACTCACAGATTGAAATTGATCCAGTAAAATACCATCAATGGAATTCCTGGACACCTCGTCTACGGATTCTGCCAAAACATTGGCGTCCAAGTCAGCTCTCATCTGAGAGATTTTATCTGCAAAGTAGGTATTAAATGCCTCACAGCAGGCTGTTGTTGGATTAAGTATGGGGTTTGGCGCAGGGGGAACATTTTTCAATTCCCCCACCACCCTAAACAGCTCTGCTGGGCGAGACTCTGCAGACGCAATACGTGCAGAACAGAAAGATTTCTGTGCTGCACGTAAAGCCTCCCTATAGGAATCAAGATGGTTCCTAAGGCAAGTTCTGTTGGATAAGAGACGAGTCCTTCGCCATTCGCGCTCTAGTCGTTGTCCAACTCACTTCATCCTTCTAAGCTCCTCTGAATACCAGAGCTTAAGGTTTGAAGCGGGCGGGAAAGGACGCTTGGGAGCAATTGTGTCGATAGCCCTGGTGAGATCGATGTTCCAAGTGTTCACCAAGGCTTCAACAGAATCACCAGCGTTACCAACTATTAAACCCTCTAAGGCTTTCTGGAAATCAATGGGTTCCATTAGTCTTCAAGGGCGGACCATTCTAATGGGTCCACCACCCCTGGGAGGGTGGGCAATAGCCTTTAGTTCTACCTTGATCAGAAAATGATCTGTCCATGACAATGCGGAGGTTTTTTAACCTCCGCCCACAGATATTCCTGCTCTGTACTAAAGACCGCATCGAGGGTATGACCAGTACAATGTGTGGGCCCGTTGACCAACTGGGATAGGCCCATGTTTGTCATAGTATCCGTGAACCCCTGAGCCGCACTGGTCAGATCTTGTAACCTGGTTTCAAGTGGAATGTTGAAATCACCCAGAACCAAAAGTCTGGGCAATTCCAACAACAACTCAGAAACCAGGGCGGTCAGCTCAGTTAGGGAGTTGGGGTGCCCGGTATACCAACAGAATCCCTAAACCAGGGGTAGGCAACCTTTTTGATGCATGGGCTGGTCCCCAGAAGTCCTCCCATCCACTGGGCTGAGGGGGGAATGGCGGCACGTGCGTGACCACCCCCGTACACGCTGCTGCCACCGCCGCCATTTTGAAAATCAAAATGGTGGCCGCGACGCATTTGCGCATGCGCAGGAGTTCCATTAGTCTTTGAGAATGGACCATTCTAATGGGTCCTATTTTTTTTGGCTTGGCAGTTTTGATTTTCAAAGTGGTGGCCGCGGCGTGCGCGGCCGCACAGAAAAGAAAATGCACAGTGGTGGCAGCACGCAGCAGCAGGGATCGGCCTGAGCTGGTAAATCCAGCGACCTGGGCTGGAACCAGCCTGGGGGGCCTAGGTTGCTGGCCCCTGCCCTAAACTATCCCTGGTTTTCAGGCAAAGGTACATATACTCGATATAGGTCGTTTTCCGGATAGGCTTTCTGATCAGGGTTAAGGTGTTCCTATGGACCAAGGCTATGCCGACCCCCCACTCACTTCCCCTTAGAGCAAACCAAAAGCAACCTGAAAGCATCTAGTTAAGCACCAAGGAAGATCTAAGAGAGCAGGAACCAGGGCAGTGAGGAAGATCTTAGCAGGGTCTGAAGCCTATGTTTAGTGCTTCTATAAATCTTCCTTATCCATAAGTGAGCTTATAAAGCTGAGATCCCAGAAGCCCAGATTCTAACTCTTTGTCAGAGGTCTTCCTCGCAATAATTTTTTTTTTCTTGAGGAAGATGTTACTTCGAGGGAGACTTTCCTTGCAGTTGGGCATTCCTTTGAGTAGTTAACAACTTACTAATAGTTTCCATCAGGCTGTGCTCTCTAAAGCTATGGGGCAGCCTTGTCCTCTGACTCTTGGGAAGAGGATTCTCCTCCCACTCTCTTCTACCAAAAGCTATTATCTTCAGGGCTCATCTCCCTCTCTGTGTTATTTTTTCCTGTGATAATCCTCAGATGCAGATCCTTCCAGTGAGATTTGTGTAAGGAGCTCTGGTGGCACATTAGTTAAATGCCAATACTGCAGCCACAAGGTTGTGAGTGTAATCCCATGGGGCTCCAAGGTCCATTCAGCCTTGTATCCTTCTGTAGGTTGCTAAAATGAGTACCGTACCTAGCTTGTTGGGACAATTGGCTTACATATTGTAAATCCCTTAGGGAGTACTAGTTCACTGATAAGGAGTATAGAAATATACTTGCTATTGCTATTGTTATCCTCTACAACTGGATGGCAACATCCTGAGAAGCTGGAGCTCTTAAATACATGGAAGTTGCCATTTGGATTGTGTGGAAGTTCTCCATGCATAGGAGAGGCTCTTTTTCATAGGTAGTCCTGCCTATGTATGTGTGGGATGACAGAATACTCTGGGGGGAAGCAGACGAGGGCGTCCAGGACGCCCTGCGCTGGCACGCCGCGGGGCCGCAGCCTCCGCATCTCGGCGCACCGGCGGCGTCCCTGGAAGGAGCGCTAAATCAGCACTCCTTCCTCAAGACAGCGAAAGTGTGCCCTAAAAGTGGCGGGCGCACTTTCGCTGTCTTATCCTCCGCAGTACGTCCGGTCGCTGCGGAGGGAGGTTGCCCCGGAAGCGCCGGACGTGCGGAGGGCCGGCAGCTTCCGGGGCGACCTCAGGAAGAGGAAGAGGCGCCGAACGTGCGGCTGCCCCTCCTCTTCCGGGCCCGGAAGACGACCCAATTAGTCGTCTGCCGAGGCCCTCTGTCTCCTTACATGTTTACTTTATAAGGTTTTAGGATGCCTGAATATGGCTTTGGGATTAGATGAAACCACAGTTCCCACAAGTTTATATTTTACAGGACACTATGGGTTAATAAAACATTTAAAGCAGAATTTTTCAGTTTCTTATTCTGAAATGCTGTGTTGAGGAGAGTGATAGTGCATGATGAAAAGGCGTACAACAGCTTGCTTACAATAAACTAAAACCATGGTTTAGATCAGTCTTTCCCTACCTGGTGCCTTTCAGATGTGTTGGACTACAACTGTCATCATCCTAGACCAGCATGAGGAAAGGAAATGGCTGGGGGTAATGTGGATTGAAGTCCACGATAACTGAAGGGAACTAGATTGGGGAAGGATGGGTTGAATTACTGTCTGAACCAGGAGATAATATAGCTATAAGAGAGACACAAAATTCTAATTTATCTTCAGAAATTTACATCTCCATTAATTGTACATTACATTTAGGGATTCTGCCACTGTCATATGTTCTCTGATAACTTCCTGTTGGGACTGCTGCAATGTGCTTAATGTTTGGTAACCCCTGAGAGCTGTATAGAAACCCCAGTGAGTGAGCTGGGTTGCCAATAGGAAAACAATATACTCTGTCATTCCAGAATGTCAAGTTATCACAATTTCTTATTTAACCAGAATGCTCAGACCATGAATCTGTGTTGTAGTTTTCTTTACAGTGTTCTTTGACAGAAGTGAAACATGCCTATAAATCACACTGTTTGGAACACTGTTTTTGAGGCTCTTTTAAAAAAGACTAGAAACCTGTTTAGAAGTCTTAGTGTTCAAGGACATCACTGGAGAATAGCACATGAAGCTGTCATTGGAAATACATTATACCAATGTCAAAGGTGGATAATACCAGAGCAAACATTTAAGATCCAAAAATGTTCCTCTTCCACAGAACTCTAACCTCTGCTGCAGGGGGCCAGCCTTATGATGTGGCAAGGTGAAAAGGGTAGTAGGGATAAATATTTTAATGGCAGAGGTTAACATTATCAGTTGCACAATCAAACAAATTCATTAATTTCTAATTATACTAATTTGAGCATATTCGCCATGCTCCGATACAGCTATTTTGGAAGCTGTGTGTGTTCACTTCTTTCACTGATGCACTGGCTGTGCCCATTCTAGAGACAGAAAATTGGTCCCTGAATTAATCAAAGTTGGCCTCCCTGGTGTAGTGAAAATATTAAAAGTGTTGGTCATAGGATATATGTGAAGATGAGTGATGCTCCAGTTTAGGCAGAAAAATACCTTTTATTAATTGCTAGGCTAACAGCCTGAGAACATGGCAGCAAGTGCTGTGTTTGTTTCATGTTTCTACTGGGAGCCAGTTTGCTTGACTGCAATGGGTTTTTGTTTAATTTCAGCTTTCATCATAATGAAATGCCTGCATGAATTCAGCCATGAGAGGCTCAGCACAAATCTAAGGCACAAAATTGTAGGCATGTGTGAACTAACAAAGGTTCTTCAGTTTTGTCTCCTTTAAACACAAATGACCTTTTCTTCTAGAACTGGCTGATAAGATATTTGTGAAATATCTTTTGAAATATCTGAAAGGGCATATAATTTACATCAAAAGGTGGAATTTTCTGTCTGGGAACAAACTAATCTTTTCTATCAGCTTCAGAATATTTATGACAACACAATCTTAAGGTACTGTTGCAAGGTTTTAGCCAGGAGGAGGCCCTAATATAGATGGGCACTTTCTGTTGAATGAGAACAATAGATGTTATATCAATATATGGCAATTTTGAGTACCTGCAAAGGTGTCAGTAACCTGGTGGGGTCCATCACTGACCCATGCTCAGCCCTCCTTTAAAAATCTTTTTCTGTAGCTATGATCCACACAGGGCAACTCACTAGAGACAATTTTAACAGTTCTGACAATGTCCTGGGGCAAGACAATGGTTGCTGCCACACTGCAGAATTAATGAGGTTTCACACAGCTTTAACTGTCATGGCTTCATTTTATGGAATCCTGAGATTTGTGGTTTGTTGTGGCACCAGAGCTTTTTGACAGAGAAGGCTAAATATCTCACAAAAATGACAAATCCCAGAATTCCATAGCATGGAGCCTTGGCAGTTAAAGCACCATTAAACTCTATGATTCTATGATTCTATGATTCAAACTGCATTAATTCTGTAGATGCAGCCAATATTAAAATTTGAAGGGAATTTAAATGGTTATTATCCAATGTCCAGTAACAATCAGTGTGCATCCATGAGATAATCCTAATAGGCTTCTCACATATTGGAGGGGATTCAGCAAAAGGTCCCTTGATATCTGGACCAGGCCTGATTCTTACCTTTCTTCTGTGCTCGCTTTGAACTGAGTGTCGGAGCTTTTCTGATAGTAAAACCTTTTTGTAAGTTACAGAATGATGTGTCTAAAAGCCATTCAAAGGCAGATGCAGCAGGTCTTTGTTGATTTGTTCAGAATATAAGGTGAAAACTGCCACGTTTACTTTGATTGGAGACCTTACTGTGGATTTGCAATTACCCTCTTTTTTCACAGATGCATGCTTCTAAATTGAATGAAATGGAGGAGGAACCAGTTCTTCCTGTTTCCTGTTAGTGCAAAGTAGTCATTAGCTGGCTCTTTTGGCAGTGATGGGGCCACTTCCCATGTCTTGCTAGTTGGCAGCATAAAGTGCTTGCTGACTAGGTAGAAGTTGTGGGCATCACAACTCATCAATTCCACAAGAACAACGCTTTACAGTAAGGAAAATCATTGTTTTTAGTATCAAAGAAATATTTAAAATGGATGAATAGGACAGAATACTAAATACTCAACCATCAGATGACTTTGTGCTGGGGCCTGAGCGAGGGTACATGTGTGTAAAAGAGTGAAGGTGGTGAGATGCAAAGCATGACCCATGGCAGGAGAATGCACACCTATGCTTTGTTTCAGCATATATGTCTTTCTTCACTAATAAGTTAATCAAGACTTCTTAGAAATTATTATTTTAAGTGTTTTTGCTTCCTTTACAAAAGTCTGTATATAAAAAATCTTCAACAAATTCTTGTGTGTGTGTGTGTGTGTGTGTGTTTCACTGGGAGAAGACTGGGAAGGAGGTAGGAGAGAGGAAATGACAATGTTATGGTATATTGAAGTGAAAATCAGTCAACTTTTGAATTAATAATTCATGGACATACCCTGAAGACTGATGAAAGAGATTAATGCAAATGCATGCAAGATGCATCTGATATTAAAAACCAGTCTGAACCAGTGTTGTCCTAGAAAGAACGTAGAGAGCTTGATTCTTGTTTCTATCTTGCTGATGGTCGGGTTTTTACACTTACAGTTTCCTGCTGATTAGTCCAATTTTATGCGTGGTTACGCAAGATGCATAAGAGCTACTTTGTTCAACTGGACTTATTACCATTGAATGGCATAAGAATTTAGTCCTACATGGCTACTTAGCAGTTCAGTGGTACTTAATTTCCAAGTATTTGGATATCGGGTAGCATCCTCAGTAGTTGGTGTAATGATGTACAGTAAGTAAATGATAACACAAACTTCCACAGAATAATATATATTATTATATTTAATATACTATAATAACATATAATAATATATACTATAGTAATATATACTATATATAATATATAATGCACTTCCATATATTATTAATGACTATCCTCGGAAATATGAGCATCATGAGTTAATCTCCAATTTATTCCACTTGCTTTTGTGGTCTGGTCTAATTATTTCATACTTGGTGTAGCCTTTATTCTAAATCTTCATGAGCTTTCAATGCTCAGTTTTGTTAGGATTACGAACAGCATCCATTGTGTGCAGGATACGCAGCACTTCATCTAAAATCCTGGGAGATATTTCAGGAATATATGCAGTTCCTAGAAGGCACATATTGCCAAGGTCTTTTATATGGTAATAATTTCTCATAAATTCTTAGGTGACCTTTTAAAAAAATCTCTTGGTAACAAATATGCTAAAAAGTTTGTAAGTTATAGGAGTGCATGCACATACAAGATAATAATCTTGACTGTGAAAATAATAAATCACTGATAATAGTCAATGGTATGATGTCCCTAGAATGTGTGAGATGAGCCATGGCTGAAACTGTGTTTGCGAAGGAATCTCTTGTAGATATCTTGTTTTCTATTTCCCCTCATGACAAAAAACATGCAAAACAGTTCCATTGCTGAAGGGGGATGACGTAGCCCTTGGCCTTATGTTATAGAGGTCATTGTAGTTTCCAGGAGTGACAGGAAGTAGCAAATTGCTAGTTTATTGTTTTGGAGCTGTGTCAACATACCTATTTTTTTCTCCACTTGTGATTTCTTGCACAGACCCTCCAACTTTGACAGGGACAGTCATAATTAATCTTCTGCTACTCATTCAGCTACTTTTAAAATCTCTCAGTTTCCTTTTCCTCCCCCCACTTTCCCACTTTATCCTCAGTTTCCTTCAGTTGCTACAAACTGAGTTGAAAGAGCAAAAGAATAAGCTTATTGCATGGCACTTACAAGAATGGGAATGGAACGGAACAGAAGAATGCCACCGATGCCGCCGGGAGTCCCCAAGGCATTCCCCAGCCATTCCTGGCAGTCGATTTTTGAAGGATGGTTCAAAATCATTCTTCAAAATCAGCTGCCAGAGAATGGGCATATCGAAGACTTCTGGAAAATTTAAGGAGAAACTGTAATCATGCTAAAGTGAAACATACACATATGTAAGGATGAATACAGGATTAAAGGTTAAGGAAATTAAAAGAAAAAAAGGATAACAACGATATACAAGAGATTATGCAATTAAACTTTTTCAACACAAAAATAAAAATTCACAATAGAGAAAAGTATATATATATATATATATATATATATATATATATATATATATATATATATATATATACACACATACATAAAGCATAAGGTTAGTATTGTATACAACAAGAAAAATGGGTTAAATGGTAAATATGTTGTCTAAGAGGGTACAAATGGCAAAAGACTTTAAACTCTCTGAACCAATAAGCTAGAATAAGGAAGTCATAATTGAAATTTGAACTGAGTTTTCTTCTTTTTTCTCTGGAATACTAAGTGATGAATCAAAGAATACTTGCAATGCATTCAAGAGTTACAATGTTATAACATACCTTATTTGTTATTCACAATATTATGGAATGTAGGAATATGAATAAGTGTACAATTGACTGAACCTCATAGTTCACTTTTGTTTTATTGTAAAATTCTAAAAAATATATATTAAAAAAAAATCAGCTGCCAGGAATGGCTCGGGAACACCTTGGGGACTCTCAGCAGCATCGGTGGCATTCTCCCGTCCAGTAAAATGCGTTTTTGCTCCATTCCGTTCCCGTTCTTTAAGTGCTGTGTGATAAGCTTAGAAGTTTGGCACTCAACTCAGCTGGGGGAGAACAGAGGAAGGGGTAGAATCTTGAGCTTTCCTGAAAGCTTGGGCAAAAGCAAAATGCTGCAGCCTCTCCTAGCTTGTGTGCTCTTCCTCATTAATTACTTTTGCCACCTTGACCACACTTTGATGTTGCTTGGTCACATGCATCCTGGTTTTCATCTGTGAAATGTTGGAGGATATACAAGCAGTGAATTTTTTTCAGCTATCAAAGAAAGACCTGATTATGAGCCAAAGTTTTACTTTCATTTTATTCCATAGCTCTCTTGCAAACTGCCTCCTGTCTCCATACCAGAAACTTCCATAACGGAACCTGGGAAACATCTCTTTAGACCATCTTAATAAATAGAGACTGGTATGGGAGAAGGCAGGTTGGTAGCTTTCTCATTCCCATAGAGCTATTTCACGAGATCACATCTGATCTTGCAATCTAATCAGGGTCAGCCCTGGTTAGCACTTAGATGGGAGACCAACAATGAATACCTGGTGATGTTGGCTATATTTCAGAAGAAGGAATTGTCAAAGCCACCTCTGAGTATTCCTTGCCTAAGAAAATTCTATGAAATTTATGGGGTTGCTGTAAGTTGACAGGTAACTTGAAGGCACACACACACACCCTTTTAATGGGCTGAAAACCTGTGAGGTTTTTGCAACAGGAAAGCTCAATTGAGAGTGTCCTGTAATCTTATGTCAGCATTTTGAAATAGATGATCTCATTGAAGGAGTCCTAACATGATATGACATTTGATATGTGCTGTTTTTACATCCACATTCTCTAGAGTGGGCACAGCCATTGCATCAGTGAAAGAAAATGAACACACACAGCTTCCAAAATAGCTGTATCTGAGCATGGTGAATATGCTTAAATTAGTATAATTAGAAATTAATGAATTTGTCTGATTGTGCAACTGATAATGTTAATAGAATTATCACGGAATCTGGAATGATCAGGAAGGCTGTTTGTGACAATGATGCTCAGTTAAAACCTGGCATGCCTAGTTAATGCAATTTGCTCTAGGAAAAACATCAGTCAAAGCGATGGCTGTGCTTGCAGTTCCTTCTGGCACCTGCATCTCCTCTGTTTTTATTCCAGCCATAATCAATTTTAATCCAAGTACTGCAACTCATTTGGGCCGTGGATCAAGTTATCATAATATCTAATTGTTCAGTGAACAAACCAAAACACAGACCTGCCCAGATGCCTTCCATTTCCATCCTGTCTGTTCTCTCTCAAAACACTGCATTACATTAATAGCTGAATGGCATATGTGAATGGAACTATTTCCTTTGAATCATGGGTGTGAGGATTAATTTTTCCAACATTCAGCTGAGTTACAGCAGTCAAAAAAAGTTTTAAATAGGTACCAATCAATGCCATTCTGTTCCAGAATCTGAAGATGACATTTGTTTTGAGGCTCACTGACTACAAATGTTTAATGATTTAATATTTCATTTTTAAAAAGAAACAGTGTTGTTCCCAGGCTTGGTGTCACTTGGTGCAGTGACACCCCTACCTCCCCCACTTGCTCGCATGGCTGCCTGCTTGCCCAGGGTTGTCAGAGGTGCCAAGAGATGTGAAGCACTAGGAAGGGACAGAAGGGGCATGCACTCCTCCTTTTCTACTCCCTTGGCTTCCTTCTAGCAGAGACAGACAGAGCAGTGGAGAAGAAGGGGCAGGCATAGCGGCAGTACACTGCAGCAGGAGGAGTGCTCGATCTGGTGTCACCTTTTTCTGAGGTGTCACCTGATGTGGACAGCACCCCCCACCTCCCTAGTGATGCCACTGAGAAGAAGTTAATGTAACATAAATAAAAATAAAAAAATGGAGAGATATGTGGATTGTCCATATTCCTATATTTAAATAGCACAACACTATTAGGTAATCCTTGGTGCAAATATAACTCCCAGATTTGCTGTTTGGAAATGGTTAGGGTTACACTGAAATGCTGCCTGTTATTGAGAAAACTTTCCACCAGCCAAAGGATAATGCAATATAATCTGTCCTGCAGTGGAGCAGTTTGGAGAGGTGGTAATCCCGTTCATCATCAGGAAGACCTCAGAATCAGAATCTTCTCTTTTTAACTGATCGATGCTGATGTAACAAATTTCATCTCTGATTAAAGCAAGAGGGCAATTTGGGGATTCTGTTGGTATACCGGCCACCCCGTTGCTTAACAGACTCCCTGACCGAGCTGACTGCCCTGGTTTTTGAGTTGCTGTTGGAATTGCACAGACTCTTGGTTCTGGGCGATTTCAACATTCCACTCGAAACCAGTTT
>CM034701.1:44075027-44097436 GCA_020142125.1 Phrynosoma platyrhinos
GGCAGGGCATGACACCTACAGCTTTCTAGCAGATAATTCTAAGTACCTCACCAAATCACACATTCCAGGATTTCATAGGAAGGAGCCATGGCAATTCAAGTGATTTTGATGTGCTGTGATGGTGCAGTGTGAATACACCCCAAGACATTGTAGTGCAATTATTTTTCATGGAATACCTTGGTCTTTCCTCCACTACTGTACTTCATTCTCTTTCCCTTGGTAAATGTGTATTCCTTACAGAAACGACATCTATCTATGTCTTTGCTGTAAAGTTGACTAGAATCGTTGTACATTCCCCTTATTTTGCAGTTATCTTCTCTGCTGCCCTTTCATAGTTAAAAGGTTCATAACTTCTTTCAGGAAGTTGATGCCCAAAATAAATATCCCATCTGCCTAAAGGATAATGATGTTTTAGAACCTGTAAGAAGGAACTTTAGGTTTGTTTGTGTTGAATTTCATTATTTGCCTTTTGATAAACCTTTTAGTCAAAATGGAGTAGGAGAAAGAGATACTGGGTTTTTAATAGGTCTGACTTTTGTTATAGTTGTTGTTATGCACATTCAAATTGATTCCAACATATGATGACCTTATCCAAGGGTATTTTGGGTAAGATTTATTTGGATATGGAGGTCTTTGTCTTCTGCTTAGGCTGAGAGACTGTGATTTGACCAAATGAGTTTCCATGGCTGCATGGGGATTCAAAATCTGATCTCCATCAATCAAGCCACTACACTGGGCTGGTTCTTGGTCAGCTTTGTGGGATGTAAATCTAAAATTATTTTAAAAGTTTAAAATGTTTTAAAAGTTCTCTGCAGTCAATAGAAAAATAGAATCTTTAGAGTGAGAATAAAATGGCAAAGGCAAAGAGGTTTTTTTTTTTTTTTTTGGTGAAGATCAGTGAATAAGCAGGCACATATATGATTGGATAAAAGCCTTGATAAAAATAGAGAAGGAACATTCAGACAATGTTCTTAATGAAAAGGGTGACAAACTGTTTCATCATTGACAAAAGATAAACAGTAGTTAGATTAATGTCTTCTCCAGAAGGACTAACCTAATTTGTGCTAAAACCTTTTATCCTAACAAACTGGAATTAGGTTTCAGGCCTGTTTCAGAAGGGACTTTATGGATGCAGATTGCATGCATTTAGAACAAATTTGTCATGATATTGTATATGTAGCTTTGATGAACTACATGAGAACATCACATCTTTTTAATCATAAATCTCAATGATCCTTTAATAACCTTTTTAGGATTATTTTTATGGATTTATCCCTAAAATATTTTAAGAATTGGCTGTGATCTTCATTGTAGCTGCCAAGCACATAATACCAGACACTTTAGTCTCTTTCCAATTTAGAAGAATCTGTAGCTGACTAAGATATTTTATATTAACATACTACAGGAAAGAAAAATACGTTATTGGTTTGAGATTATTTAGTGTTCATATATATGTTAGAGCCAGGATGGTATACTGGTTTGAATGTTGGACTAGGACTAACAAATTATAATTTAGTAAAGATACAAATTTGTATAGTGTGGTGGAGTGGTTTGAACATTGGACTGGGACTCTAGGAGATCAGGGTTCAAATCCTTGCTCAGCCCTGGAAAGCCACTGGATGACACTGGATAAGTCTCTTAGCCTTAGAGGAAGGCAATGGTAGAACTCATCTGAATAAATCTTGCCAAGCCATAATAAATTGGAGTCAACTTGAATGCACATAACAAAAACAAATGTATAATTAATAAAGAAATTAGAACCAGGAAAGTAGTAAGCCAAAGTAGTTTTTCTTCTTCATAAATTTAGGGATATTTATTTGCTTGATCTTTACATCACAGACTAGTGTAAAATTAGTTGTATGATCATGATTGTGGGATTAGTGGACAAAAAATGTTTTTGACAGAACAGAGATGGGGAATGTGCAGTTGAAGTCCTGATGATGTTGGATTCTAACTCCTACCAACCCTAACCACACAGTCATTGATTAGGGATGATGGAAGTTGCAGTGCAGTAGCATTTGGAGGGCCACACATTCCCAATCCCCACATTAGAGAACTGAATGGGAACCTCAAAACTAGTCCAGTAAACTATGATGGACTATGTCTGCTCCCTCAGGATCCCTTGTTGGAAGAAAGGTGGCATAGAAGTGAAATAAATAAATAAAAGAGCCACCACACTTTTTACAACACATCTTCCACACATCTTCCATAACTCCTTCAAAGTTATACCATATATTCTCAGTGACTTAATCTTACTTCAGCGGATCCCATGAACTTAAATTGAGCAAGACCTAAGTTGGTCAGGCCATCCAGATCAACAGTGCAACCACTCACTCACAAATAACAAGGTTGTGAGTTCAA
Organism: Phrynosoma platyrhinos; assembly: GCA_020142125.1. Classification (NCBI taxonomy): domain Eukaryota; kingdom Metazoa; phylum Chordata; class Lepidosauria; order Squamata; family Phrynosomatidae; genus Phrynosoma; species Phrynosoma platyrhinos. The sequence goes on from CM034701.1 coordinate 44,077,389, forward strand.
TACCAGCCAGGGGCTGAGGGTTGACTCAGCCTTGCATCCTTCCAAGGTTGCTAAAATGAGTACCCAGCTTGTTGGCGGCAATTAGCTTACACATTGTAAACCATTTAGGGAGTGCTTAAGTGCACTGATAAGTGGTATAGAAATGTACCTTATATTGCAAATAGGAGTACAGGAGAAAACAGGAGACTTTCAGTCCATGAATTTGTTGATATTAATTTATCTGGCATGTACCTGTATGGATACACATGTACAAGCACACACACACACACACACATGTGCATGCACACATGCAAAACCACTGAGTATATACCCACAAAATTTTGGTTGTTGTTTCCATTTCTACATATTTGGGCTGCTACTTGGCTATGCTGGTTTCTTGTGATAAATATTTATGTTAATAGTGTTTTGCAAAGTTAGGTTTTTTTTTCTTCCTCTTAATCTAATGCAAGTTCATGGCTACAAAATAAAGAAGGTGGCCAACCATAAACTATGGGCCTTTGCAGACTGCCAGAAATAGTGCAAATTGAGTCCACTTTAACTGCCCTGGCTCAGTGCTAGGGAATCATGGGAACTGTATTTTTTTTCTGAGACACTGAGCCTTCTCTGTCAGAGAGCTCTGGTGCCACAATAAACTACAGTTCCCATGATTCCCTCGCACTGAGTCAGGGTAGTTAAAGTGCCTATTTCTGGCGGTCTGCAAAGGCCTTGTATGTCATATTTCTTGTGTACAGATTAAATCATGTATCTACCTGTTGGAGGCAAAATGCAAATCTCATAGAAGAGTATATGAAAAAAAAATAACAATATTGTAGGTTTAGGCAAAAATGGGAATGTATACATTAAAATCAATTACATTAAATGACACTGAGGGGGATTAAAGTGAGAACATAAAATAGATTTTCTAGAGTTGCCAGAATGGATCTGGGACATACAGGCCTTCTATAACATTAAGTCTTAACAGATCTTGGAAGAGAAGGTGGTACTGTAAAGCTCCTTCAAAGGAGAAAAAGGTACATGTCCCTCCATTTTTCAAACCCCAACTTCAGCTGTAGCCATTTCCTCCCAATATGGCTATTGCCTCACTGGTGGAAGGCAGGGGGACTGGTATGGAGGAGCAGCCAGTGATAAGAACAGAACTGGATAATTTTCCATGCCCTCCTCCACAGTTTCCACTGATAAACTGTATTGGGAAGGGATTGCTGCAGCTAAAATTTGAGGCTTGGAAGGTGAGAGAGGGCAAGTACCTTTGTCCTACTTGATGGAATTGTATGGTACCTTATCCTGTTCCAAGATCTGTTGAGAACTAAACTTACAGGAATCCCATCCCTGCCAGAGTCCAAGCTGGCAACCCTACTTTTCTCCCAGTGAGTGAAATTTTAAGGACATATTCCAGGGATTGATATGGAGGTAATATTTTTGTTTACTACATTGTTTCCCTTCCCTGCTATCCTCCTTAGAGCTTTTTACTCTGTGGATGGTGGCGGCAGCTATGAAAGAGAGTTGTAAGCGCAATGGGCAACAAAGAACAGGAAGGAAGGAGGAACAGGAATAGGAAGCCCATGGCACATTGTCTCATAATTTGTATAGGAAAGAAAGCTGGGCCATGCAGCAAATGAAATGGGGTGTGTGTGAAAGGATGCATTAGCATGATGAAGACATCAGGAGAAAGGCAATGGAAGAAAAGTGATACATAGTGAAAGAGCAGAGAGAAGGAATCAGTTGAGATCAGAGATGCATGAAGGAGTGAAGCAGGAACATGGAAGAAGGAAAAGACAAAACAGAGGGGTCAGAAAGAAAGACATGTGAGAAAGTGAGAACTTAAGAGGGAATATGCATGTTACCTTAGTGGTTTTCAACTATGGTCTTTTGAGTGCTTTGATCCCATATGCATAGAAGCCCCAGCCAGCTTGGCCAGTTGTCAGGGATTCTATGAGTTGAAATCTAAAGTATCTAGACAGCCAGAGTCTAAGAACCACTGCCTTAAATACTAACATGTTTTTGGCATAAGCTTTTGTGGACTGCAGTTCACTTCATCATGTTAATGAAGTGGTGTCTTAAGTCATGGATGTGTAAATATCCATATAAATAGGGAGAAACAATGCTGACAATGAACAATAAACAGTGAAATCAGAAGAAAGCAACATGCAGCAATTATGGTACATGCAGCAATATTAAAATGTCATAGGTTAATTAGCTTACCAATGTCACAGACAGATCTGATGTACAGAAATTAAATAATAATATTCAGATACCAGTGAGGGACATTTTATCCTCTTAGCATTCTCTGTAACTGACTAAAAAGTGGCTACTTTGGAGTAAAGGAATTTTAGAGGGAGACTGTAATGAAAAACCACTGATTTTTGTATGCACCAATATTCAGATCTATCATGTATGGGCTATAAGTTCAGAATCTCTCAACTAGCAGGGCAACTGGCCATGTTGGCTGGGGGATTCCGAGAACTGCAATTCAAAAAAGGAAAATGTCAAAGTCTGTTTTATGTGGGCTTGAAAGAGGTTATCAATGAGCCCTTCATCTGCTTTAGTTACAGTGGAGACATTTCTTAAAATATGCAAATCAGTTAAAAACTACAATACAAGAACAGTTCTGCATAGAACATTAGAATCCCCCCCCCCTGGGTTGGTTAAAGATTTATCAAATAAACTAGGATACCCAGTTAGCTGAAGGTGTTTCACCAGAGGGCACTATCTTTCCAGTTTATGGTACAAACTGCAGGTAATGGAACAGATATTTTAACTTCAAAGAAGCTTTTGAAGTCACCTGTATATAGCGACAGATATTTGACATCTCTTTATCTCTAAACTGACTTTACACTGACTAATGGTGGTGGCGTTCTTTTTTCTCCTTTTTTTCTGTGTTCTGAAGAAATATTTTATCTTGACTGTTTAAAGTGTTTCTTTTTACAGTGCCATGAGTCAAATCAATATTGAACGTGATCCACATCAGTTATCCACTTCCAATTATTAATTTCTCCAGTCCCTATTCTTTTCTTTATGATCTATAGTTCAATCATACTTCTGTACAACTGTGGAGTGTGTAGTTCAAGTGTGTAGTGGTAGCCCAAAAGGTGAGGTGAAATTAATATATGATTTAAGGGATGGTGCAAAGAGAAAATGTGAGGATCACTGGCTTATCTGGTGCTTGGTACTCATGTAGCTATCAATGTTCAAGATATTGATCACTGAGCTAATAGGAAGAGGATAGCGCCCCTAGCACTCACTCTCCAAATTTTCAGGCCCAACGGCATGCAGGGAAATTCTCACTGTTATGATTTTTAAGCAAGCTCTTGAACCAAGATAGTAACAGGGTTGTCATATTGAATGGTCTAATAACCCCATCTGCATGCAGCCCCTAAGCAGGCTTGCTTGCAAGGTGAATACCTACAATAAAAATCCATCATAGGAAGTAATATTACTTTTTAGCACAATGAGGACACGATTTCTTAGTTCTGCCATGCCAGTAATGTGGTGTGACCTTTTCCCCACTGTAAAATGAATAGCATTTACTCTGTTCTAAAATGTTGTCTTTTGGTGGGTCATTTTAGAAGATTTGGAGCAATGTTTTCTTATTTGAAACTATTTTTTGGAAGAGGAAGAGGAACTAAAAAGTAATGCATCATTAATGTATTGAGTTGTGAGCAATGTGTTACATTCTAAAAATTAACAACTAATGCTAACATGCTACTTAAATTCCAAGCTCTGATTCACCATTGTTGTTGTTATTATTATTATTATTATTATTATTATTATTATTATTATTATTATTATTATTCCATCTTTTAGACAGAACTCACACTCTAGATGGCTTGCTGAAATTAAAGTAGATAAATATTGTGGGGGAAACAGAAACAAAAGCCTGTCTTTAGCCTAGCTAAAAAGTCTTGCCCTGGAAGACCTAAAGGAGCTGGAGGACATGGTTACTGACTGGAATAACCAAGCTTTATTATGTATGCATAGTCTCAACTAGCACAAACTCAGATGCTAAGAGAGAGGCAAGAACAAAGAACTTCACAACATTTGTATAGCATTCTTTTACATAACTACCTGTTGGTGGAGTGAGCACATGCACAATTTCCAAAAATATGACAGTAACTTCACGAAATCCCCAGTACGTTAGTCATGACATATATATATATATATATACATCTTGCAAATATCTTACAAAATCATATAAAAATAGACATGCCAGTTAGATAATTTGCTTTTCTTAGCCCAACCCTTCAGCCCACCCATTAAGTTATCTTCTGTTCAGATTTTTAAAGTTATGTTTTTGACAAATTAGGCTGCAGGCACAGTGGTCAGTTATAAAAATGAGAAAATTTGGAGCATAGCACCTCTAATTTAAAACATCTACCATTCCCTCCTTTCCAATATGCAAAACTCTGTAGAGCACAGCAGCTAGGGTATGGTAAAAACTTTTGGGAGCCAGAGGTGGTTTGTATGTAGCAGACAATTATCCCGAGACTGAATTTTTCTTTTTCTGGAGCCAAATCTTGAAGAACCACTCAATCTGAGGATGTAGCAGAAAGAGAGTCTTTTTATCAGGATGGAGCACTTCTATAAAAATAGACTTCAAGGCACACTATTCTTGGGTATAGTTAGTCATGTCTGAATATTGTTTGAATATTTCTGATAGTCTGCCCATATAACTGACAGTAGTTTCACCTGGGTCCTGCAAATCTTTGCCTTTTGAAGTCAACTAACTTTTTGTTCTGTTTTCTTCTCAAGGGGAAAAATGGTCATCAATCATGCCTTTTAGTGAACAAGAAAAACCAATTCAGCAAAAGGCACACTTTGAAGAGAAGTACTGTGAGGGCATGAAGAGTGGCACAGAGAAAGCTGGTACTGTCCTGATCAGTTTTGCCTTTCTTTTCCCATGTAGTAAAGTCCTTAGATGTTTCTCATTCATACAATTGCCATAAGTCAAAGTCGAATTGAAGGCAGTTAACAACAACAACAACAACAACAACAACAACAACAACAAAATCTGCTACTCAAGGCAAATAAAGGTGATACAAAAATGGAACTGCCTGAAGATTCTGGACATGGTAAAGAGAGTATCCAAAATGTTCAGCATTAATGAACTTCCGACCAGATGCCATTTTCTTTCCATGGAATTCTCCCCTAATGTGAGCCTCTAAGGGATAGTTATCACACTAACTGTGGGAAGCAATTTATTGGAATAGTTATACTTGCTAGAGACACTTCTGCTTCAATAATCTACTTTGCTTTACAGGGTGCCTGAATGCTGCAGGATAGGGACTGATTATAGAATGGAGACAGAAGGTATGTGGAGGAGAAAAAATTCTCTGTAATTGAAATGTCACAGTGTGTTAGGCAGGGGCAAAACGAGGTAAGTGTTTTATTCTGAGTGTTCATTTCCAAAGAAGGAGAAAGAGATGGAGAAAATTGCTAGAATAATTTCTGTCCCACTTTGAAAACTAATTAAGGCTTTGGTACCAAGCTGTTTTTTAGGAGAATAATTATGATATATGGCATCTGAATGTTTGGAAGTGTCTTTAAAATGTCACGGAGTAGTTATAGGGAAAAATGGGATTAGAGAAGGAGGGGAACTTTTGAGTCACTGGAGATTATCACACGGGAGGCTAAAATGTCTTTAAAGCACCTTTAAATTGTCAATAATACGCAATCACTCACTCATGCATTTGTCGCATCTGTAAAGTGTTATGGATACATCCGCAGCTCCCCCCACCTATCCGTCAGTAGTGCATCCTTAGAGCCATCATTTTTCAAAAACACAATCTTCCATTTCTGAAAAATGATGGTTCCAAGGATGCATTACTGATGGGATTGCCAAGCAGGGAGCCAGGGATGCATCCATGACATTTTACAGACACTTTACAGATGCAACAAATGTGCAAGCGTGTGAACCTTGATCATGCGTTAATGACAATTTAAAGGCACTTTAAAGACACTTTAGCCTCCCATGTGATAATCTTCATTATCTGCCTACTGGTAGCTAATGACAGCCACACCAAAGGTATGTGAGATGTCCTTTGAATCCCCTTAATCTGGGAAACACAAATGAGGCATTTGCACCTATCTATCCTTCCCCACAAAAAATTAGCACCTTGGATAGCTCTTTCAGGCTAAAACAGATTTAGGCAGATTTAACACCTTGTTGACATGGAAAATCACCCCAGTTGCTACTGAACTCTGGGTCACATATACATGCTCCAAGAAGACATCTTAGAAGACAATAACCAGTGATGTATTCAAGTCTTTTACTCCAAGCCTCAAGTCAAGTCTTAAGTTGACTTCAGGTTGAGTCTCAAATCTGGGAATTAACTTTGATGAAAAAAGGAAGCAGGGAATTTTCTTGGAGGGAAACAACAAATGTGTTAAGCCATGGGCTTGAGGTAGGGGTTGAGGTCTGCTTAGCAGCCTGTCTCTGCTGCATATTAGAGTAGCTTTCTAAAGCCTTTGAAAAGCTTTAGAATGACCCTTCTGCCTCAAGCCTTTTGCCTAACACATTTGCTGTTCCCTTCAGAGAAATATGGGTCTTCCCTGCTGCTCAAAGTGAATGATGCCAGCAAGTCAGTTACTTAAAATATGCAAGTTGCAAGTAGAGTCAGTGAATCATTTATTGTTGAGTCGAGTCCAAGTAGAGTCATTGAATTGACTTGAGTCAATTGATTAGAGTCTACATCACTGATAATAACCCATTCCAGGCTAGACTCAGGCCTGCATCCTTCCGAGGTCACTAAAATGAGTACCCAACTGTTGGGGGGCAATGAGCTTACAGTTGTAAATCGCTTAGATGTCTCATAGTGCAATATGAAGCGGTATATAAATGAAGCTGCTTTGCTTTAAAGATGGTATACACCAAGGGTGCAGCTATGTGTGTGTGTGTGTGTGTGAGAGAGAGAGAGAGACAGAGAGAGAGAAATGAGAGCATTGTCCTTGCAATAAGCATTATTTCCCACAAATGAAATGTTATTTCATTTCCCAGTTTCTAGCACTAAAGTAGTTTAAAACCTCAGTGGAGCATTTAGAAACCTTGTTCAGGCATCCAAGAAAAGGGGCACACACGGGGACAGGCACTACTGTAAAGGTATGTGAACATAGTAAACATTCTAGGTGTGAATGATTTTCAGTGTCTCACTGTCTGCAATGTTAGCAATTTGGGGACAGAAGGAAATTTCATTTGGAGGTTCAGAATTCTTATACAGGGGAACAATGTCTTCATTTTGTCTCTCCCACCATTATAGCTACACCCCTGGGATACAATGAAGCTGAGACAGTACACAAGTACTCTGTTTGTGAACCTGTCCATGGGAAAGAACTCAAACATAAAAGTAGGTAACTTTGTGTTATTATTATTCTAATTGTGTTATTAGAAAATTAGTTTTCAGCAAGCAGCACAAATAGGAAACACAACACAAAGAAACTCTTGCCTCTTACAAAGACATGTGGTAGAAGAAAAGACACAATGATCTCTTGAGTCAATGGTTAAATTGTGAGTCAACACATAGATAGGTAAATCTGATTGATTTAATGAGTCTACTCCAGTTGGGACTAACAGTAGTATTTAGGACACTGTGTCATTCCCTACTGTTTATGACAGCTAAGCCAAAGATTTGAAGGTACATGCAGGAGCACAAGAGATCTGTATTTACTCAGTCATTTTCCTGGCCCCATGGAGCTAACAGCTTTCACCAAATTGTCTCTTCCTCTCTTAACTTCTTTAAAAAGAAAGAAAGAAAGAAAGAAAGAAAGAAAGAAAGAAAGAAAGAAAGAAAGAAAGGAGACATCATGGAATTAATATATCATATTCAGTTTGGACCCGTGTAAGGGATGATTACTGGCAGTGCTAAAAGGTTCAGTACAAAAAGTACACTTTCTTGTACAGTTTTCCTCTTCCATTTGTTTCTAGGTTCTGGAAAGTGTCAGGAGGGAGACTTTAGGACTGTGGTTATTATATTACCTAGTTCTGCTAAATGCTCTTTTTCACTGCTGAATTCTGCTCTTGAAGGCCATTTACATGGTTGGTGCTTTCTCAGTGAAATTCTCACAATCCAGAGTGGCTTGTGTCTGCCAGATAAGCACTGCCTCGCATGATTGAAGGCCCAAACTAAATTTTAAAGTACTTTCTGATTTATAAGGAACCACTGCAAAGGTCAATAATACTGTTCTTTTAAACAAACAGCCCAGAAGAATATTCCTTGGAATCCAGCAGAATTGTAATGTAATGTAATGAAAGCAACTGTTGCTGGACTGGGACTTTTTTGTTTCTTTTTCAGTCATCCCTGCTTTTAGCTTTCTAGTATTTTGTTATGAAATAGCTTTTGATTCACATATTCCAGACTTCCTTCTTCAGCTACTTGGAGGGAAATTTGATTTATTGAACTGCCGCACTCTGTTGTTATCTTGGTGGTTTCACTTTGTAGCTGCTTCTACATAAATATGTTAAGGATGAGGGAACTGAATAATATGCTTGCATGCCCAGTCTGTGCCCTTGCCTGTCCAGCATAGCAACAGCATTGTGGGACTCAAGTGATTGTAGTATATAATGTACAGACATTGGGTGTATAATGTGGTTGGTGTGTATCAGGTATAGATATTAGAGCAAACCTTCCAGCAAGATGATGAAGTGATCTGCCCTGGGTTATATCTTGACAAAAGGGGCAAAGAGAGGGACATCTGTCAAGGTTGGTTTCATTTGCATTTAAAATGGTTAAATCTAAAGCTCTTTCTATTCTGAATATAAGGAGAACCAGCATGGCATAGTACTGGACTACAACTCTGGAGACCAGGGTTTGACTCCCAGCTCAGCCATGAAACCCACTGGGTGACCTTGGCAAGTCACACTCTCTCAGTCTCAGGGAAATATAATGGCAAACCTCCTCTGGAAAAAAACTTGCCAAGACTACCCTATGATAATCTTAGGGTTCCCATAAGTTGGAAATAAGTTTGAAGGCACATAACAGCAGCAACAACATCCTGGATATAAATTAATGTGTTGGTTTTTGTGTACTGTCCAGAAACTATCTGAAACAAAAACCATTTGTACTGGCCAAATTCAATACATACAGCTTTCCCCAGAATGGAGACCATGTTGCACCTGTCTTCCATACAGGTGTTAAAGATGAGTCACCTCTCAGAAAAAAGAAGTGACAGACCTAATTCAGCACCACAAACATGGTTGAATACCATGATTCAAGCCCAGACTTTTAAAAGTTAAGCTCTCAGCTCCTTGGACTGGATGAATTAATCTGTTGATTTTGGTTTCTTCCACATTTGAAATTCTTAAGCATCAAATTCTTTCCATCCTGAATGTGAAGAAACACGTATACATTTTAATTGAAACTGAACCTAAATGAAAACCTTGCTCATATCTAAGAAATGCATAGATGAATCCAATAAAATTGAATGGGAAGCCTTTTTAGTCTTGAACTTTTACCCACCAGGTTCCACTTCACTCAGCAAAGTGTCTTTGGTTTCTGCAAGCTCCTGCACTGAACCAGAGGAATTATCTTGCATGCTATCCTGAATCTTGGTGCAAGACAAAAATATAGAAAGAAGTATTGGAACACAGAAGTCACAATATAGGTGGCAGACTTTCCATTCACAGACACATGTCCTTTTCTGGTGGATAGTATAATCAAAGAGTTCAGCCATTTGTTCTTTCCTCATACCTAAGGCAGACAAGGGAGGTATCAGTGCAAGCTGATTATGGATTGTCATGTGGCAAACTATTAGCATTATTTAGAAAATATTTTTAGTTGCTCTTCAACTATGGCTGAGTAACATATGAACAAAATCTTGTTATTTATACAGTGGTTCTAATCTTGGAAGCTCTTCCACAGTTCTAGTATACTATGATCATTTTTGTCAAATGCACAGGTATTGGACAAGGAATCTACCACCACCAACAGTGAACTCTGGATGATGAATACAGATTGATAGAGACTAGGAGTGCTAGTAAAAACTGTTTGAAAAAACTGATGAAGGAACAAAACAGCTGGAGAGTATCTGGACTTTGTGCTGACACACTGGATTTATGCTGATGCATTGGAACCTTTAAGATAAGAGTATGCATTTGATATATGAGGTGGAATACACAACATTTGCAGCTTTTTGCTTGTGTGATCCCTGAAGGAAGAACCTAGTATTACTTCTATGCAGAATGGAGAGAAATACATGAGACAACGAACTGGCATGTATATAGGAGTGAACAAAAGAATATAGATATAGCAAAAGAGTTACATGATCAGAATGATGAGGCAAAAATATAATTTTAGCAGAAGAATGTTGAATAGAAAACAATTAGATGAGAAAATGGAATGTCAGCCAAAAGAAGATTACAATAATCAAGATGGGAAATGACCAAGGTGTAAACTAGAGTCTTTACAGAGGAAGCAGTGGCCTAATTTTGGCAATATTATATAGAAAAAAGTGACATGAATGAGCGACAGCCTCAGTATGAAAAACAAGAGCTAAAAAGGTATCAAGAAGAAAACCAAGATGACATTCTTCTTTCACAGGATGAATGGAAATGTTATTAACAGTGACAGAGAATGTATGTTGGAAATAAAGTTTTGGAGGAAAAATAAGTAGCTCCATCTTTGCTGTATTAAGTTTTGGTTACAATGAAGCATCCATGGATGTTACCACACTTGCAGCAAGAGAGCGGCGAGAAAGTTGGTCGGAATCATTTGGGAACCATTTTGGGACCATGCCGGAATGTGCCCGGCAAGCGGAAAACATTACCACACTAGACTGGAATCAGTGAGGAATGTGAGATGCCGGAATGGTTCCCCTCCGGGGGCTCGGATCTCCTGTTCACACACAAGTTGAAAGATCCCTACCGCAATCCCCCGAATTCTGGGCTACAAAGCCATCCCTAATAATGATTTCCCCCCCAACCCCTGAGGAGAGGAAAATTGTTTACCCGTTCCGTTTGTTGCCCACTCCAGGAAGTACACGTCATAAGATGCTTCCTCAAATCCTTGGGGAATACCGCGAGGAACCATGGGCCATAAAAAGAGGCAATGCGGCATGACAAGGATCTCGTGTTCATACCTATGCCGAGATCAGCGTCATTCCGGTATAGTGCCGACCGCTCGAGTGTATTCCTTAAAACTCTCGGAAGTCAAAAGGACTGAAATGAGGCTGAAATGACACCGAAATGAGGTAGGGAAGGGTGGGGTTTGCTGCGACGTCATGTGAACACACGGAAAAAAAGTCTGAAACGAGGCTGAAACGAGGCTGAAATGACACTGAAATGACGCTGCTTTAGGGCCAGTGTGATAACGTCCCATGTTGGGGCAGCTGAAAGACATGCTATAATATGATGTTCAACATAAGAAGAAATTTCTGGAATTCAAAAATACAGATAAGTATCATCAGCATGATGATACTGAAAGCCATATGAACAAATAAGATTATGCAAAGATAGCATATAAAGAGAAAATAACAAAGAGCACAGAAACCTGTAGAACCCCCCCAACCAAAAAAGGGAAAAGAAGATGATATATTACTTGATTAAATGGCCAGACTGACAAAAACTAGCTATGGACTGAATCGTAAACCCTATGTCATGAAGCAAATCTAACAGGAGAGCATGATCATCTCTGTCAAAGATAGCAGAAAAATCAAGAAGAACAAGAACTGAATACAGATCTTTTGAGTTGGCCAGAAGAAGATCATGTGTGATCTTCTTAAAATGAAAAGGGGGAAATCCATATAGAAAGGATCTACTACAGAGATACAAGAAAGAAGGTTGAGGCAATTAATGTAATCAGTATGTTCCAAAACTCTTCAAAGAAACAGCAACAGTATAGCAAGCCAATCATTAGAAACTGAAGATGGATCAATGAAGACTTGGAGGGCTATCCAAGAAGCAGAGGATCCCAAAGAAATGGAAAAAGAAATCCACCCTCCTAAAACTAATGCCTATAAGTAGGATAGATTTCAGTTGAAAAAAGATGGAAAACATGACCCATGTACTAAATATTCAAAGGGCAATGGATCACAATGTGCATCTTTTTGGATCATATTATATTCTAATCCACTGTCACAAGAGAATAAATATGCTTAATAACTCGCAGCTTTAATACCACTCTGCATTGCATCTGATGAAGTGGATTGATTTCCATGATTTCCATGAAAGCTCAAGCAAAAATATAAATCTGTTAGTCATAAAGATGCTTCTAGCTAATGAGATTTTTGTTGACCTAATCATGATTAATGCTATCAATAACTTGCCATGGAAAGCAAGTTCACAGTGGAGTATCAATGATGGTGGAAGTTTTCTTTAGGCAATAATAGATAAACTATGCTTTTAGTTGCCAGCTATTATTACAGATCCATTTTTACAAAGCCACTTGCTGATTATAAGAGGATTCTAAGACAGAAGTAGGAATTGTGCAAGCAGCCCACCATTATAGCCATCCAGGTGCTTCCAAAATGGGGCCAGAAATGGAACACCACACTCCCAGAATTCTTGCAGGCAATGCAGACCTTCATTTTACGGCTATTTTATCTTGGGACCTTTTTGAGAACCCAAATATCCTTCTAAGAAAAAGAATAGACATCTTCCAGGGATGCAAAATGGGATAAGTACAGCCTCCAGACACTTCAGTGGTTGTGTACCCATATTGTTTAACCCAGGACATTAGCACAGCACCCTTCTGTCGTATGGCAATCTTGTTGGGAAAGGAAACAGGAACATACTGCTTCTAAAATGTTTGTTATCACACCTCGCTTCACTTGCACAACTTCACTGCTTGGAAATGCCCCCCCCCCAGGTGTGATAAGCCTCCCCTTCAGTTCTGGCATTAAAGCCATGAGTTGCCATGAGAGGCCCTGATTCCTTCCCCCTCCCATTGGTATTCCAAAGCAAGCTAACTCAATGCTTGTTGGTTTATTTATTTTTAATTTTTTGGTGTTTGCATCATGGTGGCAAAAATGATTTAAAATAATAATAATAATAATAAAAATAAATGTTATTTATATACCGCCCTGTGGTGAGCCAATCCGGGTGGTGTACAACAGTAAAATAAATACAGCTTAAAACAATATAATTCCCTCCTCACCCCCTTAAAAAGTTATTAAATCATGTCATAGTTAAAGCAATTTCCAATTAAAGCAATAAAATTAAGAAGAAGATAAGAAAAAATACAAAAAAGTTACAAACAATTAAAATTATTTTTATTTTACTTTATTTGAAGGAACATATCTCCCTGTATGATCCTATCTGAGTTTTAAGATTATCTGTAGAGACCCTCCTCTCTGTCCCACCACCTTCCCAGGCTTGTTTGGTGGAAACAAGGGAGAAGGCCATCTCGGTGGCTGCTCCCAGACTTTGGAGCTCCTACCCCAAAAAGGTCAGGATGGCGCCATCCTTGCTGTTTTTCCATTAGCAAGTTGAAACATTTTTGTGCAACTAGGCCTTTGCAAATGGTTGAAGTTGGGCTCTTAATGCTGTGTGGTGCAATTTTTTTTGAAAATTTTAAGATTTTGTATAATAATAATAATAATAATAATATTAATAATAATAATATTTTATATCCCACCCCTCTGCAAAGCAATTGGCTTTGTTAGCAAACAAAGATATGGGGGGGATTGAGGGTCTACACCAGGGGTAGGCAAACTTTTTGAGCTGGGGGCCAGGTTGCTGTCCCTCAGACAATTGGGGGGCCGAAGCACCAGAAATAAATAAATAAATAATATATATATATTTTAAAAAATTAAAAGAATATGCATGCACACTCTCTCAGCCCCAGAAAAGCCATGGCAAACCCCCTGTGGAGATTTTGCCAAGAAAACCCCAAGAACAAGTAATAACAACAATAATCAATATCATCATGGCAGGTGGCGGCGGCGGTGGCAGCAGTGGCAGAGGCAGGACCAGCCTGGGGCCGGTCCAAAGGCCTCGGGGGGCCGCATCCGGCCCCCGGGCCTTAGGTTGCCTACCCCTGGTCTACACCAACTATCAGTATTACTTTAAATGTTGGGGAAATTAGCTTTGTAAGAGGCTGGGTAAACTTTAAGACCATTTGCATCTGTATATACTTTGCATTTGTAATAACTGAACAGAAATTCAGGTTTGGGGTGAATTTATACAGATCCTTTAAAAAGAGTTTTATTTAGAATAATGCAGAGTGCAATTACACAATAACGTTCCACACAGACACAGCATTCAGAGCTAACTAAAATGCAAATATGGAAATAGGATAACAGAATTTGAGGAGTTTGCAGGGGGATGAGTGATAATTACCTGTTGGTAAAATGGACCATGGGAAGCTGGAATGGCTCACACTGAGAGGTCTGAGGATGGCACAGTTTCATACATGGGATGCAGTCTGGGACAACTGTATGCATACTGTGAACGTGTGTAGAAACTACACTTTTGGGACCAATATTTATACCTGAAATCTAGCCCAAAGTGGTGGGTTATCTTGTACAGTAACAAAGGCTAGATGTCTTTTCCAAGGAATAGACACTGGGATTCTGGACTGATTGATGTTCTGTTGTTGCTAGAAGAAAAATGTGTATTTTATCTGAAAAATACTGTGCTAGGCTTAAAGATCAGAACAACATAGAATGTAACAGCTCTTCTGGATCAAACTGAAAACCTATCTAGTCCGACAAAGTGAAAACAGTTCACAAAGTGGCTAACCAATAGCCTATGGGAAACCCACCAGCAGGACATTCCATTAAAGAATGAAGCATATCTTTCTATTGCTCAAGTGAGTTTTCCCCCAGCAGTTTTCTGAGTTTGAAGTGACATTATGCATCTCAAATACTGCACTGTTTTTCATGATATTGTCAAACATGAATCTGAGTTTATCTTTCACCTTTTGAGTAAATCCCTATCTTTTGGTTATAAATATGTTTCTAAGAGCTCAATGGGACACTCAAAAATGGATTAGTAAGCTTTTACAGTTTTATTCCTCTTGGGGATAGGTGTCAAGATTAGACAGTCTATCAAGTGAGATAGATTTTGTTTGATTTTCTGTCAGATTCCTTTCTTGTGTTGCTCAAGGGCAATTGAATTAATATCACCAAGTGAGGATGACTGACTTTGTAGATGTATGAAAAGGGCATTTCCCCCTCCTCTGATGACTTCACTCTGAGGAAGCCAAGACTCAGATATAGCTAATGAAGAATACTAGAAGACAATGACAGTTTTTACATTGCTCAATTCCTTTTCATGATATGTAGCACCACTGGGAAATAACTGACACTACCACATAATTATACCCTACTCCCGCAGGGCATGAAATATCCCAATTTTTGTTTCTTTCAGTAAGAGGCTTTGATAGTTAGCAGTAATCAGAATGGGCTTGTTATTCCTTTGAAATACTGAGGTTAATAATCATTCTATTGTACTCATTTTTGATTGGGTTATTCCACAGCGACTAGAACCTTAATTATTAATTTGAGGCTATTTCAGAAATAAAATATTTCTGGATCTGTTGCAAAGCCAAGAAAACCAAGGGGATTGATTTTGTGACTTTTGTTTCTATTTTAATCCAAGAGATCAAGTGGATTTGAAATAACAGCTAACTTTGATTCCAAGATGGAAAGACCAAAAGTATTAGTACTGTTTTGATTATTTTTCAGTTATAGAAATAAGTTTAAGTTTACGAGAAAGCTTATCAATATTATGTGTGTGTTCCCTGAACTCGTCTTGGTACTGAACTTGGAGAAACTAAGAGCGAATATCTGATGGGCTTTCAAACCAAATCAAACCAAAAACACACTACAGTTTACTAGAATAATTTGCATTCTCTCTTTACAGAAAAGTGCCATTGAATGTAATTAGTAACTAGCAAGTTTTTTTTGCTACTTAACCAATTTAATACATCCATTAATTTAAACCCATTATCTACTCTCTACTAAAAGTGATTATAGAAAGTAATTGCCATCTTTTTATATGTAATAGAAGCTATTTTGGTAGCCCATTGTATTTTCCTCCCTAATTTCCTGCTGAAATG
Source organism: Phrynosoma platyrhinos (assembly GCA_020142125.1). Lineage (NCBI taxonomy): Eukaryota > Metazoa > Chordata > Lepidosauria > Squamata > Phrynosomatidae > Phrynosoma > Phrynosoma platyrhinos. The sequence continues at coordinate 44,093,375 of CM034701.1, forward strand.
TTCATTTCTTGGAAGACTTCCTCATCAATGATAAAGCTGAAGCTTGACTTTGGGGGGTTACAGACTGCCAGAAATAGTGCAAATTGAGTCCACTTTTAGGGTTAGGGTTAGGGTTAGGGAATCATGGGAACTGTATTTTATTGTGGCACCAGAGCTCTCTGACAGAAAAGGCTCAATGTCTCAGAAAAAAAAAAAAAAAAACAATTCCCATGACTCCCTAGCACTAACCCTAACCCTAACCCTAACCCTAACCCTAACCCTAACCCTAACCCTAACCCTAACCCTAAAAGTGGACTCAATTTGCACTATTTCTGGCAGTCTGCAACTCCCCTTTGTGGCCAAAGTCCAGGATCCTGCAACTGAAGCCTGCCCTCTCTCCAAAAGTACACAGATAGGGGCAGGTGGAAGGGAAGAAGTACATCCAGGGCATCCTCCTGGGCTAAAAATGATCTGTGAGGACCCAGTGCTTCTCATTGTGTCATCTTTTCTTCTTAGTTTGAAAACATTATATACCAGGGGTAGGCAACCTTTCCCCTTTAAGGGCCGAGGGACTTCAGCTCCCAGAAGCCTCAGCCATGTTGGCCAATAGTCCCATGTTAGCCAATAGCTCCTGGGATTCTGGAAGCTGAAGTCCCTCGGCCCTTAAAGGGGAAAGGTTGCCTATCCCTGTTATATACCATCAGGGGTTGTTCACCTGCATCCAGGCATGTACATGATTCATGAGTTTCATTCTATTACCTTTGCTTTAAAAATTTATGATCCTTTTTAAAAACAACAATATAATGGTGCATATGCCTAAGTAGGTGTATTTAGGACCAGGGTGTCAGAAACAAATTGAATTTTATTTCTGAGTTCATAATGGGTTGGCAATTTAAGTGAGTATAAATGCAAAAGTGCATATACAAAGAGTTATGGATTTAAAAAAATTAAATCAGAGCAGGAAAATGTGTTAAATTTGTCTAAACCTTTGGACTAAATGTTTTTAGCTGTTCTTTGTTTTAATTGGTTGTAAGTTGCCCTGAGCCCTGTGACGAGAGAAAGGCAGAGTATTAAAAAGAAACAAACAAATATTTGTCGTTATTGTTGTTGGATCCCCTCCCTTCCTTTAAAACAGAGTAACTGCCAAAGGTTGGGGAAGGAATTGGTCCTCCATGTGATCGGGGTGGGGGTACATATCACCATGCCCACATGCTCCATTCTGAAAAATCTTTTAATCCTTCTATTTTAAAGTATTGGCTGCAAATGGCCCCCATGTCCAGTTTTAGGAGAATCTAAGAGAGGCCCTCTGCATCCATAGATTCTTTATCCATAGATTCAACCATCCATTGCTTATATATACAGTGGGTCCTTGTTATCTGCTGGGTTTGGTTCCAGGATAACAAAATGGATGCTCACATCCCATTAAATAGAATGCCATAGCAAAATGATGTCCCTTACATAAAATGGAAAATCAAGGTTTGCTATTTGCAATTTATAGTTAAAAAATATTTTTAAGCCATGGATGCTTGAATCTACGGAAGAATCCGTGGCTAAGGAGGGCCGACAGTATAAAGCAGACCTTGATTTTGTCATTTTACATAAGAGATACTATTGTATGTAATGGGACATGAGCATCCACAGAGTTTGGTATCCCCTGAGGGTCATAGAACCAAACCCCATCAGACATCAAGGGGCCACTGTATAACAGCAAGTCAAACAGAAATCAATTTCTAGTTTACTTTCGCTTTTTTAAAAAAGGTCTCTTCTGGACCTAAAATGATTCAGGGGCAGACCAAAAATGTGACCAAAAGTGTGCCCTCTCTGGGGGATGAGGGATATTTTTTCACCCCTCCCCCCAAAAAATTTGCATTTTTGAGGGGTGCTGGGGAGCTCTTGGAGACTATAAAAGACTATAAAGGACTTTGGAGGACATGTGCACCCGAAACAACAACAAGAACAGATATTCAGCATAACAGAGATGTAGCTATGATGTCTCTTAATGCATTTCTGAGGCACTGAAGAGTGGATGGCAAGTAAAGCAAAGCAAAGCAGCTTCATTTATATACCACTTCATACTGCGCTATGGAGTGTCTAAGTGGTTTACAACTGTAAGCTCATTGCCCCCCAACAGCTGGGTACTCATTTTAGCGACCTCAGAAGGATGCAGGCCTGAGTCAAGCCTGAGCCCTGGCTAGTACTGAACTCGCAACCTTGTGGTTTATGAGTAAGTGGCTGCGGTGCAGGCATTTAACAACTGCCCCACCAGTGATATGTCCAGCTCTCTCCCATTTTTTTTAAAAAAAGTAATATGTTTTTATTGAATTATTTTAACATATATACAAACAGTGCTACATATGCCCCCTCCCCCTCCCCCACAGCTTCTTAGTGGTTAGAATCAATATACTGTTTACAATTAGAAATGTACGTTCAATATATGGGATATGGATTTAATTACATTATTGACTTCATTGCACTCTGTATTCCCTTTGACCTTCTTAAGCAGAATTTCCAAACCCGAGTTCCAAGCTTCTTCCCTCCTTTCTCCAATATATTTTAATCTTCTATCTCTAATAATATTGAACATCAAGATATCTGCCAAATACTTACCTACCTTATTCAAGTTCCAATTTTTACTTTCTTTCCATCTTGATACTTTCACAGCTTGTGTTGCTTTTAATATATACATTACTGCTTTTTCTTCATTATTATTCATCCCTTATTCTTCATATTTAATGCTATACAATTATCTTTGCTCAAATGAACATCCTTGGCTATTATTTTATTAATCTCTCACTTCACCCCAAAATTTCTGAACAAAAGAACTATCCCACCACATATGTATGTAGAAACCTTTGGACTCACCGCAATACCAACACTTTGCTGATATGTTTTTAGGAAAAGTGCTAATTGAGAAGGAGTCCTGTACCATTGCTCTATTGATTTCATCTGTTGTTCTCTTATCTTAGTGTGCCTGTTTCTCTTAACGTCTTGTATCCACAATTGTATATCTTCCCTTGTTAAATTTAAATCTCTTTCCCAAACTCCTTTCAAAATGTCTGAGATTTTAAACTGATGATCTAATACTACTCTGTATATGAATCCAATGATACCTTCATTTAACATCTTTTTTTTGTAATCCCCCCCATGGTGTTATATTATCTTCCTTCATATTTTAACTATATCCTTCATCAGTTTATTTATTCCACCTGCATTGACCAATACTTCTTTTCAATTACAGCCCTCTCCCATTTGTGAAGCACACTGAAAGAGACAGCTGCAGAGACCCCTGTGGTGTCTTGTCAGCACTGTTATCTCTAAAGTTGGTGTCACCTGGTATGGGTGACTGGAAAGAAATGCAGGGACAGCAGTGCCAGCCTGTCCTGCCATGCCCTCTCCCCTCTTGTTGTCTTGCTTCCCAGTCCCTCTTCCTTGGCCACCCACCACCCAGCCAGACCCAGAAAGGGCTGCCAGGCGGTGGTGGTAGTGGTGGCAGGCTACCCTGCCCTTCTTCTCTTCCCCTCCCCTCCCACTGCCTCTCACTCACTCACTCAGCCATCCATCCATCCACCTGCTACTCATCCAGATGCCCACTTAGGCTAGCCACAACACCAGAGAGGGCTGGAGGGCTGCTCATTTACCTCTCCTTCTTCAGTGCCTTGGCTCCCTTGTCCAAGCAAGCCACTGCACCAGAGCACGTGGAAGGGACAGAACTGAGGGCCCAGGTGTCACCCTCCTCTGAGGTGTCACCCAGTGAAGTCTGCACTCCCTGCATTCCCCTAGTGATGACACTGACTCTTAGGATCCTAAAACCACTGTCTGGCTCAGCTTGCCTTATTCATCACCCCAATTGCAAGAACATTAGTACACATCAGTGTGCTTCACAAAAGGGAGAGGGCTGTAAATGTAGTACACATCAGTGTGCTTCACAAATGGGAGAGGGTTGTAAATGTAGTTTTGAGCTATGCTGGCGGTGGTATAATAGCCACCAGTTGGGCTTCCCATGCCAGACAGGTCAAAACCGAATGGGTCTGACAGAGAACGTCAAAGAGCAGGATGGGTTCCCTAGCCTTATGGCAACCATCC
>CM034701.1:44097536-44110455 GCA_020142125.1 Phrynosoma platyrhinos
CATCAGTGCGCTTGCAAAAAGCGTGGGATGAGTCCTTCCTGAATCTTCTTTTGCGAAGAAAAGCCAAAGAGTGAGAGTACACATCAACATCCGAAAGCCCCTCATCAGTGTCTCAGATTACTTAAGAGTACCACACTGATCCTTTTATAAACTTCTAGTAGTTCTCCAGACAACCAATGTCCAATAGTTTCCCAGACACAGCATTGACCTTTATGTCTAACAGTTGGGACACAACACAAGAGTAATATCACCCCTTTTCTCACACTGATCCATCTACACTTAAGGCTATAGTCACCAGTCTGATTCACCTACCCACTGGCTTCCATGCATGTACCTCTAGCTGGATGAGGAATTTATATGGGTAAATGGATGCTGAATTCCCAGCCTGATGCAGCATGAACAGTTGCCTGTATTTTCCCAGCCAAATCATGGCAGTATCCTGGATAAACTGCAATCTATTCAGGAGAGAGGATGAAAGACTTTGCTCTCACTCCCAAACAAATGCCAGCATTTTGGCCAGGACTGCATGTGTACCTGCATACAGTTGGGATGTTATCACGCGTGGGCCAGAAAGCGATAATAAAGTGGAAATGAGGCATTCCGAAAATAAACCGAAAATAAACCTTGATTCCACAAATAGCTTTCACACATAATTACCTTAATTGCGAAATTACAGTAAGCTCATGCTAACCGCATTTAACGTTCACACACAAGTGAGAAAAGCCCGTAAATGTACTAGAAATGATCTTCTTGCACATGCGCAGATAGAGGAATGCTCGCTGGAACCATGGGAAAAAGCAGGGAAATGCTCCCAAATGCGCATTTGCTTTTCACATTATGGCAAATGCTAAATTACTATAATTTCGCAAATGCATTTCCTTAAAACTACCGAATTTCAAAAGATCTCGGATAACACCAGTTTCTGTCCAGTTTCTGTGCGACGTCGTGTGAAATCGTGAGGCACAAATCCAATTTTTGTTTGGGATTTGTGTGGATTAACCAGCAGATTTCCCTCGTGTGATAACGTCATTAGAATGGGGACTGCATCTTTCTTCCTTTGGCAAATGTCTTTTTCTTGCCATGTTGTACTCAAAGTAACCTCTATAAAGAGAAGGCAGCTCAGCATACTCAAGGGGCCACATTTTAAAATGAATGTGAAAGCCTTGTGATCATAATAGCTTACACGTGGGCTTCAAAATGCACACAGAATGGTCATCTTCAGATCCATTTTCTGACTTCTGCTCTTGCTTGTGCATTGGTTCCCATAATCTTCATAGGTTTTTTTTTACCTATTCAGAGGTCAGAAAAGTAAAGTTTTAGACGACATCTCCCTGAATCCCATGGTCACGTTGGCTAGGAAATTCTGGGTGTTATAGTGACAAATAGTAACTTTTAAAAGTTCATTATCTGCCCCACATCTCTGATTCCATTCCTCAAATCCTCTGGTGCTGACCTTTACGTTTGCCTCATTTTCCAGAGTCATTTCTTAAGGTTGGCTAAAACTTACAATGGGTGCCATATGAAAATGTCAAAATTCTAAAATTGTTTAAGGTCAGTAAAACCTACTGAATGAATCTCACTGGGAAGTTTTTTTAAGTTGGCTCCTCATATGATTTTGAAAGCCTCTTTCTAATGGATATGAGAGAGTGTGTTACACATGGATGATGTATACTGCTATAATCTGGTTGGGTGCATTCACACTACACAGTTTTAGGATCTTGATACCACTTTAACTGCCATGGTTGCATGCTATGGTATCTTGGGATTTGCAGTTTCATAAATTCTCTACCAGAGAGCATTCATGTTGTACTACAGGGGAGTCAGAATTTTAAATTTACTTCACAAAGCTACAAATCCCAGGATTCCTTGACATGGATACATGACAATTAAAGTGTGGCAATATTCTTTAAGAAATAATAATCAGTCCATAGAATCATAGAATCATAGTTGTAAGAGACCTCAAGGGCCATCCAGTCCAACCTCCTTGCCATGCAGGAGTTCATAATCAAAGCACCCCAACCTCTGTTTAAAGACCTCCAAAGAAGGACACTCCACCACACTCTGAGGGAGTGTGTTCCATTGTCAAATCACTCTTAATGTCAAAAAGTTCCTCCTAATGTTTAGGCAGAATCTCTTTTCCTGTAGTTTGAATCCATTGCTCTGGGTCCTATTCTTTGGAGCAGGAAAAAACAAGCTTGCTCCAGCCTCAATATGAAATTCCGTCAAATATTTAAATGGGCAATTTAACAGAATAAAATTTTGAGATGATTAAAAAAATGTAGAAATTATCCCTCTCCCTAGGTTTCAGCTGCCACTGCTCTGGCCACCAAGGAGAAAAGAGCAGCCAGGTACATCTCCATTGTGCTGGGATTTACCTGCTGCTGAATGCAATGTTTTTCTCTCCTTCCTCACCATTCCTTTCCACTTGTGTATTGTGTCTTATTTAAATTGTAAGCCTGAGGACAGGGATTGTCAAATAGCTCTTACAAATAGTTGTTTGGCTAAAGGCTAGGGTAGAAATGTTTTAAATAATAAATTAATGTGCTGGGATTTACCTGCTGCTGAATGTAATTCTCTACCACAGAGCATTCATGTTGTACTTCAGGGGAGTCAGAATTTTAAATACCTTACAAAACTACAAATCTCAGGATTCCTTGACATAATGGCATTAACAGAATGGTCCTCAGTCTCAGAACAGTGAGCAAACCTATATGTACTCTAGCAGCAGACAAAGTACATGGGGAGATATGGTCTCATCAGAGGCCTTAAAGGACAATTTCTAATGGTGGGCTCTACTGCAACATTATTAATGCTGCCTCAATACAAGTATAGTGTCTAGATCAAGGGAAGTAATACTACCATTCTATTCTGCTTTGATCAGACCTCATCTGGAATATTGTGTCCAAATGTGGGCACCACAATTCAATAAGGATGTTGAGAAGCTGGAGTGTGTCCAGAGGAGAGCAACCAAAATGGTGAAAGGTCTGGAAACCATGTCCTATGAGAAGTGATTTAGGGAGCTGGGTATGGAGCTTATCGCATTCTTAAATAAGGGTGATACAGATGGCCCCTAAGGAGTGGCTCTGTGCAGCCCCTGGGAGCACCAAATTGGGGCCGTGGCAACCACATGCCACAGTCCCAATCTTCTTTTATGCCACTCCTTTTTGGGGCAACAAAAAGCTGCCCTCAGAGCCATGGCTGCAGCTCTTTTGTGTGCCTTTGGTGCAGTGTGTGAGCATGCCCTGCCAACTGGGTGCCCTGACGCCACACGCCATACGCCATACAGTGTGACAGCATCATCGAGGAGGCTCCTGCGTGGTCACCCCGCCCCAACTCCACCCCACAGGCTGGCCCCTTTAGGCTGGTCTGCATCAACCCTAACTCTCCTTACCCAATCTGACTCAAAATTAAATTTGGGTGGTGTCTGGACCCTATCACAAGGTTTTTGCCACCAAAATCACTGCCCCAATGCTGCCCGGGGCCATCCCTGCGTCTAGAGCCTCTCAGCACGCTCTTTTAAAAAGCCAGGAGTTTTCCAGCTTGAGAAAATGGCCGCCGGAGCAGCTCCAGGAGCAGGGATGGCCCCAGGACAGCCCTGGGCGGTGATTTTGGTGGCAAAACCCTTGTGATAAGGTTTGGATGCCACCTGCCTTTATTTTTAAGCTGGGTCGGGTAAGACGAGTTATTTAAGAATGCAATAAGCTTGTATGTTTAGCCTGGAGAAAAGAAGGTTAAGAGGTGATGTGATAGCCCTGTTTAAATATGTGAAGGGATGTAATAGTGAAGATGAAGCAAGTTTGTTTTATGGTGCTCCAGAGACTATGACCCAGAGCAATGAATTCAAATTACAGGAAAAGAGATCCCACCTCAACATTAGGAAGAACTTCCTGACAGTTAGAGCTGTTGGACAGTGGAACACATTCCCTCGGAGTGTGATGGAGTCTCCTTCTTTGAAGTTTTTAAACAGAGGCTGGGTGGCCATCTGTTGGTGTGTGTGTGCTTTGATTCTGTCTTGCTGCATGGCAATATGGGTTGGTCTGGATGGCCCTTGTGGTGTCTTCCAACTCTATGATTCTATGAGGACAAGGCATAGGAAGGACAAAATCAAATGCAACAGCAGGGGTGTCTGATGGATTCTCATAGTATTGGCCAGGCCTGGATGATGGTGATTGCATGCTATGGGGTGAAGAACCAGTAGGAGTGTTGGCCAAAATGGGAAGGAAATGGGATCCTTTGCTTGGCCGACAGTGATCCTACATTCCATGGATCCCTCTTTTCCTTGCCTGCTTCCTTCCTGCCCCTAGTGAACACTACTCTATAGGTCAGGGGTAGGCAACCTGTCTCCTTTAAGGGCCAAGGGACTTCAGCTCCCAGAATCCCAGGAGCTATTGGCCAACATGGGACTATTGGCCAACATGGCTGAGGCTTCTGGGAGCTGAAGTCCCTCGGCCCTTAAAGGGGAAATGTTGCCTACCCCTGCTATAGGTTATCTGTTGATTTACCTCAAACCTACTTTCTCCATATGTCTTTTCTTCTTTTTTGCAGGTTAGGAGACTTAAAAACAGTTTGCTGAGGAAAGAACGGATGGTGGAACCATGAAGCTGAAGACAGGTGCAATTTGATTTTCCATTTTAGGAAAGGCATGAAACCATTAGTGAATGTTTACATTAGTGCTTCATGTGGCACTAATTTTAAAAGGCAGACAACCTGCCTAATATATGGGGAGGGACAGGGTAGATAATTTTGTCTAATACACTGTGAAGGTAGGGGGGAAGGATGCGTATCTGGTTTACTCTATGGACCCTCATGCTCAATTAATTGTTGTTGCTGTGTGCCTTCAAGTCATTTTCAACTTTTGGTGACTCCATGGTGAACCTATCATGGGGTTTTCTTGGCACATTTCTTCAGAGAGGGTTTGCCATTGCTATCCTCTGAGGCTGAGAGAGCATGACATGCCCAAGGTCACTCATTGGGTTTCCATGGCTGAGCCAGGAGTTGAACCCTGGTCTCCAGAGTCATAGTCTACAGTGCACAAACCACTACACCACACTGGTTACCACTAACATTGGCCTCCCTCAATTAATACCCACCTTAAAATTATGTTTGTACATAACCCATATCATTTTTACCATACTTGCTTATTGAAGCTAATGCAGTTCCACATTAGTTAAAGAACTTTGACCAAGCAGGTCAAACCATATTTAGCAATGAATGTTTTTCTAAAAAGAGGCAAATTTGTTAAAACAAATATAAGTACTGGTCTCATGAAATTGGACTGTTCACACAAATCAGAGGCATTCTAGATAATTTAAAAACATTTTCAGCTGGAGATATCATGAATTTTAAGTAGTGAATGCACTCAAGAAATGGATTCTCTAATTGGGAAGGAGGCCAGACGAAGATAATATTCTTTCAGACTTTGAAACTTGACTTGGCTTTATAAAGTATGCCTTTAAACTGCAAATAGCAGTTAGATACCATAATAAATATAAATCAGTTTCCTATTCTTTCAGAATATATATTGAGGAGGCAAGAATGGTGTGAGACTTTGTTTCTAACCTGTCTAGCTAGCTGAAGGACAGAAGAGCACCACACCTCCTGGGGTTCTTTCAGATTTTATATTGTACAATTGCTCTGTCTTATTCATAAACTTTATAAGGATCTAGTCATAATTGTTGCCTTCCTTGTCTAATTTACCTGTGTTTTCCAAGTCCTTTGGCTTAGGGAGTCAGATGTTTTTGTATGGAAAAGTGAAGACTGACATAGGGGAAATGCAGACTGGCACAAAGGGCCAGCCTAGGAGTGGAGTTGGGGTGGGGCGGCCGGCCATCCCAACTTCACCCTGATGCTGTCCTGACATGTCCTATGAGAAGTGACTTAGGGAACACACGCTGCACCAAAAGGGCACAAAAAAGCTGTGGGGGCGGCTATTGTGTGTGGCAAAAAGGAGGATTGGGACTGCAGCATATGGTTGCTGCGGCCCCGATCCACTGCTCCAAGGAGTGGCTGAGAGCTGCCCCAAATGGGCCATCTGTATCAGTCCATACTTGTCATACTAGTCAATTGTTTTGGGGCATTCCCTTTGGAAAACCGTTTCTCTTGTATTTGGAAAAGTAGTGGGCTGACAATGCACTCTTCTGCACCATTCTGCATTTGCACTTCAGTGGGATTAGTTCCAGTGTTTGCTTTCTTACATATGAAATATGACAAAACCATTTATACCACACTGTTTGCTTCACTTCCTGCTCCGTGATTGGTAGTTCTCCCTCAACCCACACTATTTCCAATAGCATTTTTCTATGCTTTTTCTTGCAAACTAACACTTGTCTGATTCTGCTTTTGCATATTGCTCTTTAAACTTTGTATACTTACTCTTTAAACTTTTCTTCAACCCTGTGCTTTCTCTGGACATAAATCCTTAGTTTGATTATACTGGAATATATTAAGAGCAGTGCATGGGTTTACTGATTTGGGGAAAAAACACTCCTCCAGGCACTCTCTACACAACCTCACAGGCTGAAGGTTTTAAAAATGGACAATTAACCAGAGTGACTCTACATGAGAATGAGACAGAAGGGAAGAAATCAGGTTAAAGACAAGCTGATTTTAGAGCAAAATAATTATTTCTTTATTTAAAAGACAGAAAAAGATAGCAGAAGAAACTAACAGAACACTATATTCAGTGCAAGCTCTTTTTCAGAGGTAAATGGGACAAATGCCAAAAGCCTACTCTTGACCAATCTAAGGGGCTATAGGGGTGCAGCTACATTTAAGGGACTACAGACTAAAACACACACATGGATTTTATTGCCCTCCTACGTCTGTCTCTGTGTCTCGGTATCTCTCTGTGTCGTTCTGTGTTGCTTTGACCCTTTGCCTATATTTAACCTTTTTCCTAGCTTGGGGGCTATAACCTGGAGTGAAGGGGATGCTTCTGGGTGGGCTGAAACATGAGCTCAATGTTGTTCTTAAAGTGTTTGCACCTTGTGTGCAAAATATGAATGTGTCCTCTGGACACTGATAATGACTCTTAGATGGTCTGGAGAGTTGAGAACAATGGAGATGCATACACGAGACAAAGCCAATTAAGTATAGACATTTAACCTCTTTCAAATGCAAATAGGATTGCCTAAAATCCCCGGCAATTGCACAATACCTCACAATAGGGGATGTACCAGTCTGAGCCAGTTTGGCAGTTTTCCATTCAGTGGAGCATCATGTGATAAGCTCCTGAATGTTGAAAATGAGGAATAGCTGCATGATATTTTTTAACTGGTGGTGTCAGGAGCTGTCTGCCAGGAAGATAGCTTGAGAAAGGGACTTTTTTTTTGTATCATGCTGACTGGAGGGATTTTGGGAGGGAGTGGTAGCCCTCAAAGTCACTTTCTCAAGCTGTGGTTTGGAAACACCAAAGAGACTTAAAGGCACTGGCAAATCAGCAGTGCTGGTTACATCAGCTACAAAGCAGCACTGTATTCACTCACATTCTTCACAGTCTTCCTCCTTCTCTCCATTTCCAGTTTTACCGTCAGTGAAATTTCATCATATGGAGAGATCAATCAGAGTACTTTTAAGGGCTGCACAGTGAAACATAAGACTGTAGAGGAGAGTGAGCCATACTTGTAGTACTATCCAGCCATGAGCAAGGCTGCCCAAGTTTGTGACATGAAGCTGCAGATAGGTAGTGCCTGAATCTAGCTGCCTGCAAATCCACTAATATTATTTATTCATGGCAGTCAGTGCTTGAAGCCTCTGGCAATATTTGTCTATGCAAAGCTGAAATATGAAGTGTAGATTCCAGAGGGCTGCTGTCTAACACAGGCAGATTGGCTGTATAAAAGACATTTCTTTCACTTAGGGTCTTGACAGAATACAATGACAGAAGGAAAATGTTCACTAGTCATTTTGACGAAGAAAGTGACTTCTACCATACCTTCTGGGATCACAGCCACTTCTAAAAAGCATCATGGTGAATCTCTGTGCACTCTCCACAACGAGTTTTGGGAGTACCTTTATGACAAGGCTTTAACTGATGAACGGCAAAATGAAAACTCCCTAACCCTCCTGCTACGTGTAATCTGAACAAGCATTTTGTTCTGTTCATATGTCTGAGCAGCTTGATTCCAAAGCTAAAAATTAAGGACACACTTAAGGTTTGAAGCATAAATCCATAAAGCCTTCTGCAGTCTCCAAGTTATGACCCTACAGGGTGTTGTTATAGCAATACCATGGCAGTAAAAGACTAGATTTTTTGTTCCCTCATATTCAGCAGAAACAACCATTTTTTGCAACCTAGACAGAAATACATTAAATATATTTCTTAGCTGTCTTTCAGAACCATAGTCTTCAAACCAGGAAGACGCCACAAGGGCTATCCAGTACAACCTCCTGCCATTCAGGAACTTACAACCAAATTATCTCTGACAGATGGCCATCCAGCCTGTGTTTAAAAACCTCCAAAGAAGGAGACTCCACCACTCTCTGAGGGAGCATGTTCCACTGTCAAACAGCTCTGTCAGGAAGTTCATCCTAATGTTGAGGCGGGATCTCTTTTCCTGTAGTTTGAATCCATTGCTCTGGGTCCTATTCTCTGGAGCAGCAGAAAACAAGCTTGCTCCATCCTCAATATGACACCCCTTCATATACTTATACAGGGCTATCATATCACTTCTTAAATGTCTCTTTTCCAGGCTGAACATACCCAGCTCTCTAAGTCTCTTCTCATAAGTCATGGTTTCCAGACCCTTTGCCATTTTGGTCACCCTCCTCTGGACACACTCCAGCTTGTCCTTCTTGAACTGTGGTGCCCAGAACTGGACACAATATGAGGCCTGACTAAAGCAGAATAGAGTGGCACTATTACTTCCCTTGACACTATATTTCTATTGATGCAACCTAGAATTGCATTGACCTTTTTAGCTGCTGCATCACACTGTTGATTCATGTTCAACTTGTGGTTTACTAGGACTCCTAGATTCCTTTCACATGTAGTCATGTTAAGCCAGGTGTCCTCCATCCTATATCTATGCATTTTATTTTTTCTGCCTAAGTGCAGTACCTTATGTTTCTCTGTGTTGAAATTCATTTTGTTAATTTTGGCCTAGCTTTCTAATCTGTTCAGGTCATTTTGAATTTTGATCTCTCCTCTGAGGTATTAACTACTCCTCCCAGTTTAGTGTCATCTGCAAATTTGATAAGCATGCCTTCTATTGTTTCACCCAAGTCATTGATAAGTCATTGACTTGTGTAGTCCAAAGCAAGGTCTCTACAAGTCTAAAAAACTTAAATGTACTCACCATGCCCCATGCATGGTGACATTTCCAATAGACATTCTGCCTAGGCTTGGGGTGCTATTGACTAATTAGGGGGAAAATGTTGTTGTTGTTGTTATGTGCCTTTAAGTCATTTCTGACTTATGGAGACCCTAAAGCAAACCTTGGGGTTTTCTTGGTAGAATTTGTTCAGAAGAGATTTTTCCCTCCCCTCCTCTGAGGCTGAGAGGGTGTGAATTGCCTAAGATTAGCCATTGGGTTTCCATGGCTGAGCAGGGATTCAAACCTTGTCCTTCCAGTTTCCTAGGTCAACACTCAAAGCACTGCAGTACATAAATTGGGATTATAGTAAACGGTAACAGGTTTGTTTGGCCTTTCAGTGTCTGGTGAGGGAACAAAGTAGCCCACGAACTAGGGGTGCCAGATCTCAGGTTGTAGCCCAGAGTATCAGGGCCTGGACATTCTTCTCCAGGCCAAAGAACAAGAGGGAGAAACCACAGGGCAAAAACACTAACCTGTTACATATGTGTGTGCATTCTCTTTTGTTAGACTTTTCTTTTGTTTTGAATGACAAACTCTGAGTAACCATGGTTGATGGTTGAGTCAGACAATAGTTTTTAAAAGACTATTGAAAGTGCTTTGGCAAAGATATTGCTTCTCATTATGTACTTTTTTTGTTCCATTGTTGTTTATGATCAAAGAAGTATTGCAAGTTTTTGAAACAATGAGAAATCAGTATATTAAAGGATTTATAGACCTGTCCTTTTCTGGTTTGGAGCAGGAGCCCACAAGTTTTAAGTCCTCAGGATAGCTTCTAGTGAGCAGCCTGCCTCAATAAGATTTAGAGTGATTGAGGCCTTTTATGCTTCAATTTGAAAGCCCTCATTAAGGTGCCATTTGTCCCCACAAAGTGGACTAGTCCTATACTCCTCCATTTCTCCAAGACATCCCAGTTGTGCTGTTTTTGATGGAGTATTAACTCAATGGATTTTGGAGCTCTTGCAGATGGTTGTGCTGAAGCAAAGCTTCGGAGCTGTAGCTGTTGATCCAGATTCCAGAACCTCTGGCTCTGCATTATTTTCTCTGTTGGAACCTCACATTCCACAGCTCCTGAGTCTATTTCTAGATTTCTGCTGGAATATATTGTGATACTACCATAAGCCACTACTCTTGTACCAATGTTCCTTCAATATCCTCAGAACATGATTGCTTATCTTAGATGATTGCTAAACCAGAGGTTTTACTTTATTTTTACTTTTACACATAGCTTTGCTGTATGTGATTAGTGAGAGAGAGATCTGCATCACCATCCTACACATCTATCAAGTTATGTGGGTAACTAAGATATTAGTGATTAGTGATTTCTGGGTACCACCAGATGGTATGAGTGAATCACTAACTATATCACTGTGACATTAACCACTGCTGTAAAATACCTATAAAGTGCTATGATTGCTCAAAAACACATTACAGTATAAATACAAAATATTATTATGATTTGTAAGTCATAATCTGTTTCCTCAAATGGATGCTATCAAAACTGTCAATGGGATGTGGATGTGCATCTCTTAGTCACTCTCTCTTCTGGTAGTTATTTGGGTCTTCTCTGACTGACAAAAAGATGAAAATATGATCCATCAATCATTTTTAAAATGGAACAGCTACACTGTGTTAGTCTCAGAAAGATGTCAATTCCAGAAGCATACAGTTATTCAGTTAGTAAAGGCATACTAAAGAGAAGTAGAAAGAAAACAGAGAAAACTATTGTTTTTCTCTCAGGGTGTTCCCTACTCATGTTATTTGAAGAGAATGTGCAGCAGTCCAACTTCAATCCTCAGTGGTTCAGATAAACACAAGAATTCCCCAAATTTCTTCACTTGTTTTTCACTGCCTTTCTAAAAGACACTAGCTGGATAATATGCCACAAAACAAGCATAAAATAAATAATACAATAAAACATATACCTATGAAAATAACCACACTCAAGACAACATTTGTTGTTCTTGTTGTTAATTGCCTTCAAGTCAATTTCAACCTATGGTGACTCTATGAAGGGAAATGCGAAGGGAACTTGCAGCACCTTTGAGATTAACTGAAAGATAGAAGTTGGTAGCATGAGCTTTCTTAGACTATCAGCCTACTTCCTCAGATGCATTTGGAAGTAGGGTCAAGTCTATGAAAGCTTATGTGACCAATTTTTTTCAGGTAGTCTCAAAGGTGCTGCAAAATCCCTTTGCATACTGATTTTCCAGACTAGGTTTCTGAATTCTATGAATAAGAGACTTCCACATCACCCTTTCAACTGCTCTGCTCAGCTCTTGCATAATAATAATAATAATAATAATAATAATAATAATAATAATAATAATAATAATTTTATTTCTAGCCCGCCCCTCTGCTAGGCAACCAGGGCGGGGTACAACATATTAAAACAGGCAACAGTTAAAAACATTCCCTCAACCCTCTTCCCAACCCACCCCCCTTAAAATTGAATTAAACAAGCAAAGATTAAAATACAATAGTACAATAAAATATTAAAATATAATAAAAATAGGAAGCAGCAACAATACAAGGGAGAGGGGTGGCAGTCACTCCGATTGGACCGGGAAGTTATTCTGGGAAGGCCTGCCGGAAGAGATCCGTCTTTACTGCTTTCTTAAAGGCAGCAAGAGTGGTAATAAGATGGATCTCGTCCGACAGGCCGTTCCATAGCCTGGGAGCGGGCGCAGAAAAGGTCCTCTGTGAGGTCTGCGCCAGCCTGGTCTTCATAGGCTGCAGCAGGACCAAAGGGTGCGGGGGGGGGCTCATATGGGGAGAGGCGGTCCCTGAGATAAGATGGACCCAAGCCATGTAGGGCTTTAAAGGTTAAAACCAACACCTTGTACTGTGTCCGGAAACTAATCGGCAGCCAGTGGAGGGATTTAAGCACTGGTGTTATGTGCTCCCTCCTAGATGTTCCAGTGATTAACCTGGCTGCCATATTTTGCACCAGTTGCAGTTTCCGGGTTAGGCACAAGGGTAGCCCCATGTAGAGCGCATTGCAGTAATCCAGACGTGAGGTTACCAGAGCATGTACCACAGTTTCCAGATCCCTCATGTCCAGATAAGGGCGCAGTTGGCGTATCAGCCAAAGCTGATAACAGGCACTCCTGACCGTCCCATTCACCTGACTAGTCATGTGAAGCAACAAGTCTAGGAGTACCCTCAGACTGCGAACACAGTCCTTAGAGGAGAGTGTGACTCCATTCAGGACTGGAGACTGTATTCCCAAACCTGGTTTTGGGCCTGTGACTGTTAGTACTCCGTTTTGTTTGGATTTAACTTCAATCTGTTTTTCCTCATCCAATCCATTACCGCTCTGAGATAGTCATTAAGAGGAGAGATGCCATCTGAAGTCTGAGTCGATGATCTGGTCATGGAGAAGTATATCTGGGTGTCATCAGCGTACTGATGACACTGCGCTCCATGCCTCCGAATGATCTCCCCCAGTGGCTTCATGTAGATGTTAAATAACGTCGGGGACAGGATGGTGCCCTGAGTGATGCCACAATTAAGCTCTATTTTAGAAGAGCAAATGTCCTCGAGCCTCACCCTCTGGAATCTACCCAAGAGAAAGGAACGGAACCACTGCAGAGCAGTGCCTCCAA
>CM034701.1:44113902-44140240 GCA_020142125.1 Phrynosoma platyrhinos
TTGAGCTAATTATAAATTCCCCAAAATTAGGTCTTTGTTTCCCAACACGATGCACATCAAAAGTTTACCCGATGCACACTGGAACACTCTTGCAAGTACCCAGATGTACATCTTCACAATTCATTAATAGGGTGTTGTTGCATTTCTGCAATGTAGCTACAGATTTGTAAAGTTATGAAACACAGGCTATGATGTAGGAACTTGGTCAATTATCATTATCATTATCATCATCATCATCATCAAGCCTAAGATAATACAATTAGACATAAGGAATAACCAGTCAAAAGCAGCACCTGAAAATACATGGAGAAGAAACAGGAAGGCAATAGAATCTCTGGAGAATTGGTGTAATGCTATTTCTTGACCCCATTATCAAGGGACAGGTTGCCAAGTTTTATACCACACAGAGGCCTACATCCTTTTGTTAATCTCATCTGAAGTAGAGCCATTGAATCAATTCATTTCACTAATATTCTCACTTATCATTCAGCAATTGATGGAATGGGTCTAATCTAGTTGGGACTAACCAATCAGAATCCAGCTGGAAGCACAAAAATACCCCAAAATGCGCTGGTTGAATAAGCAAGATGTTCTTGAATAAGAGAGTTACACTAATAAACATTTGTAAAGACTGCAGATGAGAGAGGAAATGTGCTTTTGAAGCAAGAAGTTATGTTTTCAAAACTGGCCTTGTGCAATTCATTATTCCAAGGATTCTGCTTTATCACAACACCCACCAAGGGTGAGAATAAGAACCACACAACTGTATAGAAATCATTTGCTATCCTGTGAGACAAATTACCAGCTTTTGTTGCTTTTGAACAGTTGTGTCAGATATGCTTGGATACCATAGCAACCAACAGCATGTTTGAAGAAAGCCAGTAAATTTCATCAGTCTTTTGGAGCCAAAATAGCAGCTGCTACCGGCATACTGTGCAGACACATCACATACAGTTGGTTTTGTTTTTCTTCTACAGAAATTATATCTACTGATTAGCAAGGTAAAATATCAAACACATTATAATTTTCAGTTACATATTCTTTATATAGAGTTTTTCACTTTTGCAGTAGTCATTCAGTTGTAATTTCATTGTGTGGCCTTCATCCTGAAGCCTTGCAGTTTCTATAGCCCTTGAACAATTGGCTGTAGAAAAGAGATAAGGGCTGCATCTGCACTGCAGAAGTAATCCAGGTTGACACTACTCTAACTGCCATGGTTCAATACTATGGAAGTATGGGAATTGTAGTTTTGGGAAACATTTAGCTTTCTGCCAGAGAGCTCTGGTACCACAACAAACTACAAATCCCAGGATGCCATAGCTCTTCCATGGCAGCTAAAATAGTGTCATTATTTCTGCAGTGTGGATGCAGCCAAGGACATCTTTTCTAGATGCTTTCAGAAATGAAATTAACTGAACTGAACACTACCTTTCTGAAACATCAATAGCTCAACACTTGCATAGATGGATTTAGGAAGTTTATAGGTTCATACTGTGACTTCTCCAAAAGGTTTTTTTTTTATCATGATCAGGAACTGAACAGGTACATAAAATGTTTTAGAAGGTAACTAAACTTATTTTTATTCTGTGCTATAAAACCAATCTTCCTCAATCTGTCACCCTCCAGAAACCTTTTATAATTCCAACAACCCAAGCCAGTATAGCTGATGGTCACAGGTGGATTGGAGTTGTACTATCAAATATCTGAAGAGTGCTGAGCTTCACCTCTAATTTTGTCTCATCACTGGCCAAGATGACTGGAATGCATGGAAACTGGATTCTGACATGTCTTAAAGTCAGTCTGAAAGAGATCTAGGCCGAGACTGGAAGTGGCCTGATTCTCTCTCCTAAAGAACAGGTAGTACTTGTATGGGAGACCACCAATGAATACCAGGTGTTTCAAGCTATATTTCAGAAGAAGGAACTGGCAAAACCACCTGTGTATTCCTTCCCTAATAAAACCCTATGAAAGGTCACCATAAGTCAACAAGTGACTTGAAGGCACATGCACACACAGTATATGGCTTAATATTTATTTAAGACAGACAGTGCTGAGATTGCATATGTGTATAATAAATCTGGAATCTAAAAATGTCCCCTGAAAAGCAGGAAATTTTGTAGACATATTGAAGCTTTTCTAATGTCCTTTTGTTGTTGTAACCTTTCATTTGGTACTGGAGGGCTATCCAGAGTTTTGAGAGAGATTTGCTGCCTAATATGGGGAGACGTGATAATGCAGAAAGCTTCAAACATTCTCCCACACATACAAGACCTTTGGATATTTTGCTGTTCTTTAACCCAAGTCCATAATGTTAGTAAGGAGTCTAATTTTGGTCTTATTAGTCACACAAACATATGTTGTTTTTATCTGAGCTGCTTCATGCTGTTTTATCGACTACATGTTAACCATGTGGCCAGATTTTTCTTTAGAGAAGCATTAACTTAATAGCATGCATAAGCACTTACAGTACATTGCTGAGAATTAGCATAGCAGGAGTTGGAAGTATTTGTCATTTTTATCACTTTCTGCCACATTGTGCTTACCTATTAAACACAACTTGTCCCACGCAACCTTGATGGATGAAGCAACACACTTGTAAACTGATGTATTTATATTGCTTGCTGAAGAATGAGAAAATCTGTCTCTATAATGCAGTAAAAAAAAATATTAAAATTAAATGGAAAGTCTAAGGAGATGATCACACTGCCCTTTCCCATCTTTTCCTCCTGAGCTAAGTGCAGGATGTAAACTTTAGTATGCGGATTTTATCGCACACCTCTGTACCAGGCAGGAGGCATCTCGTACCCAATCTGGACTTCTCCTGTACCTTGCAAAGAATGGGACAGTCCTGTTCTTTCAAAAACAAGTGGGAGAAGTCCAGATCAGGTGTGGGATGCCTCCTGCCTGGGCATGGAGGTGTGTGATAAAATATGCATATTAAAGTTTACATCCCACGCCTAGCTTGGGAAGAAAGGATGGGAAACGGCGGTGTGATAATCTCCTAAAATCAGTTCAGCAAATTTAGGGACAGAAGCCTTTGATTTTACATTTTTCTAGTGATGGTAACATGTCTGTTAACAATTTCTGATTCAGATGCATAGGATCAGTGACAGAAACTAACTAATTAAAAATTGCATTCCCAATTAAAGTGGAACTTTGATGAAAAGAGGTAATGTAATTATATTTATTTTTTTTATCAAATTGATTTGTTTGAATTTCAACATAAATGTTTCTCCAGAACTGAATTATTAACTGAATTATTAATTAAATATATGAGAGACAGGGCTTAAAAACCATTAAATTTTATATTGTCCAGGTGGTTCTTTACCTGATGCCTTTGTTGTTGTTGTGTGCCTTTAAGTGGTTTTCAGTTTATAATCCTAAGCAAACCTACCAAAGGGTTTTTTTGTTGTTGTTGCAAGATTTGTTCAGAGGGGGTTTGTCTTTGCCTTCCTCTGAGGCTAAAACAGTGTGACTTCCCAAAGTCACCAAGTGTATTTCCATGACTAATCAAGGATTTGAACTCTGGTTTCCAGAGTCATTGGAGTTTATCACGGGAGGGAATTGGCCAAATCTTGTGCAGAAACAGGATTTAAATCCACAAAAGTGGGATCGTTTTCAGACACACTGAGCATTAATCTGAAGTTAACCTGCACAGAAAGTGGACAAATCCCGCAAAAGCAGGATCATTTTCAGACACAATGGGGGCATTGAGCATTAATCCAACATTAACCCGTGCAGAAAGTGGACAAAATCAGCCACTTTTTACTTTCAGGAAAATCTCGAAAGTAAAAAGCAGCAATTTTGTCCATGTTCTGGGATGTGTGTGGTGTGTGAAAAACATGTAAAATGCTGAAATCATGAGTGAATAACTTTATGGCTAGTATGGGGGCAGGGTCACATCTTTACAACATGTTGTTGTGTGTTTTCAAGTCATTTCTGACTTACCGCGACACGAAGGCGACCCTATCATGAGGTTTTCTTGGCATGTTTCTTCAGGGGGAGGGTTGCCATCGCTATCCTCTGAGGCTGAGAGACTTGTGACTAGTGGGGTTCCATGGCCTAGCTTACAGAGTCATAGTTCAATGCTCAAATCACATCACTCCATTATTCTCATGGTATCACTACCCTGTCGTGTGTTTGGCCAGTACTAACAGTTTTATTGTTACCACTGTGGTATAGTGCTTTGAGCATCTCTACACCAAGGTTCGAATCCCAGCTTGGCCATGAAAACCACTGGGTGACCTTGGGCAAGGCACCCTTGCTCAGCCCCAGAGGATGGCAATGACAAACTCCTTCTGAAAACCTTCCCAGGAAAACCCTGTGATAGGTTCACCTTAGGGTCACCATAAGTTGGGAATGGCTTGAAATCACACAGCAGCAACAACAACAACCAGTTTTACCACTGACACTAGTGTGTGGTTGTCATTGTTGCTCTATTGAGTGATCCTCTCCTGTTTCTGTTCTGTAGTATGTAGTGGATATTGTACCAATAGAGCAGTGGCATATTTTTCTTCCTAATAAAATTGATGTGAAGTAGGAATGCTTTGTTTAAATCCCTCCCTTGAACTGTGAGTTCAGGATACATTTTCTCCACATTTGTGGCTTCACAGTATACTCCATTGATTTAATATAGACAGTTACATTCTGGAAGCGCACTAGTTTCTGGTGATAGAAGTCTTTGCAATGTGCAATGGAGTTCAAAACAAATGGTTAACATAGGGCCTAAGCAGACGGCTTAATAGGCCGTCCTCGGTGCAGGGAAGGGGAGGGGCAGCCGCACGCTTGGCGCCCCCTCCCCCTCCCGAGGTCATCCTCGGAGCAGCTGGCCCTCCGCAAGGCTGGCGCTCCGAGGAGGACCTCCTGCCACAGCGTCCGGACATGCTGCGGCGGAAAATTGGCCGAAAGTGTGCCGCAACCTTTTGCGGTGCACTTTCGGCGACATATGAAAGGAGTGCTATTTTAGCGCTCCTTTCCAGGGGTGCTGATGGTGCGCCGCTGGATCGAGGCATGGGGATGCCTCGGTCCCGCGGCGCACCTTCCCAGGGCGGCCCACGGCCGCCCATCTGCTTAGGCCCATAGATAATCTCTAAATTTACAAATAAATGATGTGTTAGAAAAGTAGTGAGCATCTACAAGTCCTAACAATTTAAAATACCTAGTTATAAAAGTGAATGCATCCTGCTTGATGAATTTTACATAAGAAATTAAGCCAAGTTGTGCAAAGCTTTATAAAGGAAAAGCATTATCTGGCCAAAGTTAGAAACTTCTAAATCCAATTGATTTCAGAGGGAGACAGTTAAGCATGTATGAAATTCACTCCAATTGCAATCAGTTGGATTTAAATATCCCACTGATAGGTTTGGCTGGACTGTGACCAAACTTTGGAGAGGGGAAAAAACAAACAAAAACAAAACTAATCATGGTCTTGAAATAATACAGTGTTTTGTATGAAAACTGCCAGGCAAATACATTATCTATGCTATTTCCAGAAATATACAAAGTTACCCTCTGCTTGATGCAGGAAATTTAGACCTACAGCATCCTCAACAGATGGCCATCAGTGAGGGAGCAGTCATGAGAGTCTAATTGAATAAGTGTTTGTGGTGTGTGTATCTGTGTGTGAGAGACAGAACATAGTTATAGTAGAGGAGGAACAGAACATGTGCAGATTTGCATATACAAGAGATTGAAACAGATGCTGCTTTGTAACAGAGGCATTACAGAACATTCAGGCTTGAATGTTGGTGAGCACATTGCTATTGTAGTGTATGCCTGGAGGGAATTCACTGTTACCAAAATTGTTTGCAGTGACTCTTAATGGGCTGCAAGAAGATGGAATTCTTTCAGTAATGTAGTAGTTGGATCTCCTGAGAAAAAGACTCCATTTGGCTAATTGATAGGAAAAGGAGTCACCTATTTAGGATCTACAACCGTTCAAGATTGTAGACCCAAGCCAGGGGGGCTTATTTTGTTTCTTGAGAAGAATCGGTCAGGGTATGTTACAAGTAATCTGAGTGAGTGCCCTTACAATGAGTATACCATATTGTTGTAAAAGAGTCCTTTTCTACAAGAGAAAATTAGATTTGGTGCAAAGTGAACTTCTAAACTGCACATTTGAATAAACAGCAAACAGTACCGTAAATCTGAAACAACCCTCACATTTTTCTGTTGGAAGCTTTGTTGTACAAAACATTTGCTTACAAATACTCTTGTGGCCCTAGAGCTTCAGCCAATTTTCAGATCTTCAAAGGGGGCAGTCATGTATAAATAGCATAAATTAAACAGAATTAAATTAACTGGATAAACAAAAGTCTTTGTGGTGAAGCAACATGTTGAGCCAATGAATGTATTTGAAACTACAATACAAGCAGTGAGATGCTACAGTGCAGTTGAGGTAAGGAGGTTACTTTTGAGAGAGAAACAGGGGATGTCTTTCTGACACTGTGAGTTCATAAAAATCATAGAATCATAGAGTTGGAAGAGACCTCAAGGGCCATCCAGTGCAACCCCCTGCCATGCAGGGATACACAATCAAACCACTCTTGACAGATGGCCATCCAGCCTCTGTTTAAAGATCTCCAAAGAAGGAGACTCCACCACTTTCCAAGGGAGTGTGTTTCACGGTTGAACAGCTCTTACTGTCAGGAAGTTCTTCCTAATGTTGAGGTGGAATCTCTTTTCCTGTAGTTTACAGCCATTGCTCAGTGTCCTAGTTTCTGGAAAGCAGAAAACAAGGACATGGAGCAAGGGATGGAAACAATAGTTGTAATAATAATTAATTGTAATCTCCTTACAACAATTCACTGCAATCTTTCAGACATATTTCAGATTGCTCTGTTAGCCAATCCAGAAAGGGTCAATAACTGCCTGTCACACTTACTGTAGTGGCTACAAAACAATCACATCCCTGTGCACAGTGCAGTGGAAGAAGCAGGAGTTCCACCTTGATCTGAGTGGTGTAGAATCACTGTTTTACAGAAAAAGAGATGACAGAACTTCTTCCCCACCAACCACCTTGTGTACTAATGCCATTGCTTCTCATTTTGTTGGCCTTCAAAAATAAGACAATTGTCCCTCTTTATTTGGAAACCAACAAATATTGGGTCCATTTAGCTAATTAATTTTACTGTTTTATTTCCAAGTTGTGTGCATAAACTTCCAAGCTGCATGCTCTGTGTGGGGCTGCCTTTGAAAAGTGCTAAAAAACTTCAGTTGGACCAAAGGTTGTTAAATGGGGTAGGCTATAGGGAGCATACAACTCCCTTGCTGCAACAGCTCCACTGCCTGCCTGCCTGCCTGTTTCCATGCACAATTCAAAGAGCTGGTTTTGACCTATAAAATCCTATATGTCTTGAGTCCAGGTTATTTAAAAGCCCCTATATCACTGTATGAGTCCATTAGAGTCTACGATTGTCTGAAGAAGCCCTTCTTTCTGTCCCCCAACCTTCACAGGCTCATTTGATGGGAATAAGGGAGAGGGCCTTCTTGGTAGATGCTTCCACACTTTGAAACTCCTTCCTCAGACAGGCCAGGATAGTCTCATCCTTGCTGTCCTTCTGTTAGTAGGTCAGAACATATTTGTGCTGTCAGGCTTTCACAAACTGATTTGGGCTGGGCTTTTAGTGATATGTGGTGCTGTTTTTGGTTTGTATACAGTGTGGTATAGTGCTTTGAGTGTTGGACTTGGACTCTAGAAACCAGGGTTCAAATTGTGGCTTAGCCATGGAAACCCATTGAGTGACCTTGGGCAAGTGACACTTTCTTAGCATCAGAGGATGATAATGGCAATCCCCCTTTGAAAAAACTTGTCAAAGACCCATGACAGATTCACCACCTTAGGGTCACCATCAGTCAGAAACAACCTGAAGGCACACAACAACAGCATATAGTCTTTTAATGCATTTGAATATTTTAATGTTGATATTCTAAGTTTATAAATGGTTTAATTGTTTTTTAACTCTTATTTTAACTCTTATTTAAAACTTATTAATTAATAAAATAAAACTCTTATTTTATTAATGCTTTTACAGTATTTCCAACTACAGGAAAATAGCTGGACATATCCCATGCATCTTCTGACTTTTCACCAATATGGACATGGTTGTGTTGGGCAGGCTATGCTGCTTACAAAATTAGGTTTTTGTTTTTTTTAGTGTCATAGGGAGATGTAGTTATAGCAACATAGCTACATGATATACCTAAGCTTCTTGATGAAGGTTCATAATCTAAATTATATAGGAATAATATATTTTAATATTTTATATATGTTTATCTGACTGGGAGCAATGGGTAGAGGTGGGGGAGGTTTAAAGTTCCCTATCTATTTTTTTAAATCTTAACAATCTTAAATTCTATGATAGCTTTTAATGCTTCCTGCGCATAAACTCTAATTGCTAAGAAGGGAAATAACAGTAAACATTAAACTTTTAAAATAAATACAATAGTATCTATCAATATTTGTCTATCTACATGATATGAATAACTAGTAGTGGCTGATAGTTGACAGTCAGTGGGAAGTTGACCATATTCTGGACTAAAGGAACTGTTCAAAGTGCTAAGCCTATTTTGGGAATAAGATTCAGCACTCTTCAAAGTTCAGACAAAAACCCAGATGGATTCACCACTCCACTGTCATGGAAACCACCATGGCAATAGCTCTTAATAGTTTTAGTGCATAATTGGTGTCCAGGTAATTATGTAACTGTAGCCAGATGCTCAACAGTGATATCATCTTCCAGGACAACCAGAGACCCCCTCTGGCTACTGGACACAAAGCCTGGCACTTCCCAGCGATAACTCAATCTCCACTGTTTCGTGGGTGGTAGCATAATAGCAGTGGGTTTTGAGGGGATTTGGGGTTTTGCATGAGGAAGACAGAAAATTCTGACCTGTGCAATGACCTCCCCTACAAAAGACATATGTGGACATAAGTTGGATTTATACCTGAGTGTATCACTAACAATTATTCATAACTGAAATACATGGGTCAGAATACTTTACTGGATGTATAGTAACAATGTTGTGGCTCTGCCCTGTCTCCTGATCCAACTCCTGATTCAATCCATTTTAAAATTCAGGAGGCTATACTGAGATAAGGAGTTCTCTGGTGCTGGTAAGCAGGGTACTGAAGGATGATATATCCAGCCCCCTTCCACTACTGAGCTATGGTACAACAAGCAGAAGCATGGGCCCCTTTGGAATCCTGTTGCAACTCCTCATGGCATTGCTCCTTTTAAGCTGCTGCATCACACTGTTGACTCATGTTTGGTGTGTGGTCTACCAAGACTCCTAGGTTCCTTTTGCATGTACTGTTGTCAAACCAGGTGTCACTCTTCTTATGTATGTGCATTTCACTTTTACTGCCCAAGGATAGTATTTCTCCCTGTTGAAATTCATTTTGTTAATTTTGACTCTGCTTTCTAATCTGTTAAGGTCATTTTTAATTCTAATCCTGTCCTGTGGGGTATTAGCTACCCCTCCTAATTTGGTGTCACCTGGAAATTGGATAAGGATGCCCTCTATTCCATCATCCATGTCATTGATAAAGATGTTGAATAGCACTGGGTTCCGAACAGAACTCTGTGGCATCCCACTAATTACTTCTGTCTCAGATAGGAGGAGCCATTGGTGAGCACCCTTTGGGTTTGGTCAATCAACCACTACAAATCAACCTTAAGGTAAAGGTAAAGGTATTCCCCGTTGACAAGGTTGTCAAGTCATGTCCGACCATAGGGGGCGGTGCTCATCTCTGTTACTAAGCCGAAGAGCCAGTGTTGTCAGAGACTACTTTGTGATTATATGGCCAGCATGATTGCACAGAACGCTGTTTAGTTGCATTTTCTAACCCACATTTGACTAGCTTTTTTTGGCAAGGATATCATGGGTGACCTTGTCAAAAGTCTTACTGAAATCAAGATACACTACATCCTAATACTTTGATTCCAGAACACATATGAAAATGATTAAAAGCGGGGCTAAATGTTCACAAACCATTAAGACAACAAAGTGATTTCAAGTGCAGTGGTAGGTTATGGTTAAAATATGAGACTGTAATTTGAGAAATCCCAGTTCAAACCCTAGCTCAGTCATGAAATTCATTGGATGGATTAAGGTAGCAATTTAACTTTCAGCCTAGTCTTCATCATAGGATCACTCTGAAGATAAAATGTGAGGGTGAATTGTATACATCATCTTGAGTTTCAAGGAAGGAAGACTGGAAATAAATAAATAAATAAATAAACAAACAAATAATTAAGCCTAATAGTCCAATTGCATCTTAAGGGACATCTTAAGACAAGAACATTCAGAAGTGATTTGTGGGCACCACAGTCCAAAATCAAGACAACAGTGGCATTCAGTCTTGTTGCTTATCTTTCATTAAAACATAGAAATGATTTTTAGTGTTTGATTAATGAGAAAACTTTTGTATTGATTTGGGTATTTTGATATTATCAATGTACTACAAACCTCCAGAGAAACGTTTCTTAAGCTTTGTTGAATTGCCAGCCAATATTCTTTGAAAACAATTCTCCCTTCAAAGAGCCAAATAAGAAAAATAACCTTAAAAAGGAATGGTAAAGCTCAATTACAATTTTCTAACATTTCTGAAATTATAACACTGAGGATTTTGTATCAATTCCCCACATGTTTCCACCTCCATTTCCTATGTTTATTTAACATATCATCCAGCCTGAGGAAGAGTCCTTCAAAGTTTGCAGACTATTTGATGGAGGGCAGGCCTAGCCAGAAAAAGAAGGCCTTTCTCTGAAGATGCCAGCCACAGATGCAGGCGAAACATCAGGGATATATTCTTCTAGAATATGGCCTCACAGCCTGAAAAACCCACAAAAACCCAATAGGTTTTTGCCAGCCGTGAAAGCCTTTGACTTCACATCTTGAAGTATATTGGGAACAACAGCCCTGCCACATACAGTGTTCCAGATTATTGTAGTGTTTAATCTGTTCCACTAGCCCTTCCTCTTTCTGTCTATGCACATTGAACTCTTGTATCAGTGGTTCTTGAGACAGCAGGTTTCATAAGGAAGCTCATACCTTTCCAGCCCTATTTATGGATTCCAAATAATACACAAAACTAAAAATGGGACTGAATAGGCATCTTTCATGTTGTAGTAATGGATCATAATATGTTGGGTTTTAGTCCACATAAACTGTGCTCTGTGACATCTCTGTACCCCATTCTGAACAGGTATCCCCAGTGTGTTCTAGGTATGTTTACCTAGCTTCCTTTGTAAGCTTCTATAGCAGTTTCTTTGCTCATCTTACTCCAGTCTTCATGGTTTTTCCTCCTGTTCCAACTCCTTTCCTTGTCTTGAGGAGCCTCTTCATTTATATTGCAAGTGCTGGAAGCTCCATAATTTGTCCATCTGTTGGCTGCATGTTCTGTTCTCTGCTGTCTCCTAATCAGAGCTTGAAAAAGTTGCTTGTTTGGAATATAGCTCCCAGAAGTCATCAGCCAGCATGGCCACTCGCAGTAAAGGCTGAGGGCCCCAAAAGTTTCTTTCTCAAGCTCTGTTCTGAGTGGAGTTCTCTTTATAAGTGTCAGCTAAATAATGAGTAGTGGCTTAATTCCACTAGAGTGGTGTACACAAGATAAGAAAAAGTGGGTATCTTGATTTGCTCATCACCTCTTGCAGTCCCCTTAATCCTCAATTCCTTGACTCAGCTGTGCATTTCACCCCTTTTTTCTTCTTTTCCAAAGTTTTACTGCAGGGGAATCTTAGATGATAAATAATGCATATGTTAACATGAATTATAAAGTGCTATGCATTTCACTGAAATGAAATAAACTCTGTTGAGGTTTCTCTGGTTATGTTCTCCAGTAAATATGTTAACATGTCTCAGGGCCTTACTTTATCTTAAAAGTAGCCTTAAAACAGCCTTTCTAGAGTCCCAGCAGGTTCTGTTGCTCTATACACTAGATGGAAAGATATATGTACCCTTCTGATCACTCCAAAATGATGAAAGCATTTTAAAAGCTTTTCAGCTGCAAACTTTTATTTGCACTTTTCTCAGTTACATACATTTCAAATTTGACTTCCTGATATAATGACAGCCACAAAGGTTATGGGAAAAGTTATGTTTTTGTGGCCCTAAATTCCTGGAATCTCCCAGCCAGTATAGTTTTGACTACAAGGTATACTTACTAAGTGGCAGCATTGCACTACCGAACATGTACCCAATTTCACAACTGAATTCACACCCAAATACATATGCCCATTGGCATGGACAATGGGATTACACTGCACTTTGAACTCAGTTTACAGCAAATGGTGTAAGCTGAGGACAAAAGGAGAAAATGGGAGAAGGAGAGAGAAACTGAGACATTTTAAAAGCATCTTAAAAATGGGGATGTCCTTACCACATCAGGACAGTTGGAAGGTGTGGGAAAGAGCTGGACACTTGTTTGTTGCTTTTCTTTGCTCTGCACTGATAAGAAAATAGCTAGTTCTGGGGATCTCCAGATGAGAGAAGGTGTTTTTGGGGAGGAAAATTTGGATGGTAGACCATTCTAGGTATGTCTCCTGATGCATATCATGGCCAATATATGTCAATATCAAAACAGCAATGACTTCTAATTAGATGTAGCCCCAACTGAAATGAATGGGGATTGTTTCTTCACACTTTGATATTATTTTCAAACTGCAATACTAGACTTTTTATATCATATTTTCTGTCTTTCTTTCCATTGTATTCAGGGATTTTTGGATCTACTTCTCTTTGCTTTTTTGTAGAGCAACAGAAAACTTCCTATGTCCCAATTAGCAGAAGTGGTGGAGCAAAACAGGCAACATCAAACAACTGGCTTCCTCCAGTTCTTAATTCTTGGTGGAAAACCTCATGTTTTGTTTAGAGTTTCCACTCTCTTCTGCTTGTAAGAAAAGCAGTATCTCAAGACATCCAATAAGGAGATGTAAATAGGAGCTGTGTACAGAACAGAATCCCCCCGCCAGCAAGAAGATGTGATACCACATTTGTGCAGTTGTTACTGCACCCGAATCTGTCCCTCTTCTATCCCAAGTGAAAAGTATGAAGTACATTTGTTTTCTCTGAATGAGACAGAGGACAAAAGATGGCACAAATGCTAAATGTTATAATGAACACAACATACATCTAAATGAGAGGTACTGTACTTTATGTAATGGAATATTTCAAATGCAATAATTTTTAATTTCAGCAGATACTGCCTTTGGAAATTTTTCTATTTATATATAAGTATCCCGCTGGTCAAAAAATTCTTACAGAGACTGAAAATCCTTTCCTTATTTCTAGTCTCCTACTCATTTGGCAGCCACTGTATGGCTTAACTGTAATAAACCACATCACCAATTGCTTTTTCAGTGTGGTTCCTTTACAACAAGCTTCATAAAATGTTTCCCACTCTCCAGTAACAAGTTTGAATGATTACTTTCCACAGAACAAAACAATTTCTCATGCTTTTCATTCCCCCATGTCCTAAACCTCACAGTTTTACACTGGTAATTGTAGTTATAGCTCTTAAAAGGAATTGGCCATATTGTAAAATCTGGCCTGAGTAATATTTGAGATGTTGGAAAACCTAATGCTTCAAATCTCTGAGCTGCTGGTGGCAAGCAAATATGTGGAGTCAGGTGCACTAACAGCTCAGTTTAGTGTCACAGCTTTTTTCAAGCCTCCTGGGCTGCAGCTGGGAGGCGGGGATTATCGCAATCTAAATCACTACCAAATCGCCAGCTGCCATCAGCCTGGGTCCCAGCTGGGCTCAGCTGGTGCTTTTTAGAAATAATCCCACCTCCATTCTGCCTCCTGGCTGCAGCCTGGGAGGCTTGATTCAATTTACAACAACATGCTATAAAGTCATTTTACTGGGTTTGTGTGTTTCCCAATGACATTGACATAGGGTCAGAATTGGAGGAGTTACTTTTTGGACTACAACTTCTGGCAAATGGATTCTGGATTCTCCAAGCTCTAGACTTTTGTTGTTGCAGTAGTGCACCAAGGTGACATAATACCAGGATGACACACTGTAGCCCTCCAGATATTGTTAGGTTGCAAGTTTCAGCAGCCTTAGCCAGCATAACCAATGGTGAAGAATGCTGGAGTTGTGATCAGACAAGATCTGGAGGGCTGCATGATTCCCACCCCAGATATAGTGGTTCTCAAATAGTTCATCTTTGCTTGAACTTCACAGGGTGGAGGACTCACTCTTGATTTCATAAGGCCCTAGTATTGTTCAGCAAAAGCAGTTAGAATAATCAGTAAAAGAACATGGGAAGAGCAATTTGTTGCCGTTGTGTGCCCTCCAAATTGTTTCATAAGGCAAGCCTATCATGGTTTTTTTCTTGACCAGATTTGTTCAGAGGGTGTTTACCATTACCTTCACCTGAGGCTCAGTGTGTGACTTGCCAAAGGTCACTCCCCAGTGAGCTTCTGTGGATGACCTGGGATTTGAACCCTGGTCTTCCAGACCCTAGTCCAGCACTCAAACTACTGCACCACATTGGTTCTATGCATGCAATGCCTACTGAAATTCCCTCTTCCATGAAACTCAACAATACAGTGCCCTGTCCTTTTCCTCATTACACCACCCCAGTCCCAAGACCTATCTAGTCCAGCACCCCATTCCCTCATTTACCAGCCAGATGCCCACTGAAAGGCCACAAGACAAACATGGCAACCTGAGCATCTTTCCATAAATGTTCTCCAGCAACTATCATATTGTGAGGCATAATAACCTCTGGCAGTGGAGGTTATATATAACCCTCTTAACAAGTAGCTGTAGTACTAGCCACTGAAACAGTTTTCTCTTACGGAGAACAACAAATGGAAATATGACTTTGGTGACAAATGAAAGCAGCAGATACAGCTACAGATTTGCTGCAGCATGCACACAGGGAGAAATGAAAAAAACCAGAGTCACACCCAGTAATGCTCAACAATATGAGGAGATTATTAACAAGAGGAAAAGAGACCATTCTATTATAGGCCCACAGCAATAGGTCATTCTACTGGCTGCTGCACTGTGTATATTTGTAATTTTATGATTCAGTTAAATTCTTCTACGCACTGAAAAAGGATTTGCTGGATTGCCACCAGTGACCTTATGAGGGTGGATAGGAAGTTTGGAAAGAGAGGAACTCCTATTGCTGTTAGGTAACATCCTTCCGAGTGGCCATCCAGAGATTATGATAAAAGGTTGGCTGCTTTCTACTCCTTTGACACAACAGCATCTCTTCTCTCTGGCAGGCAGGGTGCAGTTAGTGGGAACAAATTCAAAAATCTGCAAATAGATGTAGTGCTAAAGAAAGAAGAGAAAAATCCAGTGTTCTGTCACCTACTTCCAAGAATAAAATTGCTTTCACAAGCAAGAGAATAGGAGTTAATCTATTTTTTAAAACTAAAGAAAATATGCCAATGTTGACTATTCTGCTAAAAAGAACATGCCCTATATCTACCCCACCTTTTAAAACAGTAGATCAACCAGTTATATTTTAAAAGGGAAGCAGAGGCCTAAATCCAATTGTTAAGCCCAGGGAGAGCAGACCATTAAGGGCTGATGCAGATGCTTCTGTGCCGCCCCTGGGAGCGCTGGATCGGGGTTACGGCAACCACACACTGTGGCCTCAATCTGGGTTTTTGTGAATGCCACTCCTTTTTGAGGTGGCAAAAAGCCACCCTTAGAGCCGCCGCCATGGTTCTTTGACGCCCCTTTGGTGCAGTGGTTGGGCGTGCACCGTTGGGGCAGAGTTGGGGCAGCCGGCATGTGGTCTCCCTGTCCCAACTCCACCTCAGGCCAACCCTTTAGGCTGGTCTGCATCAGCCCTAAATCAATTGTTGAAAGAGAAGTCAACAGTGATGTAAATCCCATTGATTCAAAAGCTCAGATATAGTTGGGATTAACAATCAGATTTAGGCCAGAAAATGCAACTCATAAATGTGCTTTAGAGCTGTGATTTATTTATGTTCATTTATAACTGGGCATGTCTGCTGTTACACATGTAATTTTGGGCCTACCTTAAGTGACAGGGCCATAATTCGCATTTACTGCCTTATTCAGGTATAAAGTTGGGATATGTGCATTCTTAGTTTAGTAGTAAAAACACTGGAGGGGAGTGGAGAGCTAAATCTCACCCCTGGGCATCTTACCTCTCTTACTTCTTTGCATCAATAATTTATTCCAGTGCTGCAAATAAGCAAGGAAAGGAGAAGAAAGTTAATGTTATACAACAAATCCACTCCTTGATCCAGGCCTGGTTTATTAGTATAATTGGCCCTGTGTATCCATGGATTCTTTATCCATGGATTCAACCATCCACAACTTGAAAATATTTTAAAAAAATCTAAATTCCAAAAAGCAAACCTTAATTTTACCATTTTATATAAGGGACACTATTTTACTATGCCATTGCATTTAATGGAACTTGAACATATACAGATTTTGGTATCCATAGGGAGTCCTGGAACCAAACCCCAGCAGATATCATGGGTCCACTATATGTTGTGGATTAGGAATGGAAAGTTCCTCCCAGGTTTTGTACTGTGTGTCTGGGAAGGCTAGAATATTTGGCCTGTGTCCTTGGACAGGGAAAGAACTACAAACATATAAAGCGTGCATCTTTTAAATATCTGAAGAGCCTACAGTTTTACTTCTGAGAACACAAGCCTTCAAACACAGTAAAGGCTGGCTAAAGCAACACAGTACAACTTTTGGTTGTGCTGTTATCACCAGTTTGCTAGTAAACAATTCTTCCAAGTTCTTTCCACAATTATAATCCAAAGGAATGTTCTGCAATGTCCAACTATTGACAATCCACAGTTCTTTCTCCCCTATCCCCACTTCTCCCTACCTTGCTCAGTGCTCCTTGCTTCATGCACTCTCTTTCTGACCCTTTCTTTCTTGCTAAGAGTGGTTCTTGGGAGAAAGAAAGGGAATGTTATCTATAAAAGAGGAGGCAAAATTAAACATGGCTGGACACCATAACGTAACAACTATTACTCATGATTTACCTGACTGATTTTGCTACTTCTCTGAGCATGGACAAACAGTATTGTTCAAAATATAGTAGTGTTGAATACATGCCAAGATGGCAAGGCGCTAAGGCGGTAGCCTGAAAAAAACTTGGGGATCACTGTGTTAGATTCCCCCCTACTGTTGCTTTACTTGGCTGATTCTTTTGAAGAAGTATCAAAGGTATTTATAAGCACAATATGTGAGTGGTTACTATTATTATCTTTTTATTTGTGTTGACTGAAAGATGAAGGAAATCAGGTAATTTCATTGCAAGTCTTTTAATCTTGTCCTAGAAGCTGCCAGATTAAATGATGTATGAGGGCTTCCCCCCCACCTTCTGTGAAGCTGATCAATTATAGTATTGCTTTCTTGTGTGCTAGACATCTCAAGGGACTAGCTGACAATTCAATTCCTACCACGAATTTTGAATTGGTTTCCCAGCACTGGTTTTCTTTTTTTATCCCTTTTGTTAGTAAAGCAAGCTTTTGAGAAAAGATGTCACAGTGCTGAAAAACTGTACAAGCTACCCTCATCCATACAAATATCATTCACAGTAAATCTGAAAGTGTTACAAAAGTGGTCTAGAATTATTTCAATAAAAGCTAAGTCTTGAGGAATTTGAGATGTCAGATATGCAGCCCAGATTTCTGTGTAGTTCCTTTTGGAGTTGGCTTTTGCTTCTTGTTTGAAAGATTCATTTGAAAGATTCATTTGAAAGATCTTGTATAGGAATAAAAGTATGAAAAAGTGCCCATTCTACTTGGAGGATTCTGGCACTTATAGTTCAAAAACCCTTTTTTTAAGCACTGTGTAGAAGAACTACATGTTTAGCAACTCAGCCTGTACTAATCTTTCACTCCTCCAGATGTGTTGATCAAGTCCTGCCTGTGGCCCTGTGGACTGGGTCACAGGAGTTTTAAACCTAAATACAACTGTTAATCCCAACTAGATCCTAAATCAATGGGAGTTTGGTGAGTCTGCACTTAACATATGTTCTGTTCTGTGTATTTTAGTCAGGATTAAATTGGATTCTTACCTCTGAAAGGCACTGTATTGGGGAAAGTGTTGTTAATGGAAATCTGCCCTACAAAAACATTCTACCTGAGTTCTACTAAGCAACACAAATGAATTGTGGAAAAAGATTCTGCAGGAAGTCTGTGAACTCCAAAACCATGTTTTTTTTTTAAAAAAATGTACTTGGAATTGTTTCTAAAAAAAAAAAGTTAATACAGATAAATCCAACAGGTGTGTAAATATTTTGCATCATGGCATTCTTTGCAGTTCATATTTTGTACTCTTTGATCCCACCTTGTCACTAGAGGTACAATACTGTTCTTTGTGGCTCAAAAAACCTTTTATCACCTTAAGTAAATACACAATTGCAACTCAACAGAGATACCCTTGCTATAGTTGCTCTTTCTCTGGTAACAATCTGGGATTCCATTAATGTAAAATATTTTCTCTCTTATTCTGGTTGTATTCAGAGATGTGGAACCAACGTAATCATACAAAAAGCCACGCTGTGGCATCTCTATAAATATGTGGCCAAATCCATATCTTTTGCATGTACTCTAGGGGTGGACCCTCCTGATAGTGCTGGATTTTAGCTTCCTTGATCTTTCTCCACTAGCTATGCTGCCTCAGGCTGATGAGAGTTGCTGTCTGACCACTTCCAGAGGCTGGCAAGTTGCCTGTCTCTATATTCTTGATGTAGACGTACACCAATATGTGTATGTAGCTTGGAATTGTTAATTTGTCCCCATTGAACATATCCATGGTGGGCAACTGCAGAGCGCATGGTCCTAATTCTCTGCATTGCCCTGTGGGCCATGTAAGCTCTCCTGATGCTGCTGGAAGTGACATGGTGACACTTGTTGTTCTTGGAACCAGCTGAAACATAGCAGAGTCCTGCAGTTTTTGGGAGGTGGGTGGGACGGAAGTTAGTGCAGGAGGGCAAGGTCAATCTCAGAGTTTTGTAAAGTTTTTCAATTGTCTTTTTGTCTGAGAATTTAAAGATTTTGGCTGAAGATTTAAAGATTTTTTTTGGAGGGGAACTGAGTTATAGGGGTCTCCAGTGGTACTTTGGGAGGCCACATAATGAGCTGCAAGAGGCAGCATGCAGCCTGAGGTCCTCACTTTCCATAGCCCTGCTGTATTCAGATGTGCAAAAATTATATATGTATTTAGGATAATTTGTTAATGCTCTTTGCATCTGATGTGAACAAAAGTAAACATTTCTACCCAGCAAGATTAGGGTAGTGTGTCTTCTGATAAATGCAGGACCTTTGGGAAATCTCAACTGTTCCACTTACTGGAGGTGGCCCTGGCACCAATTTTAATACATGCAGATGAAAAGTACCAAAACCTAACAGACATTTAAATTGATGTTACCTTTTGGTATTATGGATCAAAAAGCAGCAGTAATATATTAGCGTTATAAGTAATTTTGTGTATATTATGCAAATGAATGGGATCTTAAAATGCTAAATGCATCTGATAAATGACAAGTTATCATGAACCAAAAGTTATAATTTAATGTTAATTGTTTTTATGAGTTGTTACTTGCTATTCATCATCATTTACATAGCACCATCAACATACATGGCACTTCAGAGAATAAAGCAATAATAGAGAGAGATAGCCCTGTCAAAGGTGAACAATCTATTTTTTTTTTAAAAAAAGAAACACAGGAAGGAAAAGTTTCCTTTGAAAAAAAGGCAGGATGAACAACTAAATGAGTGATTATGGATGAATAAATAAATAATCAGTGGATTAAATAGAATTGGTAGTTCAAACTAGAGCAGACAGATTTGAAACAGTGAAACAGTGGAATATGGGTTGACTTACTAAGGTCCTGTTGATTGAATAGTAGCTGGACTAATATTGGGTGTATATGCACTATACAATGACATCAGTTTTATGCCATTTTAACTAGCATAGCTCAGACCTATGGAATCTTGGGATTTCTGGTTTGGCAAGGTCCTTAGAAGTCTCTGCTAGAGATCTGTCATGCTTTATTTCAAAGGAGTGAGAATCTAGAGAGCAATAGCATTTAGCATTTAAATTTTACAACTTCTGACACCAATGAAAATGTGGAGGAGAAAACTACAGGAAAACCCCACACATTTGATAGTGAACATGCTCGAAACATCTATACTCACCTGAGAGACCAATGTTTTCTTTCAACACAAGTAAACCCAAAACGTTTTGGCAAATTACATTCCATAAAACAAGAAATCTCTGGTCTTAAAGCAACATTACAGTCTATTGTAGCCTTGACAGAGCTGGGAATTTTAAAAGCAGCACCCCCAGCAAATTCCGAAGATGGAGGCTTGGCAGATTTGACAATTAGCTTAAAGTCCACAGAGGATGTAAGAGGATTCGAGGATTGTCTCCCTACCAACTTTTCAAGCCCCCCCAGAAATAATGCTTGATTAGATTACAAATTCTAAGAAGATACCAGAAACCCCAGTTGGAGATGGAAGTGTAAAAAGTGGCATGGAGGATTTTAATCTAACTTTTTCAAATTCTGATTTACTTCTCCTAGATGAATGGCATGATGACATCTTAAAAGAATGAAATTTGTATTTCCATCTACAGGATCAGCACATAAAAGGGTCTGAGGGTGAACACATTTCAAGATCAGTCACAATCAGCAGAACAAGTAGACCCTGACTCTAGAGATACAACACATATAGAAGTTCATCCATCTATCACTGAGAGTTAAATTACCATTTTCAACTGGCCATTAAAGAGACCAAATGAAGTTAGGCTAGCACCCTCAGAAGTGTTAAAGGACATTTTAAACATCTTGGGATCTGGGTGGGATAACTCAGTGGATATAAAATGCTCCTGCATGTACCCCACAAGGCCTAAAAAGTTGAGAGGTATGGTGATTTTGACTTTCATGGATAGAAACCATGCCTACTGTTTCTGGAATCAGTTGTACAAATTTGAAGAAACAGAAATATTATTTAAGTGGGGCCTGAACACGTATCATTCAGACACCAACTTTAAATCATTTTCAAATTTGCACATCAATAATTTAGCAGATCCAAAGGATAGAATGAACAATTTAAATGATAGGCAGACCTTCTGTGGAAAACTAGCACCTACAGAGACTGCAGATCATCTGCTTGGAATTCAAAAACCATCAGGTTTTATGACATCTTTTCATCTGGTTGAAACCCCCAAAGTGTATACTCTCAGGAAATTGGGTACATTAACTGTCTGTAATAGGAATATAAAAGACAGAAATGGTTCTTTAAGAGGGAAAAAGGCTATTTTAGAAGATCTAGAATTCCAAACTGATTTAAAATTTATATGGAATGAACCACAACCAGACTGGTTTATGCTAAGTATTGGAAATTAAAGAAGGAAATACAAAAGGAAGAATGGATTCTGCAGCTGATGGATATGATGGAAATAGATATTATATCAACTAGACTAGCACAAAACAGTAAAAATATAGAAAAAGAGGAAAGAAGGAAAGAGACTGACTAGAAGGTTGGGAAAATTGTATAAATATATAAGGGAAAAATGGACAAATATTCAAAATATAAGTTGAACAAAATGAATGAAAGAGTTTAGAAAAATACATAAGAAAAAGAGAAAATAAGCTAACAGTTAAGAAAATGGAAAAAAATCTGGAAAAGTAGATCAAAGAGGTAGAGTCAAAATATAGAACACTAATATAAGAGGATAAGCAGTTAATAAAAATGTGGAAATGAATCAGTAGAGGATGGACATGGAAGTCTTTGAGATGTATGTTTATGTTTGTTTGAAATATGTGTGTAAGTTTGTAAATATGTGAAATAGAAGATGGAAAATATGACAGATGGAAGATGGAAGATGGAAGAATGCTGAATTAGTGAATTGAAAATGAATGGATTGTTGATTTATAGAAGTATTCTAAGAATGACATGATAATTGGATATATGGTGTTGTATTAATTTTTTAAATTAATAAATTAAAATAAAAATTATATGGCATGAAGTGGACATTGTGGAAATAATTCCAGAAAGAGGTAACAAGGGAACTGTGGTTCTGGGTTTCTCCTCTATTGCCCTTTGTTCTCAGGTCCAAAATTGTTTAAATAAAAATGAAAGTGCCACTGAATCAAGTGGCAATTTTCTTTCCACTAAGACCTCCTATTCTAAGGAAACAAAGTTATCAAGAAATTGGAAGCCATACCATAAATAGAAGATGTCAAAGTTTGTTCTTAAGGGTCTTAATGACTATAGCAGTTTTCCGCCTGTCCCTTGTCCAGACTTTAGAGGAAAGGAATTATGTCCCTCTTACATAACTTCACCTAATAATATTTCAGTTAGGCAACAAAGTCTTCCAGTAAATAAACCTAACTTCCTGAGTACACAGACTGGGGATTTTAGAATGAATAGGCCATGTCCATTTGGTGACATGCCCTCTAGGAGCTATAGTATTCAGCAAATATTTACAGAGAAGGGCCATTTACCTATCAAACACAAACCATCAAGCCACCTTTTGTATCAGATTTTGATAGGTGCTTGGGTAACAGTTTGCTCCCTTAATTAACTCGCCTCAGAATTGACTACTAGATGGTAAGAAGATATTTTTGCCTATAAATTTCATATTGTGGAACATTACAGGTTGGAGAAATAAATTAGTTGACACAGACTTTATTCAGTACCTGCAGACTTTTGACATAATTTGCCTCCAGGAGACCTGGCTTTCGAAGAATAATTCCTTGAGATTGCAGGGTTTTAGATCCTGGGAACAGCTTGCACAGAATCCTCTAAGGGAGGCTGTGCCAGTGGAGGTTTGGCTAATTTGGTTTCTTCTACTACAGAGGTGGGTGAAATAGTAGTAGCTGAGACCGTTTCAAACTATTGCCAGGCTTTAAATATCCAAGGCTGTAAACCAAGTCCTCTTATATGTGTTAATGTCTATTTACCACCAAGATCTGCTAGCACTCCAGCAGAAACTTGGGCCAAGTTGGAAGACACTCTTGATAGCTTGCTAACAGACTGCCCAAATCACCTTGTCTTAATTTGTAGTGATTTTAATGCCAGAATGGGTAATGATTACTCCTCAATGGAAACACCCCCCCCCCACTAGGATCTGATTTAGGGGAAGCCTTAATTGTGTCTTGATCCTCAGAAGATAAGATAATTAATAAGAATGATCAAGCTCTTATTTCCCTGATATGTAAATTTAATCTTGTCTGCCTTTTTAGACCATTCAAAAGGGTGCTTTACATTCTTAACTAATAGAAGGGCCAGTGTGGTCGATTATATCATAGAGTCACATTCCATTATTCCTTATGTGCAGCTATTGGAAACTGATGACAGAGCTGAAAGCAATCACTTTCTCCTCAGACTGAGCCTGAAACTTCAAGAGAAGCATTCTGGAGCCTTGACAGATCTTAAAATGTCTGGACACTTGGAAGGTGAAAAATGCCTTAGATGGTCTCTCGTAGTTGATGCCAACATCAGACAGATGCTAGGAACTGAAAAGCTACAAGGGTTACAACAACTTGCTCTGGTGGGGCATCACAATAGTAGAGAGATCTATCAGGAAATAATCAATGCACTTAGACCTTATGTAAAATCTCTGTGGTCCCTCAGTCTTGGTTTGACACACAGTGTAAGGCCAAAAAAAAAAAAAAAAAAAAAAAAAAAAAAAAAAAAAAAAGAGTTGAAAATACAAGCCAGGTAAAACATATAAGAACTGTAGATGCCATCACCTATTTGAAACAACAAAAGAGAAAATATAAGACCCTGTTCAGGGAAAAGAAGAAGGCATATTATGATAACAACTGGAGATCTTTGGACCTGGTGCTTATTGAAGGAGATGTAATCAGGTTTTGGAGCCTGCTGCAGAGATGGTTCTCCCAGAAGTCCTTTGAGCCTGCTGCCGCAATTGTACCTGAGGTCTGGGTCGCCCATTTTTAGTCATATCTTTAAGAGTAATTTAACTAGACAGCAC
The DNA here is from genome assembly GCA_020142125.1 of Phrynosoma platyrhinos. Lineage (NCBI taxonomy): Eukaryota > Metazoa > Chordata > Lepidosauria > Squamata > Phrynosomatidae > Phrynosoma > Phrynosoma platyrhinos. The sequence goes on from CM034701.1 coordinate 44,137,880, forward strand.
ATCATGATCCAGAGTCCTGGTAAATTTTCTGAATGACAACCTGTCTCTCATGTTGAAATTAAAAACCTGATCTCCACACTTCAGTGTGGTAAGACTCCTGGAGAAGATATGATTCCCCCCCTAAGGTGTTCAAAGTAGATATCAAGTGATGGTCATCTATTCGTGCCGAACTATTGACGTACATTAACTCAACTGGCCATTTTCTCTCTGGGTGGCAATCGAGTATTGTACCAATCTACAAGAAAGGAGACACAACAGACCCTTCTAACTATAAGCCCATTAGCCTTTTAGACGTGGCTTCTAAACTTTATACCTGCTATCTTTTCAAATAAACTTCTGGAATGGGATAGTAAACAATCTATCATCCATGCGGAGGAAGTGAGATTTAGGAGAGGTAGAAGCACTGTAGATCAAGCCTTTATTTTGCAACACCTCATATGTAAATTTTGCAGTGGTCCAAATAAGTTTATTTATACAAAAATTGTAGATTTTTCATTTGCATTCAATTTGGTAGACAGGCAGTGTCTATGGCACAAATTGTCTAAAACGTTGATAAAAGACTGTTGTGGCTTATACAGCTGTTACATCAAGCTAATTCTCTGCAAGTCAGAATGGGTTCAAATGGTGCTTTAACACAGCTAGAAATAGTGCAAATTGAGTCCACTTTAACTGCCCTGGCTCAGTGCTAAGGAATCATGGGAATTGCATTTTTTTCTGAGACATTGAGCCTTCTCTGTCAGAGAGCTCTGGTGCCACAATAAACTACAGTTCCCATGATTCCCTAGCACTGATTCAGGGTAGTTAAAGTGGACTCAATTTGCACTATTTCTGGCAGTCTGCAAAGGCCCACAATCTATTCCTATTGAACGGTGAGTGAAACAGGGCTGTATTCTGGCACCTTCTCTATTCAATCTCTATATCAATGATTTGATCTCAGAAATGATCTCTTTCTTTCCTCCAGCTATTAGCAATCACAAGATTTCAATTTTGCTTTATGCTGATGATCTGGTTTTGCTTTCTTTAAACAAAATTGGCCTTAAAAGGATACTAGCCAAATGTGGGAGGCTTTGTAAAGAGGAACAACTAGTTGTTAACTATTCTAAATCCAAGATCATCGTTTTTGGGAGCAAAACCCTACGAGCACATGGATACTAGATAGACATCATTTAGAACAGGTGTATTCATTTAAATACCTGGGGCTGTACTTTGATAAAAAACTTTCTTGGAAGCAACATCTGGAAGGCACTAAAATCTCAAGTGCCATATCTATTGGACAACGTAAAAGATTTTTCTACTGGGGGGCGGGAGGATAGTTAATAAATCCTGCCCTAAAAGCTTTTGCAGGCAAATTTATTGTGTAAATGCTGTTTGGGACAGAAATCTGGCGTGAAAATGCCAAATCCAATCTGGAAATTATGTAAAACAAATATATGTGACAGATCTTGGGACTTCCTCCAGAGGTTCCAGCAGCTCATCTTAGGGCTGAGTTGGGCCTCCCCTCAATAGCAGCTAGAATTGATTTGTTTTATTTGAGATTCTGGTTCAGACTAAACAGACTTGAGGACCATTCCCTCAGCAAACTATGTTGATTGGAGGAAATGTTTATAACCTCAACAGACAAAAGTATCTCAAGTTTAGTCTGTTGGGATTTGTAACTTGAGTTTAAATGTCCAGATGTGGGAAAGTGACAAAGGGTACTACAGGTCACTTTACAGCTTGCTAGCTGGGAAAGTTATTTGCAGCTGGGACTCAAAACATCTTAGCAGTGTCCAAGGTCAGGATGTGCCAGAGAGCATGTAGACCAAGTGTAAACATATTGTGTCATCATGTTTGGGGGACAACAATTCAAGTGACACAGGAAGAGGCTGGACTTAGAGGCCACATGGCAAGTGTCTATAAAAAGACCGAGACCACAGGTTGTTGTTGTTGTCGTCGTTGTTTGGTGCTGAGTGTATATAGTTTTGTACATATTGCAACTAAAGAATAAAAGTGCCTCTTTGGAGTTAAACCTGGCTCTACAGTCTGTTTCATCAGAAGCAGGGAGGAATGCATTCCAAAGCAGCCAGACAGCTCCAAGGTCGACGGGTGATTTTCTCTGCGAAGTGAAGAAAGCTTCTGAAGACTTTGTCTGCACACTCAATTGCTTGACAAAGGTTATGGTTGCCCAGGCTGCTTCATCTTCACTGAGGAATGGAGACTGCAGTAAAGAAAAAAAGCTAGGATGTTGAAGCGCAGCTATGAAAGAACTACGCAAGATCCTCAGTTGGTGACGTGGGGGTCTCTCATTCCTAGGGTTACCATAACTCACAGTCAATTTTTTGTGGGTTTTTTTCAGGCTGTGTGGCCATGTTCTAGAAGAGT
>CM034701.1:44140340-44152960 GCA_020142125.1 Phrynosoma platyrhinos
CAGCATCTGTGGCTAGCATCTTCAGAGAAAACTGATTTTCCAGTCTCCTGGGATCTTGGAACAGTTTCTCCCCATAGAGATTTCCAATGTGAAGTCATAGGCTTTCATGGCCGGCATCCATAGGTTTTTTGTGGGTTTTTTTCGTCAATTGATAACAGTCAATTGATGGCAGTTAACAAGAGCAAAGTTTCTCTTTTCTCCTCCCACTTTCTCCTATTTGTCCTGGGCTTACTTTCCATTGATGCAAACTGGGTTTAAAGTGCAAAAGTAGTTTGCACTCAACTCGAGAGGAGAGAAGAGATTTTGAAGTTCCTTGCAGACAAGTAAAAACAAACTACTGCAACTTCTCCTAGCTTGTCTTTTGTTCCTCAGCAATGACTTTTGCCATCTTGGCCATAGTCTGATGTTTATTGCTGTCACATATCCTGGTTTTCATCTGTGAAAAAATAGAGGGTGTGGCATACTGATCAGTCTTTGTCGCCTTTGACTCGATCATTTTGCATCCTGCTGACATTTATTTAAATTTTATGAAACAAATCACAGCCACATACCCTGATCATTCCTTCCTTTTCCCACACCAGTGGAATGCTCCAAATTTAGCTCTGGTGTTACAATACAGCCATTTGGTAATAGGATGGCACTACTGTTTCTGTTTGAGTTCCTGACATTTTCAGATAGGACACTTTGTGTTCTGTGTGAAATAATAAAAGGTCAATTCTTGATTGCAATTTTATTCACTAATCATTGCTGAGGAAAATGTTCACCTCTTAATTATAATTTAGGATGTGAAACATTCCAGAAGGCTATTAATGAGAGCTTTTGAATTAAAGAATGTCAAAAACAATGTGAAAGGATGCATCTATCCTGCACAATTATAACATTTTATACCACATTAATTGCCAAGGCTCCATCCTATGGAATGCTGGGATTTTAGAAGGCACCAGGGTACCCTGGCAAGAGAGGGAGTGAGGATTAAATCATTTAATGCAGTTAATGTAGACAAGTGCTCAGAATATATTGAAAATTGTTGTTTAGGGAAGTGGACTAGTGCCTTCTGGAAGAAAATTCAAAATTCTTCAACAAATAACAAATCCCATGAGTCCATCCCATGGCAGATGAAATAGTATTACACTTTTTAAATTGTGCTTTGTGGATATACTCTAGTAATTCTAACAGATTTGCTCAAAGCCAGGAGCTGGAGTATGCCTAAGGAAGTGATAAGACTTATATAAGAGGTGTCATGGTCTTGATTAATTTGATAGCAGGAGTGATCTTGTCAGAGAAGATCAAACCTACAGCAAAACTCATTGCTATTGATATTGTGGAAAAAAACCCTGAGGAATGCTGTTGCAAAGATGCCTTGCTTGGTACCTCCGTAAGCTCTATGGACCTGGTCCCAAACATTGGACTTTATCAAATGAGGGAAATCCCGTGCAGAAAAGGGGCTTTAAATAGAAAAAAAATACCCTTCAAAAACAGTAGATTTTCACACAACATCAATGTTAAAGTGTGCTTAACCCGAATGGAAAGTAGTAAAAAGCCGCTTTTTACTTTCAGAAATCCCGAAAGTAAAAAGAAGTGGCTTTTGACTACTTTCTGTTTGGGCTAAGCACAGTTTAACATCGATGTGTGTGAAAATCTACCTGCTTTTGCAGGTTTCCCCCACCTTTTAAATCCCATTTCTGCACAAGATTCCCCCCGTGAGATAAGGTTTTCTGTGTCAGTTTCTCACCATCATGATGCTCTCTAGAAGATCATGTGGGAAACTCAAAGTTGTCATTGAAGCACTCACTTGGCTTCAGAAAATCCATTTGCCCAGAGTTTACTGAGGGGAAAATGCCATTCCTGTTTTGTAGGAAAGAAAAGACTCAGCTGGTCACAGGGAAGGAGACTGTGCTACAAACCACTGAACCTAAAGGAAAGATGGGTGAAGTATGTATCTCCTCTCCTTTACTCTCCTTCCAGACCTTTGTTGGATTAAGGTTGCATCTGCACTGTAGAAAAAAAATCGAATTTGTTATCACTTTGTCATGACTCCATGCTATGGAATTCTGGGAATTGTAGTTTGTTGTGGCACCAGTGCTCACTGACAGAGAAGGTGAAATGTCTCACAAAACTACAAATCCCAGAATTCCATTGCATTGAGCCAAGACAATTAAAGTGGTGTCAACCTGGATTATTTCTGCAGTGCAGATGCATCCTAAAAGCTCTCATTGCTCCAGCTTTGAGTGATGGACAAGAAGTGACTGTCTTCTAATCTCTGCCAGGGATTAGTTGTCTGTTTGCAGGCTTTGCTTATCTGAATGGCTGACCAATTGAAAGTTAAAGAACTGTAAGAAGGGAGTTGTCTGTCAGCTGCTGATCTTAGCAGACCAAAGATGTATAGTCTCCTCCATTATGGCATTATGTATTTTATTTCTATTTAAATTATAGTCATTATTTCCAGTTTTACTGCTCTCTATATAACTTAGCGCACATACATTTTATGCAGGTCTCTATTTTCTTTTGTCACTGATACATTTTCTATTTTTGGACCATTCTATTCTTTTTGTATTCTTCTTGTGTAGGCTGGATGGGTGTGAAGACTTTATCTAAGATTCTGTTTGTTATGCTTTTATCCAAAAAGGAAGTATGCCCACAAGAGTACCACCACTGTAAGTCACCAACAGGAATCAGTCTGCTAATTCGACACTGCATCTCAGTTTTGGCTAGTGTTTTGAGATCTCATGACCTGGCGCTGAGTGTCTGACCCCTCTTTTTGGGTCTCAAAGGGAAGAGGAAGAATCTCAGGGTGAGAGTGAGCCTTGAAATATTTGTTGTGTGGCTATATGTATTTTCCTCATTACTTAGACTTGATGTTTTTTATTTGAATGGCAAGAGCCCACATGGTATGGTAGTATGAACATTGGATTACAACTCTGGAGACCAGGGTTTAAATAGCTGCATGGAAACCCACCAGGTCACCTTAGGCAAGTCACAGTCAGCCTCAGACTACGGGCAACACCCTTCAGAACAAATCTTGCAAAGAAAACCCCAGGATAGGTTTGCCTTAGGGTTACCATAAATTGGAAATGACTTGAAGACACAGAATCATCAAGAACTCTGTGTTACTGTGGTTGATGCTGACTTTATTATGCTTAATGACATGACGAGGTCCTGCCTCCTGTAACATCAACTGTATAATAACCATCTAAAATCACCAGGACTCAACTCCCTGTGATATTATGAGGGTTTTCCTCATGGTCTCAGATAGTCTTTACCATGAAAGAGACAGAGCCCAAAGTAGATGGGACTGTCTCTCTTTTCTCTCTTTTTTGAAACTTCTTTTCCAGGGTGGCCCTACTGTTTGAAATGAAAATATACAACCACAACAACCACAACAACACCCACCTAAAACCCAACATCCCTCCCAATATGCAGGAGGAGAAACTGAATATTTACACCTTGCATGATTGGAGATGTCTCTGCCTCTGGTAATCCCTTGACTTTGACTCTGGTGGTCTTTCTCCTCTGCCACACAGACACAAGTGGGCATCAGGTACATTTTGCTCTCTTTAAATCCTCTTCACTGCCTAGCAGTCTGTCAAAGGAATGACAGGTCAGATCATTCTTGCCAGAGGTGTGAATTGTTTCTTTTCAGGAGGCTGTTGAAATGGAGCTGAGGGATGCAGCAGGTTGTCCACCCCTGCAATAGTATATGAAGAAGGATGCATTCTATTAGATTAATTTTAAATGAAGCAACTACTTATTTCTCTGTACAGTGCTTAATGCAGGGGTAGGCAACCTTTCCCCCTTAAGGGCTGAGGGACTTCAGCTCCCAGAATCCCAGGAGCTATTGGCCAACATGGGACTATTGGCCAACATGGCTGAGGCTTCTGGGGGCTGAAGTCCCTCGGCCCTTAAAGGGGAAAGGTTGCCTACCCCTGGCTTAATGTTTTAGAAGAAATAATGACTGAAAGTACAAATGAGCTAACATAGCACAGAGTCATTTGGCTTATGTATATTAGGGGTTGTGTTGCAAGAATCAATCTTTTTGGTTTCCATTTGCAGCATGAAAAAAGTAATAATGAAGGAAGGACAATCAAGGTTGATCAAAACAAAGAAACAACCACCATCATCCAATGTATCATTTTGATGAAAAGTATAGATTGCATTCTTCGGTAAGAATAAATACAATGGACCCCAGGGTGTTAGTAACCTTGAAGAAAGAAGAACAAAAAACTTTTTTTTTTTTTGCAGCAGTTTTTCTCTTGGGCAAATTGCATTTTCCTGGATCTATAAATGACATACCATGGGGAGATGTCAGCGGCTGAAAAATAGCTTCCAAACCAGATATTGCAACAACAATAACTTAACTTGATTTTGTCAAAAGGGAGTCCATTCTTACCTTGTGATTTTAACTTTGGCATAGAAAGCAAGGTGGGAGCACACACACAGAATACCAGGAATTAGGACTAGTGTGTGTTTAAATGGCCAGTTTTCCCTGCAACAAACAGCCAACCGTGATCAGGAAAGAACTGGGCTTTTGGTTAATAGAGGAAACATAACATTTTAAATGCATGCAGGCCAGTCCATTGATAGCACTATGATCGCAAGCCTATTGTTAGATACAGGATAATAAACCTATTTGAGTAAACATGGAAAGAATTGCATATTTCCCTATTTAAACTAAGGTATGTTTTGTAATTTAAAAAAGGAAATTTCAAAATAGCCCTGATTTAAAAACAGGGAGCTGCTGTATTTATAAATTCAGTCCTTGCAAAACTACAAGCCCTTAGCAGCATACTAAATCCAGAATTACCTTTACAGTGCACAATAGTGATGTCTCAGTAAAAACCTTACAATTGTGTGAATATAAAACAAACATGTTTACTTTTCAGAAGGGATAGCATGCTTATATTCATGCTATCCCTTTTGATAAAAATAGCATGTGGCAATGTGCTGTGCATGTGGCAATGGCACTCACATGTCAGACTTAGCCTTTGCAAATATATTGAGGGTCACTTTCATGAAAAACAACAACACCAGGGTCTTGGGATGACCATTTTGTGTCAGGGTACAGTAGGAATATAAATTCTTTTGTTCCTCAGATTAAAATAATAACACAAAATCTGGATGCACCAAAATGATCTGGGTCTTTTTCACACAACACAGTTATAGCATTATCATTCCACTTTAACTGCTGGAGGGGGGGGGTCATTCCCACTTACAAATAAATCAGTTTGCGATCTGAATTGATGGGTCAGTTTAACAACAGAGCATGGTTCACACTACATTTGCCCTCATTGCATTTTCTTGTTGTGAAACAAGTGTGATCACTTATTGTTCACACTGAATAATGAATTGATTCAAAATGAATCACATTGAATAATGAATTGACCTTCTTCAGTGGGTTGCTGATTGCTGAGCACGTCATAGGAAATAGATTCCTATCTGCATCTCGTTCATAGTTGCACTGAATTGATTGCAAAAGACGCAGAAAAAATGACCGTAAAAAGATGCATGTTAAATGGGTCTAGTGCAGCCTCCCCATCACTAAATTGCTTTAGCAATTTGGCTCAAGTGTGAAATAAGGTCATTTAAAGTACTTCAAACTGGTTAGCAAACTGGTTTATAACTTAGTGGGAATGAGGCCCTTGCATCCTATGGAATCCTGGAGTTTGTAGTCTAGTGAGGCACTAGAGCTCTCCAGCTGACAATTCTAGATCATAAACTTCAAGCCTCAGAATTCCATAGGATGGTATCATGGCAATTAAAGTGGAATCACAATTCTAGAATTGTTTCATGTGAATAAGTACATGTCTTCAATCCTAGTACTTTTGGTTCCACTACAGAAATTCAGACTTCCAACTCCAGCCAGCTCCAGTCCCATAGAAAGGGATTAGAGAGGTAGAGGTATTCCCATTGACAAGGTTGTCAAGTTGTGTCCATCCATAAGGGGCGGTGCTAACTAAGCTGAAGAGCCAGCGTTATCTGAGTACTACTCTGTGATCATGTGGCCAGCATGATTGCACAGAATGCTGTTTACCTTCCCACTAAGAAATAGTACCTATTTATCTACTTGCATTTGCATGCTTTTAAACTGCTAGGTTGGCAAAAGCTAGGACTAGTGATGGGAGCTCACCCCATCATGAGGTACCTGGGCCTCGAAGTGCCAACCTGTTGATCTTGCAATCAACAGTCAGTTTCTTAACCACTTCATCCACTGCGTCCCAAGAAAGGGATTATTTGGGTTGAAATCTGAAATAGTTGGAGATTCAGAGGATCCCCAGAGCAAAAGCAAAGCAGCTTCATTTATATACCTCTTCATATCGCACATGGGATGTCTAAGTGGTTTACAACTGTGAGCTGATTGCCCCCCAACAAGCTGGGTACTCATTTTAGCGACCTCAGAAGGATGCAGGCCTGAGTCGAGCCTCAGCCCTGGCTGGTATTGAACTCGCAACCTTGTGGTTTATGAGTGAGTGGCTGCAGTACAGGCATTTAACCACTGCGCCACCAGGGCTGAGTCACAGCCACAGTTAATAGGAACCAAAATACAGAATGTACAGACCATTGTGACTGCTTTATTTACAGTGTCCATTCACAGAAGTTGTTGGGTGATAATGTAGAAGTAATTGTTATAAGTTTTACATAGAAATACAATATATCTTATCATATGAATTTATCACATGGGGGAAATCCCGTGCAAAAACGGGGCTTTAAATTAGAAATAAACCACAAAAGTGGTCATGATTTCACATGACGTCGCTGTTAAATTGATGTTAAAAGGAGGTTAATCCAAATGAAACCCCCTCATTTACACTTCTTTTTACTTTTGGAAAAACCCAAAAGTAAAAATGAGGGGTTTTCGTTCAGATTAACCTCCTTTTAACAGCACTTTCACATTTAACACAGGGCAGAACGGGAGAAATCCCGTTCATTAAAAGCTTCCACTTTTGCGGCTTTTTTTCACTTTAAAGAGTGATTTTGCACGGGGCTCCCCGTGTGATAAATTCCATAGTGGAGGACACAACAGTCAAGAATCTGCCCTGTCTGCTGTAAAAGTGTTAGCTACTGATGGACAAATCCAAAGCCCCCCATTTTTTCTTTTTATTGCTCTTTACTTTTAAATTGGTCTTGGTTATGACAGCCCTTCAGAGAGCCCTTCCCTCATGCCATTTCCCTATTGGAATCTCCCCTCCCATAGCCACAAACATAAATCTGCTTTTTGCTTTGGTTGTTTCAGAATAGAGGGAGGATAATGAATCCCACTCTCTCACATTAGCTTTATGGTGTCTGTGGCTGCATTTTGTACAACTAAAGGATAATAAAAGTGAGAGACAAGCTTCTTGAGACAGAGTTATCTATGTCTCAAGGTCCAGCAAGAATATAGAGTGTAAAGCTGGGGGCAAGTGACAGTGTTAAGTGCTACACTGAATATGGAGCAAGGTAACTCAGTACAGTATGCCTAGTGAAAAATGTTTTGATAATTTCTTTTTTTCTGTGCATAATCTTGAGGGAGCATTTGCAGTTAATTTTTGGCTCCTGTTATACAGTCATCTCTGCACTTTTAAGGCTTTGACTTTTGCAGTTTTGTTTATTCACATATTTGATTACCATATTTTCCGGTGTATAAGATGACTTTTAAACCCAGGAAAATCTGGGTTAAAGTTGGGGGTCATTTTATATGCTGGGTTTAAAGACAAGTAGGAGTACAAAGGCGAGAGGAGGTAAGAAGCCAGGCAAGAGGAGAAGGATAGGGACGAGGAGGAGGACTGAGGTGGTGAGGCAGGAAGAATCCAGGAGAGAGGAGAAGGAAGACAGGGGTGGCAAGGCGGGAGGAGGAGGAAGAGAACCCTAAGGTGATCCTCTCCTGGGGTTTTCTTGGCAAGATTTGCTCAGAGGAGGTTTTCCATTGCCTTCCCCTGAGGCTGAGAGTGCGTGACTTGTCCAAGTTCACCCAGTGGGTTTCATGGCAGAGTGGGGAATCAAACCCAGGTCTCCAGGGTGGTACTCCAACACTGAAACCACTGCACCATGCTGGCTCCTATTTCCATGTACTACCTATAAAACAATTGCAGACTTTTTTGTTGTTCTTGTGTGCCTTCAAGTCCTTTCCGACTTATGGCGACCCTAAGGCAACATTATCATGGGGTTTTCTTGGCATGTTTCTTCAAATGGGGGTTGCCATTAGCATCCTCTGAAGCTGAGAGTGTGTGACATGGCCAGGGGCACTTACTTGGCCACAAATTGTACATACCCTAGAATGCATCACCTAGTTTATTGGCAGTCCTTTCCCCCAACACTTTCTCATTTCCCCCCAACCATCCCCCCTGGGAGCTGGAAATAATTTTTAAAGCAGCATTTAAATTTGGAAATAAATGCTAGGGAACATGGGAGCTGTAGTTTGTTGTGTTTATAAGTGACAGTTTTCCTGCTAAGAACCTGCATGCCATAAGCATTTGAATTAAAATTACCATATTGAAATCAAATCTGATGTTTTTTAAATTTTTATTTGGTGTGCGTTGGAAGAGGGGTCATCTTATATGGCGAGTATATCCCAAACTCTATATTTTAACTGGAAAAGTTGGGGGTTGTCTTATACGCCCAGTTGTCTTATACGCCGGAAAATACGGTAATATGTTCTCTCTAGGAATCTCTGGGTTCTCCAGCGTGATTCTATGGCCAATGTCCACCAACCATCACACTGGAGGATCAAGAGATTCCTAGAGAGAACACTTTTCTAGGCATTTGTAGGTCCTTCTGCAGAATTCTATGGTCAATGTCCAGCAGATGTTGATCACAGAGTTGCACTGGAGGACCTAGAGATTTCTAGAGAGGTGTTCTCTCAAATACAAAACAGGCTTTTTTTTATTTGCAGTTTTTCCACTTTCATGGGGGTCTTTCATTCCTAACCCCACTGAATATGGAGGGCCCACTGTATATTTTACATTACAGAAAAACATGTGCCCTTGCATATATTTGTAGTCATATTCCTGTTCAGCAGGGCTAATGTATGATTTTTGCTGCCTGGGACAAGATAGTGCCTTCCTTAAATCCATATACAGAAGCAGTCTGAACTGGAAGTTGAGACTTAGGGGGGAAGCAGACGGGCGGCTGTGGGCCACCCTGGGAAGCTGCGCCGCAGGGCCGAGGTATCCCCACACCTCAGCCCCGTGGTGCACCTTTGCCGCCCCTGGAAAAGAGTGCTAAATTGGCGCTCCTTTAACAAGTTGCTGAAGGTGCACCGCAAAAGCTTGCGGCGCACCTTCGGCGACTTTTCCGCTGCAGCGTGTGTGGACGCTACAGCGGGAGGTCCTCCTCGGAGCGCCGGCCATGTGGAGGGCCGGCTGCTCCGAGGACGACCTGGGGAAGGGGTTGGGGCGCCCACTGTGCGGCTGCCCCTCCCCTTCCCTGCCCCCAAAACGGCCCAATTGGCCATCTGCTTAGCCCCATACTTCAAAACTGTCCATGTAACAAGGTCCATCACCACACCAGCAGGCGAGTTTAGAGGTGCAGGCCCAATCTTATCTTCCAAGAGAGGGAATGGTGATGCTGTGTGTGTGTGTGTGTGTGTGTGTGTGTGTGTATCAAGAGGAATATCTAGGGTCATGCTACTTTACTTACCAGTAATTGTCACCTGGGGTCAGAATAGCTGGACATCAGATTTGGTAGTGGTAGGAGCTGCTTACCTGGGACTAGCTTGTGTTTGACCTTTGATCTGTTGCCACACCATATTGTATCATGTGGGCTTTTTCTGCCTGACCCCAATCTGGCATTACATCCCAAGTGCCACATGGAATGTATGGTCTGAGCAATGACAACAACGGTGAGTAGCGATGACTAGTTTGTTTATGGTGTCAAGCATCAATTGTATGGTCCTTTTACTTTGTGGTCTGTGCCAATGTACCACTTCTTATGTTGTGTGGGGCCAATTATAAATGAACACTGCAAGCAGAATCACAAGAATTTTAAAAGATTTCAAGTTTAAATTGTAAATTAAACTGAAACAATGCTTCTTATTTTATACTGAATCCAGCAAATATGCAGTCTCCTGAAATTTTGTGTGACCCACAAATAAATAATAATAATAATAATAATAATAATAATAATAATAATAATAATAATAATAATAATAATATTTATTTATATCCCGCCCCTCTGCCAAGCAATCAGGGTGGTGTACAATATTCAAAACATCAAAACAAATCACATCAAATCAGATCCCATCCCCCACTCACCCCCCCAAAAACAAATCAAACCAAACAAATTAAAGACAATTATTAGAAATATATAATATAAAATATACAATATACAATATAAAACACATAATTGCATGATTGCATTGCCGCAGCTGCTCTGGGTGAAGGGGTGGGCTAGATAGCCTCTGGAGGGACCCTCTTCCACCACAGCCACTACAGATGGTAAATGGCCAGGGGATGGGCTAAATAGCCTCCAAAGAGTTCTTCTTCCACTGCTGCCACTGCAGATGGTAAATGGGTCAAGGGATGGGCTAAATAGCCTCCAGGGAGGTCCTCTTCCACCGCCACCACAAAGGGGATGGAATCAGAGCTGGGTAGGGCACACACCCTTCCACGGTGGTGCTGAGGAGGGAGATGATGTCCTAGGCTTGGCTTTCTAGCCACGCCTGCCCTCACCATCGCTGCTGCACTAGTGTAGCCAGTGGTTGGGCTGGGGAATGCTGGGGGGCGCCTTTTGAAGGTTCCCTCTGAGGCCAGATGTTGCGCTGGGGAAGGAGGGCAATCAAACAAACACACACACCAGCCACTCCTCTTCTCAGCCTCCTCCTCGGTGTGAAGCTTGCAGAAATCTTGTTGTTGAGCAGTAATTGTATGCAATTGTAAATCCCTAAATAAAAATACAAAATACAACCAGCTCTTCATATCCATGCATTTTTTTTTATCCACAGATTCAACCATCTGCAGTATGAAAATAAATTTTTAAAAATCTCAAAAAAAAAATCAAATCTTTATTTTGCCATTTCATATAAGAGATACAATACTACTATGCCATTGTATTTAATGGGACCTGAGGATTCATGGATTTTGGTATCCATGGGGGGGTCCTGGAATCAACTGCCAGTGGATATCATGAGCCCACTATAGATATAAACAAATAATGCAAAATCCACTATTAGGAATTTTACCATTCTATTTCTTCCTAAATCCACACATTAAAATGAAGTCACCTACCATATATACTTAACTATAAGTCAACTTCATGTATAAGTCGAGGACAGGTTTTGGGGCCAAAGTTATGGATTTTGTCATGACCTATGGATAAGTTGAGCATAAAACTTAGAGGCATGTAACAAAGGATCTAAAGGATGAAGCAAAGGAAGATGCCAAAAATACAAAATATGCTACAAAATTCCAGCAGGCATAACTGTTCTCACACTAAAGGGTGGATGGATGAGAAGCTCTTGCAGGAGAGATTATGCTCTTGCCTTTCACCAGGGGATGGTTCCTTTTTAAAATAAGAGTTAAAGTACAGTACTTACATTGACTTGTGAATAAGTCAACCTAGTTTTTTGGGGTCAACTTTTTAACTAAAATTTCTAGCCTTCTACATGAGTATATACAGCAATTCATAGTGAGAAGGGGCTAATCCCTTTCCCTGACAAAACAGCTCTTATCTGCTGTTACACTATTTTAAAGCTATGATTCCACTTTAAATGGCAAGGTACTATTCTATGGAATCCTGGTATTTGCAGTTTTGGTAGAGTATTGAGAATTCCTAGCCAGAGAGATTCACCAAATTATAAACTCCAGATTCAACAGGATGTTGCCATGGCAGTTAAAGTAGAATCATAGTGCTATAACTGTATAATGTGAAAGGGTCTTTCTCTTTCTGAACTGAACTAGGAAGTACTGCCCCTTTCACTAGGCCAAACGATAACTTATAGGGTTTGCATCTATATGGTGCATTTTTAAAATCATCACAGTTATATGAGATATAGCTTAGCTTTCATATGACTTTCTCTATAAAGTAATTCTGTTGTCCTGTAAAGCTCCTAAACATTTTATATATTGAGTGTGATAGAAGTATTGGCTTGTTTTTATGCCCACAATATAAATCAATACACACCTCCTGCACATTTTGTTTTGACGGCAACATAATTGAATCACACCAACTATATTTTAAGCTTTTAGTTTATTGGATTCAGCTGCACAACCATGTATTTTAACCTATTTCCTATGTTGCTAAATCTTCCCTTCTATGTTCTTTCTTGATAGCCAGAAGCTTTCTGTGGGGTAGGACACCAAATTTGTCAGTATTTGGAGACAAATCTGTCACTTGTATTTCAGTATGACATATGTCTGTGTAAATTACAATCTGTTTGCTTCAGGCTATAAATGGGCTATAAATCAGATATGGAAAGTTAGAATTTAAAAATGGTAGAGAAAAGCAAATGACAAGGAGATATAATCTTACACACCCTCAAATAGGACTCTTGTCATAATTGCTAGCTAACATTGGAGTGCTTTTGCCTGGTTCCAGAATATATGTGCCTACTCCCTCACTTCTCTGCACAGATTTAGCAATGCAGAAATTCTGGACATGGAATAGCCTCGGCAGACGACTAATAGAGTTGTCTCCGAGCCCAGGAAGAGGAG
>CM034701.1:44153060-44183248 GCA_020142125.1 Phrynosoma platyrhinos
TATATATATATATATATATATATATATATATATATATATATTAATTAGTCATAGACTTAACACCATTGTTTTTAGTATGTGCTTAAAACAGAAGTTAGTACACAAAACTACTAGCTGGTATATTTCTGAAATTTTAGAGTACACACATTAGTTTTTAACCAAACAGGAATTACACATATGCCCACTTGGCTAACTGGGATGAACAAATTTCTAGCAGAAGCTTTTGTGGACTCAGGGTGCATCTACACTGTAGAAATAACTTACTTTGACACCACTTTCACAGCCATGGCTCCATCCTATAGAATATGGCGATTTGTAGTTTTGTGAGGCACTAACATTCTTTGGCAGCAAAGGCTCAGGGCCTTGTAAAACTACAAATCCCAGGATTCCATTGGATGGAACTACAGCACTTAAACTGGTGTTCAACTATATTATTTCTATAGTGTAGATGCACCTTCAGCCCATTTGTATCTGATGAAGGAATTTATTGCTCTCACTTTTCTTAATGATCCGGGAACAGGCTGGGGATGCATGGGATTGAGGGAAAACAGATTTTATTGCACTTGAAACAGTTGGCAAGTGGTCCCCATGTTGTCACTTGACCACAACCCACACCCAAGGCATGCTGAGCAGGCTGATTTTGCTCCACTGCAAAGCTTCTGTCCTTACAAAATTGGACAGCTCAGTGTGGCTTGGGGATGGGTTGTGGTCGAGTGACAGCATGAGAATGGCTTGCTGACTGTTCTGAGAGCAATAAAATCCATACGGAAAGAATATCACCTCCCACCCTCACCTCTTCTATTAATGAACTTCTGAATTTTTGAATCTTGGAGGAACTGTCCTAATGATTGATATATATATATATATATATATATATATATATATATATATATATTAGAGTAATGGAACAAAATAAAAAAATCTAAGAGACCCAAGTGATTTAACTTGCCTTGAATGAACTGAACCAACTGAATTAATCAATGAGGTAACTAATTAATTAAATCCTTTTTGAAAGTACTTTTCTTAATAAATTAACAGACCTAAGTAAGAGAACTCATTGAGAATGAAGTATTATTGATTAATTAAGTTTGGAAATTGATAAATTAATTGTGAATTGAAGTGGTTTAAGGAATTAATGGATGACTAATGAGTTTAAAGTTTTGATTTATTGATTTGATTAAATAATAATAATAATAATAATAAATTTTATTTATATCCCGCCCCTCTGCTGGGCAATCGGAGTGGCGAACAAGATTAAAAAGAACAAAGTTAAAACAATTCCATCTCACCCCCAGCCCTAACCCACCCACCTCATAAAAATTGAATTAAACCATATTAGAAGTAAAATACAAAGCAGCAGTAATTTAAAACCATTAAACAAACAAACAATGGAGGATGGGAGCAAAGGAACAATCAGTCTCAAATTGGTCGGGAGAGTTATTCCAGGAAGGCCTGTCAGAAAAGATCTGTCTTTACTGCTCTTTTAATGCAGTCAAGCATGGTAATAAGATGGATCTCATCTGACAGGCTGTTCCATAATCTCAGAGCGGCAGCAGAGAAGGTCCTTTGGGAGGTCTGTGACAACCTAGTTTTCATAGGCAGTAGCAGGTTCCTCCCAGAGGACCGAAGTGCACAGGGGGGAATCATATGGGAAGAGGTGGCCCTGAAGATAAGTTGGACCCAAGCCATGTAGGGCTTTAAAGGTCAAAACCAACACCTTGTACGGCGCCCGGAAACTAATTGGCAGCCAATGGAGAGACTTCAGCCTGGTTGCCATATTTTGGACCAGTTGAAGTTTCCGGGTTAGGCACAAGGGTAGCCCCATGTAGAGCGCATTACAGAAATCCAAACATGAGGTGACCAGAGCATCTACCACAGTTTTGAGATCCCTATTTTCCAGGAAAGGGTGCAGCTGGCATATCAGCTGAAGCTGATAAAAGGCACTCCTGACCGTCACACTCACCTGACTAGTCATGTGAAGCAACGAATCTAGGAGCACCCCCAGACTGCGAACACAGTCCTTGGAGGAGAGTGTGAATAAGCTTGGAAGAAAATATATAGGAATCCCTGAATCTCTGAAACTGAAGTGAATACAGAGACTTATAGCAAATGATTTAAAGGAGAATTACATTAATTTTAAATTATATTTCAATTAATTTTGTCTTAATAAATTTGGAGAATTCCAAGAATTTAAATTGAGTTTTTGGAAAAGATGTATTAGACTAAAAAAACTGATAATTAAAACACATTGAATGGACTAATTGAATCAACAAAAGCATAGATTTATTTTAAACACAAAAAGATACAAAGAGGGAAAAAGAAAACTTCTAAAATTGCAACTACTCTTCTTCAAGCATGAGACAGACATATAGAAGATAATCTAATGAACAAATTTCTATATTAGAAGAAATTAAAAAATGCAAGCTGAAATGGGACATAATATGAAAAAGGAAATAAAAGTGCTAAGGGCAGATATAAAACAGGATATAAAGATGGAACTCAAGGACATAAAAACATAATTAGAAGAAATAACAAAAGACATTTGCAAGACTAAGGAAAGATTGGACAAACTAATAGAAAAAGCAGGAATTATGGAAGAGAATATAACTAACACAAGAGGGGTAAAAGAATTAAAATGTGAAGATCTATATCGGGGTAGGCAACCTTTCCCCTTTAAGGGCTGAGGGACTTCAGCTCCCAGAAGCCTCAGCCATGTTGGCCAATAGTCCCATGTTGGCCAGTAGCTCCTGGGATTCTGGGAGCTGAAGTCCCTTGGCCCTTAAAGGGGAAAGGTTGCCTACCCCTGATCTATATGATTATTTTCTCCCACTTCTATTGGAATATACAGAAATACCTCTCCAAGATATGAATTGGGAAATAAATAAAATGTTCAGACTGAACATCCAAGTGGCCAGAGATAAAGGCTGGTCTTGGGATATAGTAATATACTTCTTAAAAAGGAAAGCAAGAGACAAAATACTTGAGTTGAATTATAATAAACCCTTGTTAATCAATGAGGAGGAGGTAAAAATATTTAAGGACATTCCCAAAAGAATATGAAGGAAGAGAGAAGAATATAAATTTCTTACCTCTTTCCTCAGCAAGATAATATACAAATGGGAAAATCTGGAAGGAATCTCAGTCCTATATAAACTATGGGCCTTTGTAGACTGCTAGAAATAGTGCAAATTGAGTCCACTTTAACTGCTCTGGCTCAGTGCTAGGGAATCATGGGAACTGTATTTTTTTTCTGAGACATTGAGCCTTCTCTGTCAGAGAGCTCTGGTGCCACAATAAACTATAGTTCCCATGATTCCTTAGCACTGAGTCAGGGCAGTTAAAGTGGACTCAATTTGCACTATTTCTGGCAGTCTCATCCAGCCCATTACAGCCCGAAGACATTCATTGAGAGAAGAGATGCCATTAGAATCTGAGGCCAATGAACGAGACACGGAGAAATAGATTTTTGCATTTGCCTCATTTCACCTCGATTCTCCAGGATTCAGACCAAACGCAGTCAGATCTGAAACCGTTTCCAGTGTGAACAAGGCACATATAAACCAATCGACAAATCAGTTTAAATCATAGTGGGAATGAGCCCTGAGTTGAAAGTGCAAAAGTACTTAGCAGGGGGGAGAGTAAAGGGGGGAGCTAAATCTTGATCTTTCTGGTAGGTTCAGGCAAAAACAAACTGAGACATTCTTTCCTAATTTATGTGTTCTTTTTCATTAATAACATTTGCCATCCTAACCACACTCTGATGTTGCTTGGCCACAGCTGTGAAGAGTCTCATTTGTGAAAGTTTGAAGGGTAAGAAATAAAGCCTCACCATGGCATTGCTTTTCTGTGTTATGGGAGTGCATGCTGCTATGAGGCAAGAGGCTATGCTGATGGCATCAGTGGTGCTAGTAGGGTCTCCCATGTCAGATAGGCTTTTCCTGAGGAGCAGACTAAATGTGTCAAATAGCTACTGGGCAACAGCAAGGATTGGGGTGTGTGTGACAATTATCTCCATTATCCCATATCCTGTATGGGTAACTAGCAATTGGAATACCATCCCATATAGCAGGAGTAGGCAACCTTTCCCCTTTAAGGGCCGAGGGACTTCAGCTCCCAGAATCCCAGGAGCTATTGGCCAACATGGGACTATTGGCCAACATGGCTGAGGCTTCTGGGAGTTGAAGTTCCTCGGCCCTTAAAGGGGAAATGTTGCCTACCCCTGCCATATAGCATGGGTAAAGAAACATTCCTCTCCACATGTTTCATAGACTTGAGCTTCTTTCTTTCAGTTAGTTTCAAAGGTTATACAAGATCCTTTTGCATTCTAAGTATAAGTTACAATTATTACTCAGATCTATCTTCAGACGAAGGATGGCTGAAGACTTCATATCAGTTTGGTTTTGATAATGCTTACCAAATTCCAAAAATTTCTTCATGCTTTATGTGGTATATGGCTGTGGGATTGAGCAAATCTTGCCAAGCAAACCTCATGAGAGGTTCACTTTAGGGTCGTCATAAGTTGGAAACAACTTGAAGTCACACAACAGCAACAACATGAAGCTGGTCCCATTGAACAGGAAAGAGAAAGGATGCTTGGAGCTGAGATGCAATGCCCCTTTCTATGTTATTTCTAAACAATTCTAGGATTCTGTAATATTTTTTATTTGAGCCTCTTATGGCTTCTGTTTCAACTGTACATAGTCCTGTTGATTTTAATCTTTGCCGCAATAATGGTACTTTATTATCTTGGTATCATTAACATGCTAATGAATCCTGTCCACCACTGCTTATTAATAGCTAATGTATTCTTATGAAGTGATTAGCCAGAGCCTTAGGTTGGAAAGTTCCATTAACATGCAAATATTGCTGCCATTGCCTGGTTTGAGTGAACATAACTTCAGTCGATGAATGGCAATTCTTTTACTGTGCTACTGCACTAAAGCTATTAGCAACTAGGAAAGCAGTGATACACTGGCTGCCACTCAACATTTCCAATCACATCAGCATAGCAAAACAGATTTTCAGAAGCAGTTTATAGAAACAGGAGAGCAGAACAAATGAAGCCCAACACATTGCTTTCACAAGCCCCAGTACTGTTTGTTTATCAAGACAGCTGGCCAGTGTATCCCTGATGTACTACTACCTTCAGCCTCCCTCCAATCATGGGAAATGTATTTTATTGTAGCACCAGAGCTCTCTGACAGAGAAGGCTTAATGTCTCAGAAAAAAAAGCAATTCCCATGGTTCCCTAGCACTAACCCTAAAAGTAGACTCAATTTGCACTATTTCTGGCAGTCTTCAACCCCCCCTTAGTCACCACAAACTTGAGATCTCTTTGTGTCTTTACATTGTGGAAACAGAAAAAACTGGAAACATCCAATGAAGTGATGCAGAAAGAAGAGATATAATCTTGGGGTGTGTAAAAGATTTTATTTCTCAAATTAGCCCATGTATTTTGATTGGAAAATATTTGTATGGTCTTTTTCAGGGACACCAAGAAATAACAATTTATGCTGTGATGCTGCTTTGGAAAGTCTCACTGCATGAACTATTACTTCTAGTTCAAAAGGGATATTGGCAAGTTGAAGTGTGTTCAGAAGAGGGTGACCAAAATGTTGAAATATCAAAAAACCATGCCCTATAAGAAGTGGCGACTGCCAGAAATAATGCAGCTTGAGACCACTTTAACTGTCCTGGCTCAGTGCTAGGGAATCATGGGAATTGTAGTTTTTTTTCTGAGACATTGAGCCTTCTCTGTCAGAGATCTCTGGTGCCACAATAAATACAGTTCCCATGATTCCCTAGCACTGAACCAGGGCAGTTAAAGTGGACTCAAGCTGCATTATTTCTTGCAGTATGTAAGGGCCCTTAGGGATCTGGGTATGTTTAATCTGGAGAAGGGAAGGTTAAGAGGTGACATGATAGCCATGTTTAAATATTTGAAAAGATGTCATATTGAGGATAGAGTGAGCTTGTTTTCTGTTGTTCCAGAGATTAGGACATGGAACGATGGATTCAAATTACAGGAAAAGAAATTCCACCTAAACATTAGGAAGAACTACCTGACAGTAAGAGCTGTTCAGCAGTGGAATGAGCTGCTCTGGGGTATGTTAGAGTCTCCTTCCTTGGAGGTTTTTAAGCAGGGGTTGGATGGCTATTTTTCAGGAGTGCTTTGACAGTGGTATTACTTCATGGCAAGGTTTGGACTTGATGACCCTTGTGTTCTCTTCCAGCTCTAGGATTCTATTATTCATGTTGCCCCCTCAGGAAACTATCCTCAGTTTCCTCATGTTTGTAATTTCCACTGTTGTTGTGTGCCTTTGTTTCTAACTTATGGAGGCATTATGGTAACCTATCATGGGTTTTCTTGCTGAGATTTGTTCAGAGGTGGTTTGCCATTGCCTTCCTTTGAGTCTGAAAGAGTATGACTTGTCCAAGGCCTAGTGAGTTCCCATTTATGAGTGGAGATTTGAACTCTGGTCTCCTGGAGTTCTAGTCCAATGCTTAAACCACTACATCACACTGGCTGTGCAATCTCCCAACTGAGGAAAAGATGCCAGCTAAATTTCCACTTATTATGCAGCTCTTAAAGGCACAACTGTCTACCCCAAAATAGAGTAATGGCGCTTAGGAAGTATAGATATTGTTAATGAAATGCAAAAGGATCTTGCAGCACCTTTGAGACTAACTGAAAGATAGAAGGTGGTAGCGTGAGCTTTCATAGTCTTGAGTAGACTAGTCTCAAAGGTGGTGCAAGATCCCTTTGCATACTGGTTTTCCAGACTAAGGGCCTCTGCAGATGGGCCCAAAGGGGCAGTGGAGAGCCACCCTGGGAAGTGGTGGATTGGGGCTGAGGCTGACGCACCACGTGGCCCAATCCTCTCTTTTGCCACCTGGAAAAGAGCATCAAAATGCTGTGCTGGAAGGATGTGCTGATGCCACACACTGTGTGCAATGGCTCACGGCGTCAGGACATCCTCAGCATGGGGTTGGGGCAGCTGGCATGTGGCTGCCCTTCCCCATCTCTGCCTCCAGGCCGGCCCTTTCGGCTGGTTTGTAGAGGCCCTAACATGGATATGTCTTTGAATTAATGAAATGATAATTCATAGAAGAACACTCCTGGCACACATTGGAACTGAAGGTGAAGTGGATTTTTTTAAAGAACCAGGGCAGAGCCTTTTCAGTTGTGGCACACCACCTTTAGAACATAATTCCCAGAGACACCCCCCTAGTACCATGTCTAATGAATTTTCAGTATAAGTTGACTACTTAAAAAAAATTGCCTAGCCTTTTTAGACTCTAGGCTTTTTCTTTTAACCTTGACATTGATGTAACTTTACTCTGTCCATATTTTTAAATTGTGCTGTTCAGTTCTTTCTAGCCACTCTGGGAGCCTTTATAATAAATGTTCTAAGGTAACAAATAAGTCCTTCCTACCAATTTAATACATAATTAACAGCCTCAATATTTTTCACATTTTGACAAGAAGTGTGTCATGTCTTGCCTCTGAGAAACTATGTAGAAGTTGTTAGTTTGAGGGATGTACAATTTATCCAAGCTGAATTGCTCCCATTTGTACATTCATGATGAACCAAACTCAGTCAAATTTCTGTCAGGATTACAGTTAATCGATCCTCCTGTGGAAAGTAATGTACATAGTCAATTTCAGCTGCTTGAGCTCCACAGTGTATCTCAAAGTAGTTCTGAAGTTTTTTTTAATGAATACTTCTGCTCTTTGATGAAACATTTCACCAGAATATATAGTTCATCCTGTTTAAGTTGCTGAAGTGAGATACAGTTTTCTCCCCATGCCTGAGTGGGAGTGATTCTACTTGTGTATGACGTGGTCTCTGTGTGTCTCAACATTTCTTTTCAGTGGCAGTCTCTCCCATTTTATAGAAGCCTCATTTGGTCTGGGGAGCTCATTCCCAAATCCAGGCTAATGAGGAGAAGAAGAATACCTGTTATTGGCCTGAATCTTATTACTAGCTGTATCTAGAATAGACCCATTGAATCAATGGGATCTATCTATGTGCTGACTCACTATTCAACAAGTGATCCTCTGGTTGGGACTAACCAACAGCCAAAGATTGCCACTTTAAGAATTCTGTACCTTTGTCTGAAATAACTGGATAACATTACATGAAATTCTGTGAATCACTATTAACACGTCTATTTTTAGATCTGCAGAAGTGTCTGGCAAGAAAGGATCAATCACACAACTTCTCACCATCATAAAGTTGTCTTCCAAGTTGGTTGCCTCTTTCCTCAGGTACTACTTGTTTATATACAGCATGCACCTACCTCAAGTAGCTCATCAGTCTATTCATCTTGACCCAGCAGATGCGTGTATCTGTCCTTTGTGTTGGGTTAGCCCTAGTCACAAACAGAATACCTGCATGGTAAGTTGGTATTAAAGGCCCATAAGAAGGAGAAAGGAAAAGAGTGGGCATACAGTGAACCAGAGCTTAGGTTGCTGTATTTTGCCTCCTGAAATCTGGGCATCTAATTTGAATAGTATACAAATTACTGTACTTTCTATTCTAATTATACAAAATAGGCACATTAATTGTTGCAATTCCCTTCACTATGTTTCAAACATTATACAATTTTTTACAGTTACAGCTGATCTGAGAGAACTATTAAAGAATATTGTTTAATGCACTGAACTTGGAACAAGGAGACTCAAGTTAAAATCTCTGGAATTAAGCATGTGACTATGAGTGAACATTTTCTCTCAATAAACCTACCTTGTGGGATTGCTGTAGGAAAATCATGGAAAGTGGACATGTACATTTCTAGTGCGATTCAAATAAAACAACAACAATAATATTAACATTTTGACACACATGGACACTTCTAGTAGTGTTCTTATAAGATTACTATCTTTTAAAATTAATTAAAATTAATTGCATTATTTTTGCTTATCACTTTTTCACTGATGGTAAAAAGCCACAGGAAGACCCTGAGAGTGACTGCCACCTGATTCATAGGACAAGATGCAGAAGAAAGTAAAGATAAACAGCAGGAAAAAGGAAAAAAAGGATTTCAGAGATTGGTAAAAGTATTCCCTGTTGACAAGGTTGTCAACTCGTGTCTGACCATAGGGGCGGTGCTCATCTCTATTACTAAGCCAAAGAGCTAGTGTTGTCAGAAACTACTCTGTGATCATGTGGCCAGCATGATTGCACAGAACACTGTTACCTTCCTACTGAAGTGGTACTCATTTATCTACTTGCATTTTTATGCTTTCAAATTGCTAGGTTGGCAGAAGCTGGGACTAATGATAGGAGCTCACCCCATCATGCAGCACTCAGGCCTTTCAATCTTGTAATCAACAGAGTCAGTGTCTTAACCACTTGAGCTACTGCATCCCTATCCCAGAGATACAGAATAAATATTTTATTATAAATAGAAAACAGTCTACTACTAACGGTTGTTCACCTATCTGACTGTTCTTCAAATGTACATGATATGTACACAGCACATATGTACATAGCTCATCTCTTCTAGGACATTTATATTCCCACTCACATATTGCTTAGTAATGACAGAGGTTTGTGCTTTCTCCTTTTCCATTCCTTCTCACCTCACTGATTACATCCTCTTGCCATAAAGATGTGCATAAGTATTTGCTAAGTGAAGTAACTCTCCATGCATGCGATGATGTGGCTGAATTCTGCAAAAGCTTATGTAATATAAGATTTTTTAAGGGTAGATATGTCTTTTTTTCTGCAAAAGATTAACACTGTTGTTGTTGCATGCCTTCAAGTCATTTTCCACTTATGGCAACACCATCGTAGGGCTTTCTTGGCAAATTTCTTTGGAGGGGGTTTGCCTTTTCCACCCTCTGCGGCTGAGAGAGTGTGACTTGCCCAAGGTGGGTGCTACCTTCTTGAAAACTTTAAAAACTGTTCCTTGTAAGTAAGTAAGTAAGTAAATATAAGTGCTCAGAAGTGTTGCCCTCCCAAACCATCTTTGTACTTCTCTTCAGTACAAATCCTTTCCACATTGTCACAACAATAGCTGCTGTTTAGTTTTTTTGATAGTCTAATAATAATAATAATAATAATTTTTATTTATATCCTGCCCCTCTGCAGAGCAATCGGGGCGGCTTACAACATTACAATTTCCATTAAACAAAACATAAAATCCCGAATCCCACCCGTCCTTTAAGAAGTAAGGGTTCTTCTTACTCTAGGCCCAATGGTGCTGGGCTTAGTGTCTCTCCCCCAGATGACATCAGATGGTAATGGAGGGAGGGCTCTTCTTCTGATTTTAGGCCTGATGGTGCTGGGCCTAGTGTCTCTCCCCCAGATGACATTGGATGGTAATGCAGGGAGGGCTCTTCTTATTTTAGGCCTGATGTTGCTCAGCCTAGTGTCTCTCCCCCAGATGACATCCTGTGGTATTCTTCTCTTAGGTATATTTGACCTAGTAGGACATGTGTGAGAAAAATAATTCAAATGCCCACAAACAAATAAATTTGAAATACCTTAATAAGCTTCTGTATATCCTCTCCCTTTGCCTTTCCCACCTCCGAAGCTTATCGCACTGCTTTTCTAATTGGCTTACCTCTTCTGATTTAAATTTTAATTCAGGCAGCATCCTGATGTTATCACAGTGATTTTGCTGCTGAATCCACTGCCCGGGTCCATCCCTGCTCCCAGAGGTGCTTCGGTGGCCATTTTCTTAAGCCGGAAAACACCTGGTTTCGAAAAGAGGTGCACTGAACACTCCTGGGAGCAGGGATGGACCCTGGATAATAATAATAATAATAATAAATTTTATTTTTACCCCGCCTTTCCATGAATATGATCAAAGCGGCTTACAAAAAGTTAAAATTGTTACAATATAAAGATTAAAAACATCGGTGCAGGAATCAAATTACAAACAATCCGGGGTCAATAAGAAAACACATGGGGCAGAGAAAGAAAAAATAAAAAAAAAATGGATGGACCCAGGCGGCAGATTCGGCAGTAAAATTACTGTGATAATATCACAATGCTGCTCGAATTAAAATTAAAATTGGAAGAGGTGGGCCAAATGGTGGTGCCAGTGGGCACTGGGTAGTATGTTTAGGATCCAGGTAAAACCTGGTTATTTGGGAGATATGGAAAACCTAACCAGGGCTGGTTTTCCCATTAGACAGAATGAGCCACCTGCCTTAAGTGGCAGAGCACAAGTAACAACTAAGCACACCCCTGTCCTGCCAGGAAAGACCCAGTCCACTTGTCTAGAGTGATTTGTTGACAACTTTCTGTGGCTAGCATTGCTTTCCATAGAGTCTGCCCACTTTGCTTCCCACTAAGAGTAAGATAGAAGACATCTGGCAGGGGTGTAGCTACAAGAGAGGGCATTACCCCACCAAATACAAATTCTCCCCACAATTAAATTTGCTTTCAGCCCCTAATTTTCTAGCATTTTAGCAATTTAAATCTTCAATTGAGCATTTAGGAATACAGTTTAGGCATCCAAAGGGGTAGGCTCAGTTATCAAACGAATCTGAAGTCAGCAAGTATGAGTTCTAGCTGTGAATAATTTTCAGTGTCTCAGTCTCTGAAATGCTAAAAAATTGGGAACTGAAGGAAAATTTCATTGGGGGGAATTCTTAGTTGAGGTGGACAGTATCCCCATTTTGCCTCCCCCCCATACCAACATCCCATCAGGTGGGATGCAATAATGGGTAATTATGGTGGACTGTATTGGCAATGATGGTAGGACAAAATTGACACTTTCTTGCCATCTCAGAGTAGCAATGAAAGAGCTTGGTTTGCTCCTGAAGTATACCTTAACCTTTCTGAATGCTATCTGGTTCCTGTTTTGCCCAAATCTTTTTTTTTTAATACTTTCTTTGTATTACACCTCCCAGAGTCCATTGAATCATGGAATCATAGGACCATCCAGTTCAACTCCCTGCCATGCCGGAATACACAATCAAAGCACTGCCAACAGATGGTCATCCAGCCTCTGTTTAAAAACCTCCAAAGAAGGAGACTCTTACACTCCAAGGCAGCATATTCCACTGTCAAACAACTCTTACAGTCAGGAAGTTCTTCCTAATGTTTAGGTGGGATCTCTTTTCCTGTAGTTTGAATCCATTTCTCAGCTTGCTCCATTCTCAACATGACATCCCTTTAATATTTAAACAGGGCTATCATCCCACAGCCAGCAAACCACTGGCCATGGTTGCTAGCAATTATAGGTGATGTAGGCCCTGTGAGCACTGAATCAGGGCTGCAGCAACCACGTGCTGTGGCCCTGATCCTCCTTATTGCTGTTCCAAAAAGAGTGGGCAAATGCAGCTCCTTTTTGGGGTGGCAAAAAAGCCACCCTTAGAGCCACCGCGGCAGCTCTTTTATGACCCTTTGGCACAGCGTGTGTGCATGCTGCACCAACGAGGCACCCTGATGTTGCGTGCCGTGCAGTCAGGCACGCAGCATTGGGGTGGAGTCAGGGCGGCTGGTGTGTAGTCGCCCCACCCCAACTCCACCCCCAGGCTGGCCCTTTAAGCCGGTCTGCATCGGCCTATAGTCTAGTTCTCAAAACTTTCTTATTAACCAGATACTCTGCAGTATAGCAAACATTTCAAATGTGCCTAAAATGAACTTGTGTCGATCATTGGTTGCAAAGCATTTTGAGAATGCAATGAGTATAGTGAGGGAATGTGGACATGCAATGTTTGTAAGACTACTCCTCTACAGACTCCCTGTCAAACATATTCTAAGCCTTTTTATTAATACAAAGGGCAAATACACACAATGAAACCAGTCATTAAATTGTGCAATAAATGTTAATGATATTCTAACCATGGATTTTCTGTGATTTAATATTTATACAGAGCTTTAAGTCATATTTATAATTCCACTAATCATGAGTTTCTTGCTTTGAAAATGCTTGCAATGCTAAGAATACAAATTCATGTCAGCCCTCCTATTGAGCAAAAGGGTAGTTTCCAAAAAGGGCCAAGGTCTTTATTTTCAGGCCCACCAAACACTGAGCACTATCTAGCATTAGGTGACTCTGTAGTGAACTGCCCAATGGCTTTTAAGTCAGGATTTTTATTTTCTTGGTGGGAGCAAAATCCATTATCTTCACAGTTGGTATATTGTTGTTGTTGTTGTTGTTAATTGCCCTCGAGTCGATCTTGACCCATGGTGACCCTATGGATGAGGCATCTCCAAGACCCTTTGTCCTTCACTGCTCTGCTTAATTCCTGAAGACCCATACCTGTGACCTCCTTAATAGAGTCCTTCCATCTGGCAGGTGGCCTTCCTCTATACTTCTCTCCACCTTTCCTGACATTATTGTCTTTTCCAATGAATCCTCACTTCAGCCTCAGTTTGATCATCATAGCTTCCAAGGAGGTTTCCAGCTTGATCTGTTCTTAAAGACTCATCTGTTTGTCTTTTTGGCTGTCCATGGAATCCTCAACACTCTTTTCCAGTAACACATATCAAATACACTGATTTTCTTCCTATCATCTTTCTTAATTGTCCAGCTCCCACATTCATACATGGTAATAGGTAATACGATGGCTTGTATGATTCTGACTTTTGTGCTGAGTTGTATGTCTTTGCATTTTAGAATCTTTTCTAGTTTTTTCACAGCCATCCTCCCCATTCTTACTCTTCTGATTTCCTGACTGCAGTCCCCATTTCTATCAATGTCAATAATAATAATAATAATAATAATAATAATAATGATAATAATAATTTTATTTATACCCCGCCTTTTGCAGAGCAATCAAGGAGGCTTACAACTAAAATAAATTGAGTAAAACTATCCCAGGATAAACAAATGTTTGATCCCAGGTATGGGAATTCTTTTACTGTTTCTATTTCTTCATTGTCTAGGTTGAATTTGTGAAGGTCCTTGGTGGTCATTATTTTTGTTTTCTTTATGTTCAACATTAAGCCTGCCTTAGCACTTTCTTCTTTGATCTTCCTTAGTAGGTGTTCCAGGTCTGTGAGGTTTTCTGCTAGTATTATGGTCTTATTTTCATATCTTAGATTGTTGGTATTCCTTCCTCCTGTTTTTACTTCTTCTTTTGTGTCCGAGGGGGGATGCAGACCAGGGCATCCAGGACGCCCTGGTCCGGAGCGCTGCGGGGCCATGGCAGCCGCACCGCGGCGCTCCTGCGGCATCCCTGGAAGGAGCGCTAAATCAGAGCTCCTTCCTCAAGACAGCGAAAGTGCGCCCTAAACGCGTAGGGCGCACTTTCGCTGTCTTTTCCGCCGCAGCGCATGTGGTTGCTGCGGCGGGAGGTTGCCTTGGAAGCGCCGGCCGTGTGGAGGGCCAGCAGCTTCCAGGGCGACCTCAGGAAGAGGAAGGGACGCCGCGCGTGCGGCTGCCCCTCCTCTTCCGGGTCTCAGAGACAGCCCTATTAGCCGTCTGCCGAGGCCCCAAGTCTGCTTTTTTATAATATATTCTGCATACAAATTCAACATATATGGTGAAAAGATACAGCCTTGTCTGACCCCTTTGCCAACTGGGAACCATTCTGTTTCTCTGTGTTCTGTTCTTACAGTAGCCTCTTGTCCTGAGTACAGACTCCTCATCAGGACTATCAGATGTGTTGGCACTCCCTTGTCTTTAAGGGCATTCCATAGCCTTTCATGATCTATGCAGTCAAAGGCTTTGCTATAGTCTATAAAGCATATGCTGATGTTCTTTTGGAATTCCCTGGTGCACTCTATTAGCCATTGTGTGTTTACAATGTGGTCTCTAGTGTCTCTTCCTTTCCAGAACCCTGCTTGTTTTGTTTTCCATATCTATTGACATATGTTGGTTAGCACTAGAGTTAACTCTGTCAATGTGGACTGTAGCAGTTCAACTGGAATATAATCTGTTCCTGGTGATTTGCTTTTCAGTATTTGTCTTATTGCAGTTTCCACCTTGCTTTTTAGAATTTGGGGTTCATCTTCATATAGCTCTTCATTCCATGTGTCCTTCATTTTGTCATCTCTTTTGTATAATTCTTCTCTGTATTGCATTCAACGTCTTTTTATTCCTTCCTGGTCTTGAATAAGTTGGTATATGTGACTTGTCCAACCAAGTTACCAGTGTGAAGTTGAAGGCTTTCATGGCTGGCATTCATGTTTTTTGTGGGTATTTTGGGCTGTGTGTCCATGTTCTAGAAGAGTTTCTTTCTGACGTTTCCAGTATAACAAACAAGCAGAGATCTTTAGCAACAACTTGGTAAAAGTGCAGTGATGGAGATATATATAGGTGAGTGAAGCCTAATACCTAGTGGTCTTTAAAAGCAAGATGTAACCCCAGACACTCAACCCAACTATTACCAGCAGTCCTGTTCTCAAATATGATCAGATAATTAAGTATTCATAGCAATGAAGCTATTTCTAGCCCTGCTTCCCTTAGATCATTGTGTGCCTGTTGTTTGCCTTCACCCCTCCCTTGGCGCCAAAGAGTCCATCCCCACTGCCTCTAGGCATCTTGTGAGAAGCCTCAGCAGGTGAAAGTGCTGCAGCTGGGAGGTCTTTCTTTGTAAGTTAGGGGGGATGCAGACGAGGGCGTCGGAGATGCCCTGGTCCGGACCGCCGCTGGAGTTCAGCCTCCGGACGGCGGCGCATCCCCGGCGCATCTAAAAGGACCGCCAAAATGGCGATCCTTTTAGATTCTGCCAAAAGTGCGCCCTAACAGCGGGGGGCGCACTTTCGGCGGCTCAAACGCCGCGGCGCGTTCGGCTGCCGCGGTGTGAGGGCAACCGGGAGTCGTCGGCCGTGTGGACGGACGGTGCTTCCGGGTGCGCCCTCAGGAAGAGGAAGAGCCGCCGAACATGCGGCGGCTCCTCCTCTTCCGGGCCTCGGAGACGGCGCAATTAGCCGTCTGCCGAGGCCCTTACTCTGTCTGCTTCTCATTAACTGCAATGACCTGGCTGTAGCTGTATCACCCCTGGGGGTAGCTTTCTATAGATCATTGTACTTAAGCCAGTACAAAATACAAGTTCACTCTATATCTTGCCACAAGCTACAAAATGGGACTGGACAGTAACTGAGGCAAGCCTATGATTGCTTTTGAGATGAGTCCATGCTGGCAGAAGGATTCTGGGAGCTGAATCTCAAAACTGGAACTCTATAAAGTTTTGTGTCCTCCTATCTGTCATGGATGCCATTATATTCATTTTTCTTAAAAGCGATTTTTCAAGCTTTGTATCTACCCACTCATATAGATGTAGCACTACCCTGTCCACCTGTAGAATAATTGGTATACAGAACTATTTGTGGATATATGTACACTACATAGTCAGAGCCAATTTCTAATCTCATTTTATGAAATCCTGGCACTTGTAGATTGGTGAGGTACTTGGAACTCTTTGTGGATAGCCACTAGAGCTCCCTATCAGAGAATTCAAAGTATCTTGCTAAATTATAGATCACATGATTCTGTAGAATGGAATCAATGCAGTTAATTTGGTATCAAACTGCTATACCTGTATAGTGAAGATATACACTGGTTGCATCCACACTGTAGAAATAATCCAGGTTGACCCTAGTTTAACTGCCACAGTTCAGTGCTGTGGAATTCTGGGGACTGTCATTTTGTGAGATATTTAGCCTTCTCTTTCACAGAGCTCTGGTGCTACAACAAACTACAATTCCCAGAATTCCATAGCATTGAGCAATGACAGTTCAAGTGGAGTCAAAGTAGATTATTTCTTCAGTGCAGATGCAGCCTCAGTAACTAAGGGGGGAAGCAGACTGGCGGCACGGGGCTGCCCTGGGAAGGTGCGCCACAGGACCGAGGCATCCCCACGCCTCGATCCTGCGGTGCTCCTTCCCCATCCCTGAAAGGAGCGCTAAAATAGCGCTCCTTTCACAAGTCAGTGAAAGTGCACCGCAAAAGCTTGCGGCACACTTTCACTGACTTTTCTGCCGCAGCGTGTCTGGATGCTGCGGCGGGAGGTTGCCCCCGGAGCGCTGGCCATGCGGAGGGCCAGCAGCTCCGAGGGCAACCTCGGGAGGAGGAAGGGGTGCTGAGCGTGCGGCTGCCCCTCCTCTTCCTTGCCTCGAGGACGGCTCTATTAGCCATCTGCCGAGGCCCCAAAATCCTACTCTGGTAATCCAAACCAGAGTAGACCCACAGAATCAATAGGATTTACAGACATGTTGATTCTCCCCTTTATAGTGGATATACTTGAATTGAGACTATCCATAGAATTCAGGCCACTGAGCCCAATATGTAAGCATATCAATAATAATCACTTTTTAATGGGAGAAAATATTCATTTCATTCTAGTACATTGGGATGGAGTATGGTGGGCCATATTTTATTTTTCCTTGGAAAGGGAAAGACTATCAGCCTTCCCCTTATGCTGTTTCAGTTATCATACATCCATGATGGTGAACCTAAGGCATGCATGCCAGAGATGGCACATGAAGCTATTTTCTCCACCACATGGAGGGTGGGGATGAGGAGGAAGAGGTGCATGCCTGTTCCTCCTCCTTTCCGGATGTCCCAGGCTGTTAGCTGCTTCTCCAGAGGCAGCTAAAGACAGAGGACTCCACAGGGGGAGAAGGAGGAAGAGGCATGAGCCTGTTCCTCCACCTTCCAGACCCTCTCCAGCCTTCAGCTGCCTCTCCGGAGGATGGAGATGGTGTGAGGGAAGGAGGAAGAAGAGGCGTGTGCTCATGTCTCATTAAATACCATGTTATAGTAAATTGGTGGCCCTAATATAAAATGGCAAAATCAAGGTTTGTCTTTTGCAATTTATATATTTTTTGAATATTTTCAGTCTGTGGATGCTTGAATCAGTGGATAAAGAATCTGTGGACATGGAGGGCCGACTGTATAAGAATTCTAGGTGTGAATGATTTTCAATGTCTTGCTCTTTGTAATGCTAGAAAGTTTGAGACTGAAGAAAAATGTAATGGGCGTGGGAGAATTCTTATTTGGAGGTCAATGCCGTCATTTTGCCCCTCCTCACTACACCTCTGTCTGGCTCTCAGTTAGGATATCCACATGCCCTACTTTACAGTGCTTCATTTGAAGGGGCATCCTTCAAACATCCTTTCTTTCAGAGATGGGGATATTTTTTTTTTGCACTTCATATAATTTGGCTCCATTTCCATCAGGCCCACCCTGCTGGTGTGTGATCTGTAGTCCAAAACATGTAGACTACTAGAGATTCCCCATTATTGCTATGTTTGAAGTGCCATCCAGTCCAAGGCTAATTTGAAGATAGAAAATCCTAAGAAAGAAGAACAGAGGCCTAGAAGTTCCCAATCAGCAGTTAGCACCATGACAAGCAGAGTAAACAGGCATGAACCTGGTCATGATCTTTCTCTTTGTGAGATGGATTGTGCTTCTGATTGAATTACAATGTGTGACCAGTATTTTGTACCAGCTACTTAGATAAGGATAAGTGAATACAGAACAGTTGTTGCTGTTGTTAACTGCCATCGTGTCAACTTTGACTTATGGTGACCCTATGAATGAGATTCGAAGGCAGGTAACAGCAACAACAATGAATGAGAAATTGGCAATCCACTCAACAGCTCTACTCAGGTCTTGTAAACTCAGGGCTGTGACTTCCTTGATTGAAGGGGGAAGCACATGAGAGCTTCCCAGACGCCGCCGGATGGAGCGCCGCGGGAGCGCAGCCTCCGCATCACGCTGCTCCTGCGGCGTCCCTAAAAGGAGCTCCAAATTGGCGCTCCTTTTAGAAGACAGGGAAAGTGCGCCCTAAACGCGTAGGGTGCACTTTCCCTGTCTTTTCTGCCGCAGCGTGTGAGGATGCTGCGGTGGGAGGTTGCCCCCAGAGCGCTGGCCGTGAGGAGGGCCGGCAGCTCCGAGGGCAACCTCGGGAAGAGGAAGGGGCGCTGCGTGTGCGGCTGCCCCTCCTCTTCCAGGGCTCGGAGACGACTCTATTAGTCGTCTGCCGAGGCCCTGAGTCTATCCACTTGCAATGTGGTCTTCTTCTTTGCCTACTACTTTTTATCTTACTAAGCATTATTTTTTCCCCTAGTGAATCATGTCTTCTCATGATATATCCAAAGCACGACAATCTTAGTTTAGTCATCTTGGCTTCTAGGGAGAGTTCTGGCTTCATTTGGGCGGTTCGACAGTGGAACACACTCCCTCGGAGAGTAGTGGAGTCTCCTTCCTTGGAGGTCTTTAAGCAGAGGCTGGATGGCCATCTGTCAGGGATGCTTTGATTGGGAGTTTCTGCATGGCAGGGGGTTGGACTGGATGGCCCTTGTGGTCTCTTTCAACTCTATGATTCTATGATTCTATGATTCATTTAGTCTATGCCCATTTATTAGTGTTTTTAGCAGTCAATGGTATTCATAGAACTCTTTTCCAGCACCACATTTCAAATGAGTTGATTTTCTTCCTATCAGTTTTCTTCATTGTCCAGCTTTCACAACCATACAAACATTTAACAGTATAAGTTCCAGTTATTTTAATTGTTTGGCATTTGTGATTGCTACTTAGTCACAATTATGACACAGATGCCACACTTGTAACTCTCTGGCCCCAACCTACTTTACTGCACATCAGCTTCATGAGAAGAAGAAGGTCCTTTCTGCAAGCAATTGGAGCATGGGTGAATGATTATTTCCATCAGGTTTGGGGAGGGGTCAGGCAAGGAGAGCTTACTTAGGGCTTCTACAGATGGCCTGTTGGGGCAGCTCTGAGCCGCTCCTGTTAGTGGTGAATTGGGGCTACAGCAACCCCATGTCATGGCCCTGATCCTCCCTTTTGCCTCTGTCCTGGACTATGGTCCTGATCCTCCCTTTTGCCTCTGTCCTGGACTACGGTCCAAACAAACGCTGATAAGGATGGTTAAACAAGGAAGGAGCTAAAAGGCAGGCTACAGACCTTTCTGTTAGTTCCCAAGAAGCACACCAGTACCAAAGCCAGGGTCAGGATTCCAGAGTTCACAATAGCCAGTTCAGTTCAAGGTCAGGGCAGTCAGAAGGTAACAAGCATCCAGTCCATTCCAAATTCAAAGGTTCACAACACACAAGAGTTCCAAAGAACAAGGAGCTAGTGCTGACACTATTCCACAAAAGAGCTGCAATAAGCTCTAGCACTGAGTGGCCCTCTCCCAGGTGATTAAGTAGGAGATTCCCTCCTCCGTGCCAGCTGAGGCTTATTAGACAATTGCCTCTCTGCAAGCCTCCTGGACCGACACACGCAAGCACTCTCTGTCCTGTGTTGACTGAAGGAAGGCACTTCCACACTTGTTTCTTCCTGCTCCTTACCACTAGGCTGCTGTGCCTCTCTAGGGATCCTACTAGTGCTAGGACCTGGCTGCTCTTCCTCCTCTGGGGCTGGGAGGACAGGGCTGGGATCTAGCAGGGCAGGATTAGGACCTGGTAGAGCCTCCCTTTCCTCCTGCACTGGAGTAGGCTCCTCCTCCTCCTCCGAGTCCAGCTCCTGACTGACCATGACAGCCACTCCCAAAAGAGTGGCAAAATGCCACTCCTTTTAGGGGTGGCAAAAGGCCACCCTAAGAGCAAGCACCGCAGCTCTTCTGCACTCTTTTGGAGAAGCATGTGTCCTGACGCTGTGTACTGTGCAAACGGCTGTACGGTGTCAGGATGGCGTCGGGATGGAGTTGGGGCAGTTGGTGTGTGGCTGCCCCACCCCAACTCTACCCCCAGGCCGGCCCTTTAGGCTGGTCTGCAATGCTCCTTAGTTAGGTATACTTCGGGCCTCTACAGAAGGGCGGCTGTGGGCTGCCCTGAGAAACCATGGATTGGGACCAAGGCTGCCCCATGCCTCAGCCCTGATACACCCTTATGGCACCTCTGAAAAGTAGTGCTAAAATAGTGCTCCTTTCAGAGGAGCCAAAAGGGACACTGGAAGAGGCTCCGGGCACCTCTTCCATGCTCCTTCTGGTTCAGCGTGTCTGGACACTGAGCCGGAAGGACATCATTGGAGCACCTGCTGTGTGCAATGACGGGCACGCCAATGACTTCCTCAGAAAGGGGTTGGGGCATCCGGCTTCTGGCTGCCCCTCCCCTTCCAGGGATTTGAAGATGGTGCTTTTCGCTGTCTGCATCCCCCCTTCATAGCTGAAACAGAGTACTGCCCCTTATGATTATTAAATGTGCATCTATACAAAGACTATGTAATGTACACATATTGTTGTTAGCTGCCTTTGAGTTGATCTGGATTCATGGCGACCCTGTGAATTAGATGTTTCCATGACCCCCTATCCTCTACTTCTCTGCTCAGGTCCTGTAGGCTCAGGCCCATGGTCTCCCTGATTGAGTCTACCCATCTGGTATGTGGTCTTCCTCTCTTTCTGTTGCCCTCCACATTTCCCAGCATCATTGTCTTTTCTAATGAGTTGGGCCTTCTCGTATGTGGCTGAAGTACAACACCCTCAGTTTAGTCAACTTGGCTTCCAGGGATAGTTTAGGCTTGAGTTTTAGGACCCATTTCTTTGTCTTATTGGCCATCCACAGCACTCTTGTCCAGCACATCTAAAATGAATTAATTTTCCTTTCTATCTGCTTTCTTCACTATCCAGTTCTCACACCTGCACATGGTACATTAGCACATATAAACTGAGCACAAATCTCTGCCCTTTTTTGTCCTCTATTTTAGGTGACACATTTCCCATACACAATTATAGTGCTATGATTCCACATTAACTGCCATGGTTCCATCCTATGGAATCCTAGGCTTTGAATTTTAGGAAGGGACACTTGACTTCTCTTCCAGAAAATTGTATAGACCCACTAAACTAGAAACTTCAGGGTCCCATAGGGTGGAACCATGGTATTTAAAATAAAATAATAATGCTATAATTGTACAGTGTGAAAGGGCCACAGATGTGATAGGGCTTACCTGTCAACATGTATCACATGCTGTTCTTTTTAGTACATACCCAAAAATGCTGAATGGAAGATTCTTAGCATGGTGTAGTCTGGGGGTATGCTATTTTGTTCTAGTTAGGATGACACACTAGCTTTACAAATTGCCATTATATGCTCAAGTGATTCAGGAAGATGACCGAAGATGTTGTCCTTCTTAACTACTCAGACGCTGCTTTAGGGAATATTGATTATTTCAAACTATCTGTTGCTTTTGTCTACTGAATTGGCTTGCATTTTTATTATCTTTTGAAACATTTTTGATCACATGGGGGTCTCTTTCAAGACAATGTTGTCCATTTCTTCAAAGACTGTGTGTGATTGCTTTGCCTTTTATAAGCGCTCACACTGGTAAAGGTCGCTAGTTAAGTACTTTCTCTCAGAGCCTAATTCTGGAAACAGATTGAGTGCTGCAAATGGCCTTGCACCTTGTCCTATTAATGTTCACCCAGACACAGTGAGTGAAAAATGAATTCAATTTACTAGCAGACCTGAATGGCAGAACCTGTATCTTAGTTTGTAGGAGGGCATGCCTGCATGCTGACTGTCTCTATTCTTGGAAGGGCACTCTAGAGCATATCTGAAAGAAGTTGGAGATGGTTCAGTAAACAATTTCAGACTTACCAGGGACAAGGCATTGATTTAACCCTACCAACATTCAGGCTATATGTGCCATATCACTCAGAACATGGAGTTATAGAATACCAATTGTTCATTGTGTATTGAATTTTGTTGTTTTACTATGTTGAAAATACCCCAGAATGACTGAGGAAGACTAGTGTAAAAATATTAAAGAGCAAAAGAAGGATAATGTTGCCACTGAGTATGGTAAAAGAAAAAGGGAAGCAATTCAAATCAGAAAATCAGAGGTTTTTTTTTCAGTGGAAGAAAACATATATAGCAGATTGACTTATTAGTACTCTGGCTCAGTGGTCAAGTTCTGTGGCAAATGAATACTTGGGATAATAATCAGGGTTATGACCATTGTTTCAGCCTTGTATTTCCACACCTTTATCCACATTTTGGTACAGAGCCTATGTGTGTAAAAGCTACCATATATACTTGACTATAGTCAACCTCATGTATAAGTCAAGGGCATGTTTTGAGGCCAAAATTATGGAATTTGATATGATCTGTGGATAAGTCGAGGGTAAAACTTTGGGGCATATAATAAAGGATCTAAAGGCTAAAGCAAAGGAAAACAACATCAAAGAACTTACAAAATTCCAGTAGGCATAACTGTGCACAACCTAAAGACTGGATAAATGAGAGAGTTGAGCAGCGGGATGGGTAAGTGCTTCCAGGATAGAATATACTCTTGCTTTTCACCAAGGGATGGTTCCTTTATTTAATATATAAGAGTTAAAGTAAAGTACTTACAATGACCTGTGAATAAGTCGACTCAGGTTTTTGGGGTCAATTTTGACTAAAATTTCTAGATTTATACATGAGTATATACAGTTTTCATGTACATGTGGGGTATCTGGGACTGTAACCTACATGTAAGATCTGGGAAGAGGTTGAGAGATTAGCTTTTAGGAAACATAACAGTATCCAGAAACCCACAGTCAGTAACTATTATGTTGGCTATAGGATTCTTGGAACTGTAATCTAAAAAGTAATCTTTCTAAACTCTGATTCAGCTAGCATATAGACCCTGAAGAATTTGAGCTTGAAGATGTTATCATGACCATTTGGATGACATGTTCACTATCCATGAACTTCATTTTATTGATCATAATAGTACGAAAAAAGCAAGTTAGATGTGTAGCACAATAAAGGGAGGTAGAAGATATGTAGCTATTGGGTATGTGTGTATGAATGAATGAAGTGTACCCCAAGGAAAAATTCTATCCTCCCAAATTTTCTTGGCATCCAAAGAAAATGGGCATGTAAAGTTACAAAGGGAATGTAAACAGTGAAAACATATGTTCTAAGTGTGAATGGTTTTCAGTGTCTCGCTCTATGCAACACTAGACATATGGACGCTGAAGGTAAATTTCATGGGGTGCAGAATCTTATTTGGAGGTTAGTGTCCTCATTTTATCCCCCAATAGATACATCCCAGGCCTAAATATCTTAAAGATGCCAAATCAGGTCAGATTTTGGAAGCTAAGCAGGGTCAGCCCTAATTAGTACTAGAATGGGAGATCGCCAAGGAATGCCATTTGCTGTGGGCTGTATTTCACAGGAAGGAACTGGAAAAACCACCTCTGAGTATTTCTTGTCTAAGAAAACCCTGTAAAATTCATGGAGCCACCATAAGTTGACAAATGACTTGAAGATACACACATATACATGCACGCGCACACGCACATGCACACACACACAGATACACCACTGATAGGTAGTGAACATATTTGTTGGAAACAAAAGTAAACAATAGATGAAAAAGCAGGCCTGAGGAAAATATATATATATATTTGAAACTAGGCAGTAGATATAAGATGGCCAGACCCATTATACTGACATTTGTTTCAAGTAAATTGCTAAGACCCACCAATGAACCTACCTTTCTATAGCGGTAGTGATAAGATGCTCCTGTGAGGCAAAAGACTAAACATTAGGAAGAACTTCCTATCAGACTATGCTGATGGAGCACGTTCTGTTTTCTTCTGCTCTAGAAACTACCAGTGGCATCACTAGGATTGGTGTGACCCAGTATGGTAACCCATGGTGTCACCCCCGCATTGACCTCCTCCTCCCATTTTGCACCATGCAGAATCCATAGCAATGCTTTTTTGCACTCATGTTACTCAAAAATTGTCATTCCCATATGCCACTGAATGTCATGCTAATAATTGTGACATAAACAACTAGCAAAATTAAAAACTATACCTTCAAATGACAATATCATATGCACAACCTAAATATATTTACATATCCATAGTGAAGGTTTGGTTTAATGGGGTGTTTTTAAAATTTAAAAAGTTTTTTTTAAATCAAATTTTAATTTTTTTAAACATTAAAATTTTGAAATTTGAAATGTTAATTTAAAAAAATTTCTGGAGCCTCTTCTTTCTCCTCCCATTGAGCTTCACCCCACTATCACAATTTCTTAAAGCATTTTAAAGGGAAGCAGGTGAATGCCACAGCCTGTTTCTGCCAAAAGGTAGGTGTTTGAGGAGCAGTGGTATCACCCTCCTTTTAGGTGTCACCTGGTCCAGTCCGCATCCTCTGCACCCTCTAGTGATGCCACTGGAGATTAGGACATGGAATAATGGACTTAAACTATAGGAAAAGAGATTCCATCTAAACATCCTGTCAGTAAGAGCTTTTTGAAAGTAATATACACTGTCTCAGAGTGTGGTGGAGTCTCCTTTGGAAGTTTTTAAACAGGGTCTGGGTGGCCATCTGTTGGGAGTGCTTTGATTCTGTGTATGCACAAAGAGTGCATGGCAAGGGTTGGACTGGATGACCCTTGTGGTCTCTTCTTACTCTATGATTCTATGATTAACTTAACTTTAAAGTTAATGAAGACATTAAAATATTCTAGATTTTCCACTGCCTTGGTGGAAAATGGATTCCCTTTGGGAACAAAGACAGGATATAAGTGCAATAAATCAATAAATAAAATTTTTACATACCTTGGCTTAGTCATTAATAAGAATGGAGACTGCACTCAAGAAATCTGAAATAATGTGGCTTCCAGCCACTTTGGGGGTGTGGCTTTTAGATGATACATGCTCTCAAAGTGGCCAGAAGCTGCACTGAGGCTGTGCTAAGGTGGTAAGAGCTGAACCTTTTAGAAGCGGATTAAATCCTCTCCTGCCAGTGGTTGCATGGGACTGTGGTGGCAGCCTGCTTTGGAAGCAGGCCATATGATCGCTGTGGTCCCAGCCCTAGGACTTGAAAGGGCAACTATGAAGAAACTAGACAAGATCCTTAAGTGTAAAGCTGTATAACTGAATACTAAAGTTAGGATTGTCCATGCCATTGTACTCCACATTTCTGTGTATGGTTGTGAAAGCTGGGCAGTGAAGAAAGCTAATAGGAAGAAAATGAACTCACTTGAAATGTGATCCTGGAGAAGATTTCTCTGGATACAGTGGACTGTAAAAAAGACCAATAAATGGGTCCTAGAACAAATCAAGCCTGAACTCTCCCTAGAAGCCAAGATGACTAAACTGAGGCTGCCATACTATCATAGGAAGTCATGACTCACTAGAAAAGACCATAACGCTTGATAAGATAGGAGGCAGTAGGAAAAGAGGAAGCCTGTATTACAGATGGATAGAATCAATCAAGGAAGCCACAGCCCTGAATTTGTAAGATCTGATCAGGGCTGTTGATGATGGGTGAGGTGGCTGTCTCTCATTCATGGGGTCGCCATAAGTCAAAGTCAACTTTATGGCAGTTAACAACAAAAATTGCTTGAAAACATTATTAGAATTCTTGATGATACAGAAGAACAAGCCTTCCCTAGGATGAATAAGTTGTTTACTTCTTATTTTGCAATAGTCACACAGGTATAAGAATATCCCCATTGCTGATTCAAGTATTATGTCCAGGTGCAGATCATCCTTAACCTCTTGCAGTTTTCCATCCCTTGTATAAATGCACAGAAAACTGATATCATAAGAGAATCAGATAAGCTAAGACTAGGAAGCTG
The DNA here is from genome assembly GCA_020142125.1 of Phrynosoma platyrhinos. Taxonomy (NCBI): domain Eukaryota; kingdom Metazoa; phylum Chordata; class Lepidosauria; order Squamata; family Phrynosomatidae; genus Phrynosoma; species Phrynosoma platyrhinos. The sequence continues at coordinate 44,179,527 of CM034701.1, forward strand.
TATTATACAACACAAAATAAGAAGAGGGAACTGGACACAATGCTGCCATTTTGAAAAGCAGTCTCTTGTTTTTATAAAGCACAATTCAGCTATTAATAAAATCCAGTTATTAATACATTTTGCTTTTTGTGGTTGTATCATATCCACTAATAGTCACTTCACAATACATTTTATTTAGAAGTCTTGCTCAGCTTCCTTTTCTTGGAAGGCAGGATGTTTCTTATGTTCTTGCAGTGGCTGACAATACTTAAATAAATTATGTAGCTTTCTGTTATTCCATGTCTATCACAACTAGATATGCTCAGAGCTATGGAAATATCAGATGCTGTTTACTAGTACTGTCCAGGAAAGGGCATGCAACTCAAAAGGGAAGCTTCATCAGCTATATTTTCTTACAACTTTTTGTCCAGTGCATTTTTCTTAGTCTGTTCACCTAGGCAGCTTGTTGTATACTGGCATGTTCTGTGTATGCTAAGAGAGCACTTTGATGCAGATGCTGGTGAAGATGTATTTCAGTGTTTTCTCATTATGTGCAATTTTGGCTACAGTCCAGTGCACAGTTCAAAGGAAGAAGAAATACCCAGAGATCATAAATTTCATTTTTTGGGGATCAATTTAATTTACTGTTCTGCACCAGATGGGATGAAAAGATGACAGACCTCTCATGCAATATCAGCCAAGGTTAAAAATGCAATTTCCAGTTTATTAAACTGCAGAAGGTCATACTTCAGTAATTGCATACCTACTATCATAGGTTCTCAAGAGACCATGGCATACCAGTGCAAAGAATCTATCATCTTCTAGGAAAATGAGTGATGCCCACTTTCCTGTAATACATGCTGCTATTTCTGACCTCACCTTCAATCATATAGAGAAATAATACATTTGTCTACCTGATTCTTTTCTTAGGAATGAATTCCTTGATGGTTTGATTCTAATCTCAGAATATTTTTTGCATACAGTTTATGCTTTACATTCATTCTCTTACTACACTCTTTGATATATAGTCAGCCCTCCATATCCACGGATTCCTTATCCACAGATTCAAACATCCACAGTTAGAATACAGTTGGCCCTCCATTTTTGTGGGGGATCTGTTTCAGACCCCCCCATGAAAATGGACACTCACCAATATTCAACCCCCATAGGCTTGAATGGGGTGTGCCCCATTGATCTTAATAGAGGTCGCCCCTCCGTGAATATTCAAAACCACGGACCTCAAGTCTGCAAGAAAAGAGGAGCAACTGTATGTTACAATATATTACAAAAAGCAAACTTTGATTCTGCCATTTTATATAAGGGGCACCATCTCTATGCCACTGTATTTAATGGGGCTGGAGCATCCACTGATTCTGAAATCCATGGGAGGACCTAGAACCAAACCCAGTGGCTATTAGTGGCCCCACTGTACATTACTGGCAGCTGTACATTTTAGTAAGACTTCATGTAAGCCAGTCTTCCCAATCCTGACGACCTCTGGATATGTTGGTCTACAACTTCCATCATGTCCAGCCAGAGGCAGCTGTGTATGGTGAGGATTACAGATTATATTGGGAGGCTGAATTTAGGGAAGGCTGAGTTCTAATATATCTGCATCAATGGCATGTGAACAGAACTGATTGATTTTGATTTTCATAGTGTTCTGTGTATTGTACTAAGATGAAGTTCAACAAGGATGAAATTAGTTCGTGAATTAAAGAGGAACAATTAATGGAGATGACTCACGCTTTGGAAATGAGCAATTAAAGCAACAATTTTTACTAGCAATGCTGTTGAATCAATTTTATCTATAAGAGCATGGGTTCCATGATTCAAGTTCTCAAGTGAAAATAAAATATTACATTCAACAACTGTAACCATTCCAAGGCCCTTATGATTTATTTGGTCAGTTCCCAGACCAACTAAGGCCCAAGGCTCTGTCAAAATGAAACAAAGGCCAAATCCACACTAGCAAGAAAATCCATATCCACCTCAATTCTGGTGCTGTTGGGACACATGATGTATGACTGTTTTGACAGTGAAAGCACTTCTTTTAGGCTTTGATGTGATTTAGAAAAACTCACTTTTTACTTTGCAGTTTTAGGAAAAAACAGCTTTTTTAAACATGTGTCCTGTGCCCAAATCAGGATCAGGGTGGAATCATTGGGTTGGGTGATTGGGGGTGGGACAGGTGGGTGGGACCCTCAAACGTGGCATCACCATTTTAAATGTTAATTTCCAGCTGGAGGATGTGTGTTACAATTGTTTGACTATTTATTACATTCTTACATTTTATTACATGATTGGATGGGAGGAGGGAAGAGGGAATAGGTGCACACTCTCCTGATGAGTTAGAAGTGTCTCTCACTAGGGTGGGAGGGGTGTAAGGGAATCGGATAGGGAGGGAGAAGGGAGTGCATGCATTCTTCTCTAATGAATCAGAAGAATCTCTCATTGGGGTGGGAGGAGTATGTGGGAGACATTGAAAATTTCTTCACTCACTCACGATCACTCACTCACTCAATCACTCATTTTTTATTTCTCCTTCACCTCAGGACTGCCACCCCCCTTGGGCTGAGGCCTACTTGCAAAGTTGCTCTGAAGTCAAGTGGTTCATGGCCAAAGGCTTCAGTCACCCCCCACCCCCTAGCTCTCTCCTGATCCTCTCCCTCTATCCTGCTCTCTCAGTCCTGGTGGACCACCCACCATTCATCCTTCAATGTGTGTGTGTGTGTGTGTGTGTGTGTAAACATTTAAAGTTCCCTTGCTTACTCATGATCACTCACTGGGATGTGAAAGGGGGAAAGGGATTGGATGGAGGAACCAAGGGATTGGAGAATGCAAAGTGAGTGGTAAGACAGAGAAAGGCTATTGGCTGATAGGTTTATAAATGCTGGAAAGATAAAAACAAAGCACATGGGAAGAAACACCCTTTTTGATTTTGGCCAAAGGAAATGTGTGCTATCAGTACAACTTGAGTCCAGATTTTTACAAGTCATTGTGGTGTAAATGGCGAGAATTCTGGGAAAAATACTATACACTGGATCTGGATTATTTTGCTGGTGTGAATTCAGCCAGAGTCACAGGTGAACCAAAACAATGGTTTATTAATTATAAAAAAAGATATTAAGCAGGATGCAGCAAAAACCCCAAGGCAAAGGCAAAGTTAGGTCATAGGGGAGGGTTAGGGGGGAATTGCCCCTCACAGTTGCCCACCCTAGCATGTGGCAAAACCTAAATAGACAGCTATTCCTTGTAATAGATATCTAGGCAAACTCAAATGAAAGCTTGGCTTTTTAATGTTTTGGATCCCTGCAAAATATTGGGGAAGGGGATAGTGTTAACTGTGTTCACGTGTGAGTGCACAAAATTGAAATCCGTCCCATCAGTTATCAGGTGTTACATATGCTTTTGTCCTGTCATAAGATAATGATGGGTAATCGTGACAGTATGATTTAAAAATGTTTTGCAATTGTGAGCTCAGACACAAGTGCTGAGATAAGTCAGGAAAGGAAGCGAATTCACTCAAGGTCATTTGTAAGAAAGCATCTGGCTAGCACAACAAAGAGAAAGAGGCAGTATGGGAAGGAAGAAGTAATGTGTTTATTAATTGTAACAAATAAGAACAAAGCCCCCCCCCCGCAAGTTTGAATTGTGTGTAATTTAATCATGTGATTGTAAAATTTGCTGCTCAGTTCTTTTTTTTTCAGCAGCAGCACTCATTTATTTATGAAATAAACTTG
>CM034701.1:44198293-44210527 GCA_020142125.1 Phrynosoma platyrhinos
CGGCTATCATATTACCTCTCAGCCTTCTCTTCTCCAGGCTAAACATCCTGTCGATGCAAACCAGATTTGCATTGGATTTTTTGGCTTCTACATCACACTGTTGACCCATCCCTAGATCCTTTTTCATATTGATTGCTTTTTAGGCAGCTGTTACCCATCCTATATTATGCATTTCATTTTTTCTGCCTAAAACTGTATGCATGTACAGTGGGGCCTCAAAATGTAGTATCTTATATTTATCCCATTTGAAATTCATTTTGTTAGTTTTGGCCTAGCTTTTCAATCTGTCAAGATCATTTGAATTCTGATCCTGTCCTCTGGAGTTTTAGCTACCCCCCTTAATTTGGTGTCATTAATTGATAGTCATGCCATTTATTCCATCCTCTAAGTCAGGGGTAGGCAACCTTTCCCCTTTAAGGGCTGAGGGACTTCAGCTCCCAGAAGCCTCAGCCATGTTGGCCAATAGTCTCATATTGGCCAATACTCCTGGGATTCTGGGAGCTGAAGTCTCTCAGCCCTTAAAGGGGAAAGGTTGCCTACCCCTGCTCTAAGTAATGTATAAAGATATGAGACAACACAGGACCCAGGACAAAACCCCGAGGAACCCCAAGGAACCTAGAATGATAGAATCACAAAGTTGGAAGAGACCACTAGGGCCATCCAGTCTAACCCCCTGCCATGGCAGTCCCTATCCACTCCTTCTCGTCCCAGTTCTTTCTGGATGGCCCAGTGTCAACACGTGTGTTTCGGACCAAAGTTGGAGGGTGTATAGTCTGGTGGAATTCCAGTTTCAAGAGATGATACTGTCTGGGATTAAGCAATCTGAGTTTCAGGAGTTGCTGAGAGGAGGAGGAAGAAAGAGAAAAAGGTAGAATCATAGACTTCATATAACCATAGAGTTGGAAGGGAGCACAAGGGCCATCCCTCCAACCCCCTGCCATGCAAGAATACACAATCACAGCACTCTTAACAGATGGCCATCTAGCCTCTGTTTAAATACCTCAAAGAAGGAGACTCCTCACCTTTATAGGCAGCATGTCAAACAGCTCTGTTAGGAAGATCTTCCTGATGTTTAGGTGGAATTTCTTTTACTGTAGCATGAATCCATTGCTTCACATTCTAGTCTCTGGAGCAGCAGAAAAATAAGCTTGCTCCAACCCCAACATGACATCCCTTCAAATATTTAAATATGGCTTTCATATTCAAGCAAGGCTCAAACGTGCAGGCAATAAAACCACAAACTCACACACACACCAGCAAGGGAGTAGGTACTTCCTGAAAAGTATATTTCAGGGTGAGTGAGGTCACCTTTCCTGAAGAGGTGCTAGGGAGGTTTTAAATTCTGATTAGATCAGTAGAAAGTCAGAGAGAGGGAGGGATCTGAGAGGCAAAGGAACCAAAATCTTCAGGGCTACAGCTGGAATTTTAATAGAGAGGTTAAACTAATGAAATTCTCTGGCTAAATCCTGCATGAGGGAGAGAACTCAGAGAGGGAGAGATTTCTTTTAAGCTACCATTTCAAGGTTCAGTTGGTTCAGCTTAAATGGAGCCAGACAAAGATCAGCCTGTAATTTTAGCAATGTTTCAGTATCAGAGCCCCAACTCAGGGGCTTTTGTACACTACACATTTGTAGTTCTGTGATCCCACTTTAACTGCCATGGCAACATCCTGTGGAACCTTGGGAGGTTCAGTTTAGGGAGGGGCATTTAGAAATTTCAGCCAGAGGGCTTTAGTGCCTTGAAAACTACAAGCCCCAGGATTCCATAGGATGGAGATGAGACAGTTCAATTGAAAATTTCATAGGACTATAATTATGTAGTATGAAAGGGTCCCAAGAGGCAGAATGCTTCTTCCAAGGGATCAGAGTTGTTTGTCAGAGACAGAAGTAGCAAGGAGACTCCTGACCCAGAATGAATTACCTTAACACTCAATCCCTTTTTATGAGTATGAGGATGGTGGTGGCAAAGGACAGAACCCTGACCTTTAAGATAAAGAAAACCAACAGCTTGGCTATGTGCCAATCTGTCTTTCCTTAAAGGCATTGCAGGGTACAGGCATACTTCAGTTAACAAAGCCTCTGACAAAAATCTCCTTTTTACCATGTCTTTTATGCCTGCCCAGCCCCGCTTCCCCTCCTTGTCCTTTGTGTAGCTGGGGAGGATTTTTTTTTTTAAAGCAGCATTGGCATTAGGACAGTGGCAAAGGTGTGCTGGAGAAACACAGATCTTTGGTGCTAGATTGCAGCAGTGTGTCTGGTAAACAATGCAATAAAAAATATGCTGAGAAAGAGAGAGGAAGAGCTATATTATTCTAGCTGATCTTATCCTAGCCATTTGGTCCTTCCTATGACAGGCAAGTTACACACCACCTCCCTCCCTTACTGAGTATGTGTGAACAGCAAAACAGAGGGCCTATTCACACTAAGGAAATAACTGATTTGGAACTGGTTTATTTCCATGATCTTCACACTCCCCCCAACTGCAATTGATGCAGATTGTGGGAACGGCAGCCAAAAAGCCCACTTAAACTGGTACATTTGGCACCTGACCCCTTAGTGTCTCTTTTTTAAAGAGCCACAATGATCTGCATCTTCAGCAATGTGAGTACGCTACCAAATTGATTCAGATCATGCTGCATCATTCCCGGAAATGGAGGTGCCTCCTTTTTAAATTGATACGGTGGCAAATGTGAATGGCAACAGGGTTAAAATGGCATGGAGAGATTTGATCATGGTAAATGTAGTAGGAACACCGAACCGATTCTGAATTGGTTCTGGATCAGTGTGGAGATGTGAATCTTTTCATTCAAAAAAGTAAGTGTAAATCATCCCAGAGAGAAAAGGAAACAGCAGATAAGCCTGTACCAGCAGATAACCCCTAGAATATTAAAAATGCATAGCTCTATACATTTGGCTGCCAATATAGAAATCATAAGAAAAGGGGAAGATGGTGAAAGATAGATGCCTTGTGCTTGATGGATTTTCATAGAAGTCTTCAAGAAGAAGCATTGCTGTTGCTGTTGCTGTTTCTATTATTATTATTATTATTATTATTATCATCGTTTCATTTATGTGCTGCCTTTCTTCCAAGGTGGGACCTAAGGCAGGTTCCAGAAACAAGAAGCGGTCCTTAGAAGGTTCAAAATGTTTTTGTTCACATATGCAAAGGTGACCTAATCTGTTTTATTTTTTTCATTTCACATATACATATTGTTAATTTTGATGTCTTTCCCCCAGAAACTTGTTGAACTGATTTTTTTTTTTTGCTAGTTTACATGTTATTTCTCTCTCTGGTATTAATTTCCTGTTAAAGAAGAACACATTTACTTTGTTAATTGAGCTACTGTATATACTTGTGTACAAGTCGACCTCATATATAAGTTGAAGGAAGGTTTTAGGGCCAAAATCATGGATTTTGATATGGTCTGTGGAGAAACTGAGGGTAGAATTTCAGAGACAGGTTTTAAGATTGGCTTGAAAGTGGACATGGAGGGGGGAAAAAAGAGAAGCTTGGTTTTCAGAGAAAATGCAAGGAGGAGGAGGAGGAGAAACAGAAGTTTGGAGATCATTTTGAAAGTAGAGGGAAATGGTTCAATGTAAAGAGGAGAAAAGGTTTCGAGATCGGCTTGAAAGTAAAGGGAAAAGGTTTGGTGATTGGCTTGAAAGTAGAGGGAAGATGATGAAATGCAATGAGGAGAAAAGGTTTGGGGATAAGCTTGAAAGTGGAGGGAAAATGGAGAGATGCAAGGAGCAGGAAAAGTTTGGATATTGGCTTGAAAGTGGAGGGAAAAGTTTTGAGATCAGCTTGAACGTAGAGGGAAAATGGGGAAATGCAAGGAGGAGGAAAGGTTTGGAGATTGGCTTGAAATTGGAGGGAAAATGGGGAAATGTAAAGGGGGGAAATGTTTAGAGATTGGCTTGAAAGTGGGGGGAAAATGGGGAAATGCAAAGAGGAGGAGGAGGAGGAGAGGTTTTTTATTTTTGCTTCTTTACAAAAAGGTAGTACTCTCAGTTTTTACAGAGTGCTTGGTCTGACAATCATCCACCTGAGGTGATCACCATGCCCATATAGCTATTGCCTAGGTGGGATACACACTGTTTCAACTCCTTCTTTGCAGCCCCAAGCCTCCAAGATATCTCTCAAACCCCCCATTTTTAAAAGGAAAATCCTAGGCAATTTTCAGCCCAAGAATGCTTGGTTTTTTCAACAACAAACACAATAACTTGCTTTATCACTTCTGGTCTGATGAAAACATACCTGTGTGGCCCCCTGTGTGGGTGGTTCAATAGCAATACCATGTACATTTCTATACTGCTTATTAGTGAACTCAGCACTCTCTAAGCAGTTTACAGTCTGTAATAATTTTATTGACTTATGAAAGGATGGAAGGTTGAGTCAACCTAGGAGCCCTGGGATTGAACTCACAACCCTGTGGCTGCAGTACCGGCATTTAACCACTGCACCGGCAGGGTTCCCTAATTGCCCTAATTGCCCAATTTGCAATGCTGACATCTTCAGGCACTGAACAATGTTTGATTTATCCCATTCCTTCTAGTTCTATTAGATTTTTCTCCATTTGAAAATGAATAAATAAATGAGTTATGGAACTGTCTCAGTGATGTGTGTGATGCTGGTCTCATACTTGTCACACTCATCATAATAGTGGCAAAATGGAATCTACTCAGGTGCATCCAATTCAACTGTGCAATGAAACAAGTGTGGTTCCCCATCCCATCACTTTAGACTGAGACAGTTAGGGTTCTTTGCTGTTGGTCAGCTAACCTGTATGTGGAGTCCCTCTTGTCAACATCTGGTCATCTGATGATCAACAGTATAATCCAAACAAACAGAGTTAGCCTCAAAACTCTACTAAGTACCTAAGTATTTGAGTCTCAGGATAATTTATATGGGAGAATGAGCAGACAGCTTATTAGTTTTTTTAGGTTATTTATTAAAATAGAGATAGTAGTAAATATACATTTATACACCCTCTTTGGGGAGGAACAGATATTTCTCATTCTCTGGGCACATTACTCATCTGTTACTTTACATTCCAGGTGAGGCATCAAACTTTTACATCATCACTAGATTTTTTTATATTCATATTGTCAACACAAAGAGGCATTATATACCATAGTCATAAGGAATTGAACCTTTATATCCTTTGCTGCCTTCTTAGAACATACAACAGGGATTTCTAATCTGGGGTGCCCACATCCCCAGGGGATGCAAGATGGAATTCCAGGGGGTGCAACAAAGAGTGGCCTGTGTCCTTGAGTTATGAGTCATGAGTCATCACTCATTTTTTTCTGAATAAATTAGAATCTAATTGCTCAATTTCAATTTGCATTTTATGCACTCAGTTAAAAGCTTACTTTTTAAAAGTTCAGTTTGTTCATTGTATGTGGTTAAATTTGTGGTTCAAAAATTAGAAATTAGACTTCATCTTCAAATGTAATATTACTTTTGTAGGGGTGCAAACATTAATCAAACATTTTGTTGGGGTGTGGGGCATAAGAAAGGGTTGGGAACCATAACATAGAAGAACTTAAAACATACTTAACACTTAAAGGAGATTCAACTGAACAACTGTGGCTAAGCATGCAGACATTGCTATACACAACAGCATATTTGATATATATCTGTAGCAGCCATCCATAGACGAGAACCCTTCCATGGGCACTAGTGACTCATTACAGCATCCATTATAATCATAATGGGTATTTTTATTCAGATGAGAACTATATCATTATTATAGCCTATTTGAGAGCAGAGGCTCTCTCTTCCTCTCTCTTACCAATATTGTCTGGGTATTTATCAGCCAGGACCAATGCTATTAGCATCAGAGTTTTTGAAGATGTCCACATTGGAGGCTGTGTAACAGTCTAACTTTTGACTCTGAAGAGCTGGCTTTTATAGTATCTTTAGAGTTTATCTGCCCAGTCAGAGGCAGATCTTCACTAACTTTTGGTAATATAAACAGATCTTCCCCTTGAATCAGAGATGGGATCTTACTAGTCCTTTATCAGTGACCAGTCATTTGGAACTTTGGAAGTCCACTGTTTCTTGGCTGCTTGCCATCAGATTGCATCAGCCACGAGATATTGGCAACCCTTTTATACCAACACAGTACCGTTTTTTGAGTTTATCATATGCTAGGCATTTGTTCACTTTTTCTCAGGGTATTTTCTGTTTTCCCTTTGTTGTAGTTAGATTGCTTTCATGCCTGGAACTAGCCTGGAAGTGTACTCTTAATAGGATTCGTAATATTATGCTTTCAAATACACAAACATTCCTGCTTTAGACTTTAAACACACTCATTTGTTCAGGCTTCAGGCTTACATTTTGCAAAACAGCCTTCAAACGATTGTTCAGCCAGTAATAACAATTCTTTCTAAACCTACCTGTTCTAACTTCCCTAAAATGTCAATAAATTATCATCATCATCACAATTGTCACCATTATCACCACCACCACCACCACCACCACCATCATCATCATTGTTCTTTGGTTGTAATTGTCACCAGAGATGCTAGAAATTCTTATGCATGTCTTGCAATTGCACACCAATATTTTAATATGACAATCTCATAGTATCACCATATGTTTTATAGAAGAGCAAATGCATACCTTTCTTTGTGAAAATTATTCATGACATACTGTTTATTTCGCAAACAAAATATATTTCAAGCATAGTTATGATCCTAATATATTGCTCACATTCCATTTCATCAAGCCAGATGGCATCTATTTGACAGAATATTCTACCAGGGACATTTTTCAGTAAGCATATCTGGCCTTTATTTAAACTAACAGTTTGATTTTGCAATCTTTCATGGAAAACCATTATTTAGTTTCTGCATGATAGAAAAGTGTAAAGTGTGGCTGCAACTCTTATTGTTTTCATTAAAGCAAGTGTAATATTTTCTTTTGTCGGTCTTGGTTTCTTGCTTTGTTTTTGCATTTTAATTCCACAATGCTCACTTTGTACTAATGAAGAAAAAACATAGAAAGTTTGCTTTTTGCAGACTGTTAAATATATGCATTGCTTTAATTGCTTAGCAGCCAACTAACTTTCGATTATTGGATACTAACTGAACATCCAGTCTCCAAGTTCACTCGAGCAGTGATTACTTAAGAGAAATTTTTGTAGGACAAAATGATAATTTGGCCAACCTTATGCTATGCAACTTACAAGGTAACTTGGTTGTCTTTCAAACATACAGAAAAACAATGAATATTAACAATCATTCATTGTGGCTCTGCATTGCTAATTTGCTAAGTTATTGAACTATGACTAAACCTATATGACAGTAATTTTGTTTCGCTCCCTGAATACAAACCTGGATATCAATAAAACATTTCATTTTCATCTTCAATTTTATGGTCAGGCATATGATTTCAGTATTAATGTTGCAAAGATCCAACCACAATTTGTTTTATTTTATTTTAAATTATTTCTGTGGCATTCATGGCAGACTTGAGTAACTGTGATTGAAATTCCAAATCTCTATTTGCAAGGATGGCTTCAGGGGCAATTCTTAGGCTACTTGCCAGATTTTGCTGTTCTTATACCTCATTCGCTCTCCTTGTTGTTTTGATGCATTGCTAAACCATTCATGCAAAAGTCAGGAAAGGAATACTAAATGGTTGGATGGGCTGTAGAGTATTTGCACTTTGACAATGTAGTGACACCTCCGGAGTTTGTCCCTTTGTACAGCGAGGTGGAGCACCAGCTTGCTGGTAGACATGGAGATGCCAGAATGAGAAGCTCAAGAGTCTACTAGTGAGGAAATCTACTTGCAAGTAGGTATCTGTCTGATCTTTAAATTGGGACCCACATTTTTCATAAGATCCCAATTTCTGTACTCCAAAAATGGGAGTTGTAATAAGCTAATTCTATTGTAGAGCTCATACTTTGTATGCAAAAGGTCCCAGATGCAATTCTTTTTCCAGTTAAGAGGCTTAGGTAAAAAGTGATGGGAAAACTTTTATTTAACATTGTGGGAAACTGTAGCTGGCCAATGCACACAATAGTGGGCTGACCTAGTATTTCCATCTGTTTATTTAAATTTTATTTATTTATTACATTTTTACACTATCCAAAAGGTTAAGGTCTTTGGGAATTAGAAAAAAAAAAGATTTAATAATCTTGTGTTCCTACCCTGTGTATCACTTGAGGTAAAGTTCCGATTACATCTTCTGTTCCTGTATGTCTGAGAAATGCCCTGTAAAAAAACAGCTGATGGAAACAAACAGTGCTGTGAAGACATTGTGATAGGATGTAAGGCAGAGGTTGCCAAAGTGTGCCCCCCAGGGCCATTTTATGGCCCATGGTGCCATCCAAGAATCAAAAATATTTTTTTAAAAAATAAACTTCCTGTTGTAAAAAGGCTTCTCCTAGGCCTAAAATGGAGGACCTTTGGAGTTTTTTTGTGGCAAAGATTTGGGGTACTTTGCAGGGTGTATATGGTGGTCCTGTGCCTGTCCAAGTTTCTCTGGGAGGTTAATGCTGCCCCCCTAGCCCAGTGGCGTCACTAGGGTTGATGTCACCTGGTGCGGTAACTCATGGCGTCATTCCCCCCCCCCATTGACCTCCTCCCATACAACATCTACACAGAATCCTTAGTATAAAAAAAACCCTTACCCTCGTATTATGTTGCCTTTCTTCTCAATTAGATCGTTGCTATTAAAAGATTTTAACAAATTATATTTTTAAACTCTGCTAAGTTTAATTCTTTTTTAAGTGTGTGTAAGATATATGATTATGTACTGTCATTATGTATTTTATTGGTTTGTTTTAACATGTAAGCCTCTCTGATTACTATAATAGTAGAAAAGTGGGAAACAAATAAAAGTTTTATTTATTTATTTATTTTAGTTACATTTTTGTATTAATTTACTTATAAATCGTAATTCTCATATGTCACCGAATCTAATGGTAATAGTTGTGATATAAACAACTGGCAACATTAAAATAATCTTTAAATTATAATATCATATGCACAGAATAAATGTATTTACATAATTTTATGTGATTAAACTAAAAATTTGGTAAAAGGTGATATTTTAAAGGTATTTTTTTAAAAAAATAATAATTTTGAAATTTTAAATTTTAATGTAAAAAAAAACCTGGGGCCTCTCCTTTCTCCCCCACTGACCCTCACCCCACTCATACTATCTCTTCAGCATTTTAAAGAGATATAGACAAATGCAATAGCCTGTTTCTGCCAAAATACAGATGTTTGATTAGCAGTGGTGCCACCTTCCCTTAGGGTGTCACCTGGTGCAGTCTGCACCCCCTAATGACATCACTGCTCTAGCCTCTGACAGTTGCCCAACCCAGACCTATAGGAACAAGTAGCCTGATGTTACTATACTTCATTTGGGCCAAACTTTGGCTTCCACAGATAGACACAGAGTTCTGAAAGAGGAGGCCTCTAGCCTTATATGGATATGTATAAGTCAGACATGGAGTTTTAAAGTGGAAGGCAGTAGGAAAAGAGAAAGACAGTATTACAGGTCAATTGATTCAATCAAGGTAACCACAATCCTGAGTTGACCTGAGCAGACCTGAACAGGGCAGTTGATGACCAGTGCTCTTCATAAATTCATCATAAGCTGAAGCACTGGCATCCCCCAAAAGGGTATCACTTGGTGTGTGGGTGGGATTCTGGTGTGTGTGTGTGTGTGTGTGTGTAGCTTCCAGGGTGAGTCATCCAGGGGCAGCGTGTGCTCTCTTCCACCATGCAGTCCTCTCCTTTTCCTGATGGGGGGAGGGCCCAACCGAGTGTCACCCCCTTCTGGGGATGTCACTTGGTGAGGACTGCACGACTGCACCCCCTAATGATGCCACCGAACTGAAGTCAGTTATATGACAAACAATAACAACAAGGCTGGGGTGGGCAACTAGGAAGAGTGCAGGAGCTAGTTCTTGTTCCTGCACCAAACAGTTGGCCAAGCCCATTCAAAAACTGGCTGCCATGGGGCTGAAAATAATACCAGAGGTGGCTTCTAGTTTATGGTACTTGTCTGTTGGAGGCTGTTTCATGGATTTGGATAGATTTGTGGGGATTGTGTGCCTTTCCAAGAGGCTCCCAGTAGTGACAACGGGGGGGGGGGGGGGGGGGGGGAGAGGACAGTTGGAGGAAATTTGTCCCCCAATTTGCTCCCCCATTGTGGAATATCTGGGGACCTTTGGGGGTCTAATGGGGTGTGAGACTCACAAAAATGCCCTTGGGAGCCACATGCCACTCAAAGCGTGTCACGTTTAGCCTGTCAGTGGCATTGGCAGCATTTTGCACACAATAATACCCGACTCCATTGAATTTAACTGGGGAGAGGTAAGTTGGGTTTATTTGGGGTGCGATAAAATCCATAGGTTGTGGTGGCTTATCTGGACTTTCAGCCACTGTATAGAAAGGATATGAATAGTTTCAGGACTTTCCAAATACAAGAGCAGCTGTGGCTATATCTATTGTATTAACAATCTCTATAAATTATATAAAGATTGCAGACCTGGGAATGAAATTAGAGATCAGGAATGATAAAGCAAAAACATTGACATGGGGTCACTTCATCACTTGTGTTTAAAAAAAGAAGTTTTGACAGTCTTTTGGCTGTCTTAAACCTCTCTCCCAGTGAATTCTGTATTCTGAACTGATTTTCTTCCCAAAGACAACCACATATTTCTTCATTGTATTTTATGTTCACTTTTTCTTTGACGATAATTGAATTAATTCAGAAATTATGATGATGTAGTAGCTCAGTTGTCATCACAGTTATTTCCTCTGAAATGGCAGATATAAGCTGTAGATGAACTCAAGCTGAAATTCTTCTTCTGGTATTTTCCTCTTATATTTGCTATATCATGAGAATATAATAATAGTGGAATGATATTTTTACATCAGTGAGTAAGATAAAATCTGCCATTCCAGAATCTGCTGACTGGTGATTTCAGGGTATTGTGGTCAAAAAAAGTACCTTTCCAAGCTTTGCCTGTCTCGTAAATACAGTTTCAATCCTTGTTCTGTCCCAATTTTACTACATCTACCAACTATGTTTCTGGTACTTACTACAACTCTCTTTCTCCCTGTATGTGCCTTCAAGTTACCTATAGAATTATGATAACCCCATGAATTTCATGGTATTTTCATAGGCAAGAAGTACTCACTGGTAGTTTACCATTATTTTCCTCTGAAATATAGCCAATAGCATCTGATATTCCTTGGCAAATCCCCATCCAAATAATAGCCAGGTCTGATCTTGCTTAGCTTACAAGATCAAAAAGGGTCTGGTTTCCTGGCCAACAATTATATCAAGCTAAGAAATTGGAACATTTCTATTTGATTACAGCCCAACTGAGATACTTATTTCTCTCATTTAATGAAGCTTGCCTCATATGACTACGAAAATGTTTCTTTCCACACAGAGAGTTTCTCAGGTGTTAGGAGATTCAGAGTACACAAGACCTAGACTGAACATCGTACCCCTGTAAGAAACACCATTATGGCAACACATCTCTAAATGGCTAAATGATTAAAAAGTGGAGACCTAAATTCAATTTCTCACCCCATCTAGAACAGACCCAGGGAATCAATGAGATTTATATGAATGTTGATTTACCATTCAGCATTTGATTGTGTGCATCTACTCTAGTTTGCACTAGTAGTTTGACTTAAGATGGAGTGTATTTCTAAACCCAGGTGATGGGGCTATTACCTATGAGTTAGCTCTCTCCTATAGGCAGGATGTTGGCCTGTTTGGAGCTTTGAATTGATCAAGGGGAGCTCTTGTTTAGAACAAATTTAGTTGTAGAAAGCCCAACATGGTTTAGGTTCATCTAAAATATCATATCTCCCTATCTGAACCTGCCAGAATTTTAAGATCCTTGAGGTTCTCCCACCACCATAGTCCCCTCTAGTGAGGACATGAGAGAGAGACTTCTCAGGGGCTATGGCATTCCCTTCAACAGGAAGCCCCTTCATGAGCAGGCAACAACTTCTATTCAAATTGGCTTTTAATGATTCATTGGTGGCAGGAAATCTTTTATGGTATGTGTATGGTGCATTTTAAACGTGATGATGATGATGATTGTTATGATATTATGATGATTCTTTAAATGCATTTTAGTTGTATTATTTAGCTGTATTTAATTGTATTATCAGGTTTTTTGCTAATAATATATTTACCATATATCAAAGGAGTCACAGACAGAATTGGGAAAGTAGTGAG
>CM034701.1:44210627-44224454 GCA_020142125.1 Phrynosoma platyrhinos
TTTTCTCTGAAGATGCTAGCCACAGATGCTGGCGAAATGTCAGAAAGACTCTTTAAGAACATGGCCACACAGCCCGAAAAAAACCCCCACAAAAAAACTAATATATTTAGCCTTTGTATGCTGCTGCAAGTCCCATACTAGGAGAAAGGTGGCATATTAAAAATAAATAAATAAATAAAGAGTGGTAGGGCTGACCCTATTATTAGGCAGAAGACATTGTCCTTGTAGGATGGAGGGGCTGAGAGCAGCAGAAAATGATGGAGGACAGGGTTGTGTGCACCGTGAGACCTGTCCAATGAGGCAGTGTCATGAGACCTGTCCTAAGGGAACCTGCTGGCCTTTGCTCAGGTGCAGTGGAAAATGCTGTCCCATCAAGTAGTGCTGAAGTAACCAGTTTGGTCCCCTTCTGTACATGGAGTTGGAGATGAAGGGTTAGAGACCACATCTTTTCCTTTGCCTCAGGTAACCTAGTATCTTGAGCTGGCCTGTGTGTGTGTGTCACTGTCCATACATGGAAAAGTGAAATGTGATGAAGCTCCATGGTTGACATGCTAAGAGGCTCTAGAAAAAGACACAAGGATGAGGAAGTGGATGACATCAATATGAGAACTACAGTTACTATTGTCATAGCTGCTATGAAGAAAAGTCAGTGAAAAATATATAAATACTAGGAACCAGCATGTTGTGTCCTTGACAATAATAAATACATAAATAATATTATTTATTTAGTGAGATAATATATAAATAAATAAATATTTATTACTTATTTTTAATTATTATTTTATTATTTTAATATTAACATTAAATAATATTAAATAATTAGTAATTAATATTATGTTAATACCTATGTATGATTAATTATTAATATTAATAATTAATTAAGTAAATTATTATTTAATAACATTAATAGTAATAATAATATTAATAATAAATATTCATAATAAATAAATAATAATAAATAATAAAAATAATAATAAGTAGACTCTGCTGATTGCAAGATTGGCAGGGTGGCAGTTTGAGGTCCGGGTGCTGCATGATGGGGTGAGCTCCTGTCGCTAGTCCCAGCTTCTGCCAACCTAGCAGTTCGAAAGCATGCAAATGCAAGTAGATAGATAGGTACCACTTCATTGGGAAGGTAAATAGCGTTCTGTGCAATCATGCTGGTCACATGATCACAGAGTAGTCTCTGACAATGCTGGCTCTTCAGTTTAGTAATGGAGATGAGCAATGCCCCCTATGGTTGGACACGACAACCTTGTCAATTGGGAATGCCTTTACCTTTACCTAAATAATATTTATTCTTTATAAATAAATATAATCTGTGGAGAAGGGAAGGGGAAAGAAGATGGAGATAAATCATATAGGGAGGTAAAGTTGAAGGCTTTCATGGACAGCATCCATAGTTTTTTGTGGGTTTTTCAGGCTATCTGGCTGTGGTCTAGAAGAGTTTATTTTGTCATCTCTTTTGTATAATTCTTCTCTGTATTGCATCCAATGTCTTTTTATTGCTTCCTGGTTTTTTGAATAAGTTGGTATATGTGACCTGTCTAACCAAGTTACCAGTGTGAAGTCGAAGGCTTTCATGGCTGGCATCCATAGTTTTTGTGGGTATTTCGGGCTGTGTGGCCATGTCTTAGAAGAGTTTCTTTCTGATCTTTCCAGTATTTTCAAGTGATAAAAGTCATGAAGGGGTACCAGTAAGCAAACAAACAAGCAGAGATCTTTACCAACAACTTGGTAAAAGTGCAATGGTGCAGATATATAGGTGAGTGAAGCCTAATACCTAGAGAGATGTTGAAGATTTTGATATCAATATTCTCTGTCAAAATGTGTTTTTGATCTAAATATAGGGCCAGTGCAGACTCTGTCAATGTGGATTGCAGCAGTTCAATTGGAATATCATCTATTCCTGGTTTTTGCTATTTTTTTGCTATTGCTCTTATTGCTAGAATTTGGTGTTCATCTTCATATGGCTCTTCCTTCCATGATTAGACCTATGCAAATCACCAGTAAAATGGTAGCCACCTGTTTTACAGTAGACAGCCTTCTATTTGAAGAGCTGTCAGAAGACTGTCCGTCCCCTGTTTGAAGGCATCCTCTATTCTGTATGGCTGTCCTCTCCAAAGTCTATTTTACACTGCACAATTATAGCACTTTGACTGCTGTGGTTGCATCCTACAGAATCCTGGAGTTTGTGGATTGCTGAGGCCCTAGAGCTCTCTAGTGGAAAAATCTACATTCCTCATCAAACTATAAGGATTCTATAAAATGGAGCCACAGAAGTTAAAGTTTTATGTTCTACACGCAGTATAGAAGAGATCCAAGAACTATGATCCTAGAGTGGGAATGTCTTGTGGGCTGTTGAATCCATTTTAGGTTTTAATTTGAAGTTTAAAGAAGCATTAGAAATTCTTGAAACCTAATTCCAAAATAATTTCATCTTCATAGATTGCTGTTTTAAACTTCAGACTAAAACTCAGAATAAATTTGGTGCACCACTTACAAAGAGACCACCAGCTGCTGCTTAACTACAGTGCCTGCACATTTAATTTAATGGGCTAGGAGGGCTGTATACTGTATTAATGTCAGGTACAGCATGCCCACAGGTCTTCTTTCAGATCATAAAAACAGATCCAAGACTTAAAGTCAAAAAGGACAGCTTTTATTCCAGTAAAGAAAACAGCAGACAGGTCCATAACTTCTTTGACAAGTCTGAAGTTAAAGCATGTTGAAACACTTTTATAGAACATAGCAATGTCCCTCCCCAAAGGCTGGTGTAACTCAGTATTGGTCACAAATTCCTGCGCTTTGGCCATTAACATGATGTAATGCTCTACTGTCTGGAAAGTCCAGCAATTGGCATGATGCATGTGAATCTGTAGCTTCCAACTGACAATAGACAAAACAACCTTGAAGTAACATCTGCACTCTGTTTATATGATATATCACCTGGGACTGGGATCACGTATTTATCAATTATCATCATATATGTGTGTCTAACATAATTAACAACCAAATATATAAAAACCTAAAACCATCACTTATTAAAACCATCAAACAATCTATTTATATATAAAGCGCTTTCAAAACCATTCTCATTATCTCTTTAACCATATTTTTAAACTCAAGCCTCTAGCTTCAGCCAAGGTGGAAACATCCCACATGCATACCAAAGGAACCTTTTAGTTCCCAGCTGTTTTTAGTTCTTTTAAAACTCATTAACCCTTACAGCAGAACCTCACAGTTTTAACCATTATAGTTAACTATATCTTATCAATCTCATCTCTAATCAAGATCAATCAAAACAAATTCTGGCAGGAAAGCATTAAGCTAATGCATTCCTGACAATTAAACTGAACTGTTTACATTGCTTTTTGTCTTTTAAGTTTCATTTTTTTTCTTTTTAAATATAGGTTTAAATTATTTCAATGTTGTGAATAGTTTAATTCCATTTTAATGTCCACTTTTTGAATGTTTTTAGGGGTATTGTTCTTCATAAAATTGTAAGCCACCCTGAGTCACAATTTTGGGAGAAAGGCAAATAATAATAATAAAAATAATAATACTGCTGCCCATTGTTAGGAAGGATCTAATTAGGAGAATTTATAATTAGCTCAAAATATGCAAGAGTGGGGTCCTAACAACACTCTGCGTGACCGGAATACCATAGTGTATACCGGAGGACTAAGAGATCCCACAATGGATAACGCTGAGACAAGCTTCTTCAATTAAGGTCTAAATATTTATTAAAAGGGGAAAACTGCACACATACATGTATGACACACGCACTCACACTGCACACTTGGAAGTTAAGGAGTGAAAGCAGGAATAGATTGAGATGGGCCAAACAACTGGAGATACTTACTTCCAAAAGCTTCTCGGAGATCAGCTGTGGATGTAAATGATGATAATGATGATGATGCACGGCTGCCAAAATGGAGGAAGGGATGTCTGAGGGAGCTATGATCAGAGTGCAGACTGATGTGGAGCCAAGATGCACTCTAAGGATAGCACATGGAATCTAAAAATCTAGGGGTTTATATAGATAATATCTAGCCTCTGGCTAGAGACTTGATAGCTTGGCTGAAGCCTGGACAAAGGTGCTGGTTGCCTGGGCTTTGTCAAGCCGAGGTGTGAGGATGGTCTAAACAATGCACTCAGGTCTTGACACAATCAAGGTGGGAAGCTAGAGGACAAAGGACACAGTTAAATCTGCCCCATTAGGTGTAAGACTTAGGACAAACAAGCACTAATGTGTTGTCCTTTAGGGCTGATGGTCTTTCCCCTTACCTGTCCCAAACTTGTCTGATAGGGAAGTTTCTAGTTGTTTGGCAGGCCTCTTCCTTGTGACTACCTGACTTACCATCTCGAGGCTTATGGCTGACATCCCACAGAGGTCAGTTCGGGGTCATCGAGGGAACTCCACATGTCCCAACATTTTATTAAAATCATATATGCTAACACCTTCAACAGACAGCACCTAGACAGAAGTCTTACCAGATACACAAGTCATTTGGTCACATCCTTTCAACGTATGTTATGTACAGTATTTCTATATTTACATTTATTCACTTTCAAGTTAACACATACACCTTGTATGCAAATGCTTTTTGGCAATTCAGTTTCACTTTTTTCCATTAAATATTTTCTCCTCATTGACAAGCACTGGGCACACTTCATTGCTCATTTCAAAGTTGGCATGAGTGACAAGATTGTGAAGTAGCAGAATTTATTTATTATCACATGGAAACCTGAAAAAGTAGTGGAGGTAGGAGGGAAATTACAAAGCAATAGGTGTCTTTCAGAGGAAAGGCAATGCTTAGATTTGGTATGAGAATTCAAGTTTTCATTGACTACAGGGAAGTCAAATAAAAGTCAGCATTTCAGATGACCACTATCACTAATGGCAATTTTAAAATCAGGGGAAAGTTACCGTATTTGTGCCGTAAGAGAAAAGTCAGATATGTAATCCAAGGCTGGAAATGTGCTGTCATCCAGATGCAACTCCCAATTGAACTTACCAGCATACCCACTGGTGTGGCATCATGAAAGTTACCATCCAACAACACTTGAAGAGCTGCGTGTTGCCATTTCTTCATAAAGTCAATGTATCTTCAAACAGCATCTCCACAATAACAACAGGAACATTTTAATTGTAGTTCTATAATAGCTGAGACACAAAGAATTTTGGAATGTTTCCAGCAGCTGCATGGCAATGTTCTGCTTTATTGATCAAACCCAGAAGTTTAATCAATACATAGTAGATGGGATTAATTTGAAGGACTTTAGCCCGTTTGCTTTAACCCAGTGAATTAGAAGGCATGCTCTTTATTGAGATGTGAATCACTTTATCTTTCCTGTCAAAATGGAGGAATGAATTCAATCAGTAAATGCCAAGGGGAATGTAATTTGCCATGTCACCAGCTTTTAAATATTTGTCAATATTAACTCTTCTATTAGATTGCCATTTAGACATTTATGGTTTCTTAATGAAGTGTTTTAAAGCTAACTTATCAAAGAGAAGGACAATAGCCCCAACCCAGAATGCCTTGCTAGTGGACACATCCCAATGTATTATGATTTCCAAGGACACAAAATATGCTGGTTCCTGGTATTGGAGGCTGCATCAAACATGCAGTTGGGAAAATGGTTCCAAATCAAGCACACATTCTGGTGGACTCACCTGGGCTTGAAGTGAGTAAGGGATAATCTCAATATCTTGTTTGATTATAGCCCAACACAGAGATGGAACAGAATCACTACTGGAGAGATCAGTTGATCCATAGTTGAGCAAATGAAAAGATTATTATGGCCTGGGAGCTGCATGATTGAGTGAGCTCCTGTCACTAGTCCCAGCTTCTGCCAGCCTAGCAGTTTGAAAGCATGCAAATGCAAGTAGATAAATAGGTACCACTTTGGTGGGAAGGTAAACAGCATTCTGTGCAATCATGCTGGCCACATGATCACAGAGTAGTCTCTGATGATGCTGGCTCTTTGGCTTAGTAAAGGAGATGAGCACTGCCCCCTAAAATGGACCTTCACAATGGAATGAAGAGCTATATAAACATGAACCCGAAATTCTAAAAAGCAAGGTGGAAACTGCAATAAGAGAAATACTGAAAAGCAAATCACCAGGAAGAGATGATATTCCAATTGAACTGCTGCAATCCACATTGACAGAGTAAACTCTAGTGCTAACCAACGTATGTCAACAGATATGGAAAACAAAACAATGGCCAACAGATTGGAAGCAGTCAGTATACATCCCCATCCACAAAAAGGAAGACACAAGAGACTGCAGCAATGAAACGACCATAGCACTGATCTCCCATGCAAGCAAAATTATGCTCAAAATTCTGCAACATAGACTCCAACCATACATGGAGAGAGAATTCCCAGAAGTCCAAGCAGGGTTCAGGAAAGGAAGAGACACTAGGGACCACATTGCAAACATACAATGGCTAATAGAAGTGCACCAGGGAATTCCAAAAGAACATCATCATATGCTTTATAGACTATAGCAAAGCCTTTGGCTGCATAGATAATGAAAGGCTATGGAATGCCCTTAAAGACATGGGAGTGCCAACACATCTGATAGTCCTGATGAGGAATCTGTATTCAGGACAAGAGGCTACTGTAAGAACAGAACATGGAGAAACAGAATGGTTCCCAATTAGGAAAGGGGTCAGACAAAGCTGTATCTTTTCACCCAATCTGCTCAACCTGTATGCAGAATATATTATAAGAAAAGCAGATTTTGACACAAAAGAAGAAATAAAAATAGGAGGAAGGAATATCAACAATCAAAATATGCAGATGACACCATAATATTAGTAGAAAACCTTACGGACCTGAAACACCTACTAAGGAAGATCAAAGAAGAACATGCAAAAGGCAGGCTTAATGTTGAACATAAAGAAAACAAAAATAATGACCAAGGACCTTCACAAGTTAAACCTAGACAATGAAGAAATAAAAATAGCAAAAGAATTCTCATACCTGGGATCAAACATTGGTAGAAATGGGGACTGCAGTCAGGAAATCAGAAGAAAATTAAAAATGAGGAGGGTGGTTATGAAAGAACTAGAAATCATTCTAAAATGCAACGATATACAACTGAGCACAAAAGTCAGAATCATACAAACCATTGTATTCCCTATTACCATGTATGGATGTGAAAACTGGATAGTTAAGAAAGATGATAGGAAGAAAATCAATTCATTTGAGATGTGGTGCTGGAGAAGAGTGTTGAGGATTCCATAGACAGCCAAAAAGACAAACAAATGGATCTTAGAGTAGATCAAACTGGAAACCTCCTTGGAAGATAGGATGACCAAACTGAGGCTGTCATATTTCGGACACAGCATGAGAAGGGAGGACTCATTGGAAAAGTCAATAATGCTAGGAAAGGTGGAGGGAAGTATCAAGAGAGGAAGGCCACCTGCCAGATGGAAGGACTCTGTTAAGGAGGTCATGGGTCTGTGGTTGCAGGATTTAAGCAGAGCAGTGGAGGACTGAGGATCTTGGAGATGTCTCATTCATAGGATCACCATGGGTCGAGATCGACTCAACGCAGTTAATAACGAAGCATGGAAAACAGTTACATATGATGGTTGACTCAGAGACATAGCTATGTTAGGAGTTTATCACCCACCCACCCCCAAAGCGACTTACCTCTCCCAGGATACAATTGGTTATGGGATGCAGTTGGTATTATCATGCTGCCAATGCAGGAAACTCCAGGGTTTGCAAATTGGCCAGCTGAGCGTGGCTAGGAGCTGGGATGCAGCTGGGATGCAGTCACCTGGTGGCATCAGTGGCATTTTTAATGTGCCAATTCCTGGTTGTATCCAGTAAGCGACTCTATCCCAGGAGAGGTAAGTCCACTTTTTTTGGGGTTGCGATAAACTCTATAGTCTGGAATAACAGTATACAAGAAAATCCTGTAGCACCTTTAGGACTAATTTATGTAGAGGAGGTTGCAATGTAAGGTTTCATAGATTTGGTCTAGTTCCTCGCCACAAATCCAGATGCCAATTCTGCCCACATATCTACTTGGAAAATGTCACCACAGGAACTAATCACAGAACCCACAATATTAGAGGCACTTTCACTTGCTCATCCTCTATGTGATGTATGCTATCCACTGTCAATAATGCCCTTCAGCTCTGAGTGAGGCTCAGATCTAGGGTGCTGGGTGAAAAATGGGATTTTCAATAATCCACCCAAAAGACAGGGATAGAACATGAGGAGAACTAAAACAATGGATGAGATTTTTCATGTTTAATGTGATAAGACTTGTAATGTAGTAATGGAAAGTAAAGGTAGATCTCAGTTTAAAATTAACACATGTCCAAAACACATTGCCAAAATAATCCAGTTTGAGACTGCTTTAATGTACTGGCTCAATGCTAGGGAATTCTGGGAACTGTAGTTTTGTGAGACGTTTAGCTTTCTCTATCAGAGAGCTCTGGTGCCACAACAAACTACCATTTCCAGGATTCCCTCAGACTGTGACAGGTCAGTTAAAGTGGTCTCAAACTGGGTTATTTCTGCAATGTGTTTTGCACCACAATTACTAAAAAAATCCTCATTTGAACATAAATGTGATTGTTTAGTTTATTAGCAATTAAATTAATGTCTTAACTCTCTCCCACTAAACTTTCCCTTGCCTTAGGCTGACTTGGATTGGCCTGTGATGCCAGAGTACTGAGCAATTTAGTTTTTATTTTACATATTTCCATTTACTTGTTTTTCTGGGCAGTAGCTATTAGTATTGAGTCATTAGACTAAAATGAGGAGAGTGACATCACTGTAACCACAAATAGTTATGTGTATGTTGATTTTTCCACAAGACATATTGATCCATTTCTTTGTTGTGCCTTTTAATAGATGAAAAGTATGTTTCAATTTTAAAAAATGTAGCAGGGAAATGATAGATTGTGGCTACAGTTGTAGTTACTAAAGGAAATCTATATTTAGTTTAAATATAAGGCAGTTGTTTGGTATAAATGAAAACTGTCTAAAAGTCGTCTCTTTAAAAAAGTCTCCCCACTCCAAGTTATGAAATAGATATGTGGGCAGAGTTGGCATCTGGATTTGTGGCAAAGTCTTACCACAAATCCAGATGCCAACTCTGCCCACATATCTACTTGCAAAATGTCATCACAGGACCTAATCACAGAACCCACAATATTAGAGGCACTTTCACTTGCTCATCTTCTATGTGACATATGCCGTCCACTGTCAACAATGCCCTTCAGTACTGTACATTAGCCAGCAGGCCAATCTCTGCGCCAGAGGATAAATGAACATAAATAAGATATTAGGAATGGGAATACAAAAAAACCTGTTACAGATCACTTCAGTCTTCCTGGGCATTCCATCTCTGATCTCAGGACATTGGACCTTGAACAAACAAACTACAAAGGATTATTGGAAAGACAAATGGCTGAATTGGAATATATTCACAAACTCTAATCCATCAACAGTGGGTTGAATAGAAACAATGGCTTCTTGGCACACTATACATATTATAACACTGGTTAACACCCCAGCCTCTCTAGGCTGTTCTCAGCCAGTTATCATATTTCCTTTCTGATTCCCAGCCTGCATGCGTCACATTACAGAACTCCTTCCACCATTCACTTGGTCATCCACCCACCCTGGCCTTTTTACCTGCCTTCATCCCTCAACAACCATAATTAAAAGGAACTTGTCACCTCATCACCATACCACAAGTTTTGCATTTCTATGGCTATTCATATACACTCATCCCTCCATATTTGAGGCTTTGACTTTTGCGGATTTGATTAGTCATGGATTTTATCAATATGTTCTCTCTAGGAATATCTAGGTCCTCCAGCGCAACTCTGGTCAACTTTAACCAAAAGTTACACTGAAGGACCTAGAAATTCCTAGAGAGAACACTCCGCTAGGCATTTGTAGCTCCTCCAGTGCAATTCTATGGTCAATGTCTGGAAGATGTTGACCACAGAGTTGCAGTGGAGGACTTAGAGATTCCTAGAGAGGTGTTCTCAGGTAAAATCATAGTGTTTTTGTTATTTGCAGTGTTTCCACATTCATGGGGGCCCTATGCCCCTAACCCTAGCAAATGTGGAGGGATGAGTGTAGTCTTATTTATAAAAGACCTTCCTGGGCAACAATTCACCCAATGCATGGGATAAAGTAAGTCTACCAAAGCTTGTGCTACAATGTCTTTCACACAGTTAGGAGATTCCTGCACTATTGCAATGCTGGCCTGGGGGTGGAGTTGGGGTGAGGAAGCCACACGCTGGCCACCCCAACCCCACCCCGATGGCGTCCTGATACTGTGCGGCTGTACGCACACCACGTAGCCTCAGTATGCCCTCCCTGCACAGCATTTAAACACGCTACACCGAAAGGGTGTTGAAGAGCCACAGCGCCGGCTCTTAGGGCAGCTTTTTGCTGCCCTTAAAAGGAGCTGCATTTTGCTGCCCTTAAAAGGAGCTGCATATCAGCCCTGGTGGCGCAGTGGTTAAATGCCTCTACTGCAGCCACTCACTCATAGACCACAAGGTTGCGAGTTCAATACCAGCCAGGGCTGAGGCTCGACTCAGGCCTGCATCCTTCCGAGGTCGCTAAAATGAGTACCCAGATTGTTGGGGGGCAATCAGCTCACAGTTGTAAACCGCTTAGACATCCCATAGTGTGATATGAAGCGGTATATAAATAAGCTGCTTTGCTTTGCAGAGCAGCAAAAGGGTGGATCGGGGCTGTGACATGAGATTGCCGTGGCCTCAATCTGCCGCTTCCCGGGGTGGCTCTGTGCTGCCCCAAATGGCTGGTCTGCATCGGCCCATAGTTACTTTCCCAGGTAATTATTTACTTTTCCAGGTAACAAAGGTTTAATAAGAGACATTTCAAATGCAATGTAACAGCTAAGAATGAAGTTATTTTTTCATATAATGAATAACAGTTTCTAAATACTTTTGAATGTTACTTTTCAAGTGCATCTTTAGAGGCATTATTATTATTATTATTATTATTATTATTATTATTATTATTATTAAAGTTTATTTCTAGAGCGCTGTCAGTGTACTCAGCGCTGTACAAAAGACAATCAAGAATAAAACAAATAAAACCTGCCAGAGGCGTACAATCTAAGTTAAAACAATGAGCAAAATAATAAAAGTCAATTTACACAAAGACAATTACCACAATTACTAAAAAATTCTTACGGTATTTTTCCTCAAGTTCATCTTAAATTTTCTTTCTCAAAAATGGAAATCAATGGAAAAGTAACACACAGTGCTACAACTAATGTAGTGTGTTAAATTTTCAGTATTATAACATGTAACACCAAGATATTACTTTGCAAACATTATGTTGAATGGTGGGAAGAAATTGCTTTTTAACAGCTCTGATCATTAATTCCAGTCTTCATCCCACCATACTGATTGACACTGCTTTCCATTAGGTAGCTTGGGAAGGTTGCCATGGGTCTCTGTTAGCCATGTTCTTGGGTTGTCATCATGGATTTGCAATAGTATAGCACTTTCTTTTGAAGCAACCAAAGGCTCAGAAAGTTAGTATGATTTGTCATCTTCAAAATGCTTTTTGAAATAATGTCAGTATTCTGTCCTACCAAAAGATGAGAGTGCTCCAGTCAGTGCAGGATGGTAGTAATGATTATTAATGCTGTCTATGAAACATCTTTTTTGTGGTTCTTATAACAACAAAGCAAATATTTCAAAGGCATGTGAAGGTGAGAGATATGATGGTAAGAGTTGTGAGGCTAATTTTTATATAAGTATATGTTCTGCAATTTTAGAGTAGCCTGTAATTTTTATCCTTTTCCAATTTGCTTATTTAAACCTATTTTCAGCTCATCTTAGCTAACTTGTTTTGACTATAACACAAATTATTTCTGTCCACAAATGTATGCTGCTAGATTTTACAATATGTGAA
Organism: Phrynosoma platyrhinos; assembly: GCA_020142125.1. NCBI lineage: Eukaryota > Metazoa > Chordata > Lepidosauria > Squamata > Phrynosomatidae > Phrynosoma > Phrynosoma platyrhinos. The sequence goes on from CM034701.1 coordinate 44,222,580, forward strand.
TGTGAAAACTAGAGATTTGCTATTTCAGTAGTAAAATGTGCTTGGTTTAAAATATCCTAGGTATTAACAGAATGGCTGGAATATAATCCCCTTTAGGGTGTCTGACTCTCCCTGCTCCACTTGAGAATTATCACATTACATGATAATGAATTTCACTATTTGGGTGTCTGATGAATATGCCAGAAGGTGAAGTCTTTAAAGAATCATACATTGCTAATTGCTACATACTGGTTCAGATCCAGACTAATAGTGAAATCCTCATTTAGAGGCTATGCAGATGGGCAAAAAGAGGTGCTCTGAGGGTGACTTGTAGGCATGGCCTTTAAATGATGCATGCCTAAAAGTCACCAGGAAAGCGCCCTCTAGCAGTTGTATGCTGCGAAAAGCTGCTCCAAAAAGGAACCACTTTTTCCACTCCTTCCTGAAAACTGTGCACCTTCGCAGGTGTGTCTGTATGTAGCGACAGAGGAGCGACAGAAAAAGGCACCCAAGATTTAAAATGCCATGTAAATGCACCTGCACACTTGTGGCACATTTTGAGTCACCCATTGAGAGCATGCACCCTATGAAAAAAGGTTCAATTTAAAGTGACCTAATGGCCCAGGTGTGGATGCACTGCCTCAGGTGTGCCCACCTGAGAGTCCTACCCCAACCGTAATTTTTTACAGTACGCATGCACCTGAGCATCTATTGGGATGCTGAAAGTGTTGCTGCTGGATTTTTCACTGTGAGAAAATAATAGGAGAAAAGTTTCACTTTAAGTTGGATCCCCACACACATTCCAGTGCATTTTCCCAGCAGTCCTGTGCAGCTGTGCAGCTCCATAGCTGTGCTCCTTTGGTGCTCATCTTTTACAGTGGGCAGAATGGCAGAGCCATCCATAAGCGGCGAGCCAAAAAGAGGGAGAAAGACGTCGTGGTCCCATACAGAGATGGCTGACCCGATAGCTCTGTGGTCACAGTGATATATTCTAGAAAATTTGAGAAATTCCTTCTTGAATTCTGAAACATTTAAAGAGGTGGCAAAGGAATGAGGGCTAAGGACCACCAATGCACTTGGGAGGAGTGTTGTCGGAAGTCCAAAAACCTCAGGGGAGATTACAAGAAGTTTTGGGATCACAAGGCCTAAAGTGGATGGGGTCCCTTCACCATGCCCTTCTACAAAGAAATTCATGCCTTCCTTGCCAAGGATGGTAGCTTACGACCCATCAGAATATGTACCAGTAGTGAAGTTGTTAGGGTCCCAGTAGGCCAGCCAGCCAGAGTGGAAACTGTGGAGGACACCTCTGAGGCAGAATGTGCCCAGGACCTTCTGATGCCCTCTGAAGGTAAGATGAACCAGGGCCCCTGGGAAGGAGTGCAGGGGACAGCACTAAGGTGGGCAGAGAGGGCAGAGATGACCTCATCTCTTGCTATTTAAATGACCAGGATGAACACCCTGACTCAGATGAAATATCCTGCAGTCAGAGGGCTGTGGACATCTCCACCATGAGACCACTATCCTGTGCTGGGGAGGGTGCCTCTACATCTTCCATGAGCAGACCACCATCTTGTGCTACAGAGGGGAGCACTACATCTTCCAGAATCAGTAGCTACCATGACCGCTCACCTGTCCCATGGACCAGTACAGCGGCAACTGAGAATGACAGTGAGGGCAAGGAGAGGGCAGGTCCTGGACAATTCACCCAAGTGATGGATCAGGTCAAGGCTGCATACGGTAAAGTCATTCCCAGTTATTATAAGAAATGCATTCCATTGCATATACGCTTGCACTGAAAAGGCATAGCAGTTTGTATGGCTTTTGTGACATCTTCTGCACAGGTGTTCAGAAGACCTGCACACTGCTTTTGCATCCTGGCATGCTGTGGGGGGGGGG
>CM034701.1:44254310-44265290 GCA_020142125.1 Phrynosoma platyrhinos
AAACAATAGCGCTATAACAATATAAAAATACTGTGAAATAAAATACAATAATATACGTCTGGTCAAAGTCTGAAGTACTGGTGACTTCCTTCCGAGCCCTAAACACCTTGGACTGAGGAAACTGAGAGAGCCAGAAACACACACGCACACACCACCTGCCCAACCACTAAGATCAGTGGAAGAGAAGGGGGATCCTTTGTATCCCACATAGTTGGAAACAACATACCATGTAGAATTGTAGCAGAGAACATTGTCAACTATAGCACCTCAGTTATGGACTGACCTTTCCTTAGACCAGGGATGAGGAAAATGCAACATAATTTTATGCTCTTTAAACTCCCTAGAACCTAAAAGCAGAAAGAAAATTGGGTGATGTTTTGCCCCCCAAATAATTGAAAATGGTGCCAAACCACCCCTCAGACATAATGTTTTGGCTAGATTCCATGCTTCCTCAACCTTTAAAGCAGTTGATAAGAGGACCAAAGCAAAAGGAGAAATGACCTGATATCATTTCTAGGGATGCAGAATTAATGCAATTTGGCACTGCTTTAACTGACATGGCTCATTTTATGGTATCCTGGGATTTGTAGTTTGTTGTGGCAACAGAGATCTCTGACAGAGAAGCCTAAATATCCCTTAAAACTACAAATCCCAGAATTTCACAGCATTGAGCCATGGCAGTTAAAGAGGTGTCAAAGTGCATTAATTTTGCAGTGAAGATACAGTCTTGGTCACAAAAAAATACATGCAAGCAGCCTGCCAAGGGTGTTTAGGGGTGAATGTTGGCCCTTGCCCACTTCACAGTTCTCTAGCCCTGCATTAGAGACTTGACCGTCACTAACAATGGGCTTATTTTGCTGCCTTCTAAAAAACAAGATGTTTATTTTAACATTTGGAGTTTAATAAAACCATGGCTCAGCTCTCAGCCTATCAGTGTTACTTTGTTTGTGTTGTTAAATTAGTTTAAAGTGTTTTAAATTGTTTTAAGGATATATTATTTATGGTACTTTACCCTGAAATCAGATGATATGGGCTGGGTAATAAACAAACAAACAAAAATTGTCAATATGAAAACTCAATATGTAGATAGATTTTTTTAAAAAAATCTTCTGTTTCTACCAACAGTTATTTTGATCATAATAACAAAAATTATGAAAACCCAGCATGATTAAAAATATCACTTAACAAGCTGAACATTATTAGTTTTTTTTTAAAAAAATACATATGTTTGGGTTCTAAAGTATCAAATGTAATGTGAAAAGTGGAATGTGTGTCTATGTGTATGTGTATGCCACACACTTGCAGTGCAAAGCAATTGTGTTGGCCTTTGATCAGTACTCAGGGCTGTATGTTTATTAAGTACAAAAACAAGACAAAGAAATGTTTTAATTAAATTGTCAGTTTTGTAACGTTGAACAACTCTTTGAGTAAAGGAGGAAATTGCTATTGCTGGATAAAACTGTTATGGTTTCACAGGAGGAAACCTTAGAGTTCACAGCAATTTAAGACCAAAGACATTTTCTTCACACATTTCTTCTTCACTATGACAAATTACAGAGGCAATCATAGATGTCATGAAGGTTTGTGTGCATGACTGTATTTGTGAAGGTGATGCTGGGTAGACCCTGGGATATAACTGTTAAGTCCTATCCCATCTACTTTTATAGGAAAATAAACTTTTTCTTTTGAATAGACAGTAACTAATTATCTTTACCTTGAGTACATGTTAGGATTGAAATTTAAGGATTTAAGGATTTTCTCATTAGCTGGAATATCTTTTACTACACACCTAGGCTTTCTTGAGCTTAGCTGTAGACCTTAATTTTCCCCAGGAACTATATATTTTTGTAAGTTATATCTGTTAATACGCAAAGTATTTTGTAATACAGTGGAACATGGATAATTTGAACTTCTATAATTCGAAAGCTTCTTTAATTCGAATATTTTCCCTGGTTCCTAGAATCTTGTATTAAAACAATGTTAAAAAATTATGGTTAATTCAAATTATATATTGGATAATTCAAAGTTTTTCCACCACCCCCTATGGTCAGACACAACTTGACAACCTTGTCAATGGAGAGTACCTTTACCTTTACCTTTATGTGTAAATTTTACACATACAAAATTTGGGAAGATGTGGTGAAGGACAGATCAGGGCCTCTACATTTCATGCCCCCCCCCATTGAGCACCTCTTGTGCCTTCATGGGTCCTGCCCCATCATTTGAGAACCACTGCTATACCCTGTTCATATTCTCCACATCTGTATAATTTTACATTGAATAACTCTGCAAATAACTCTGACATGTCATCTCAAGCATGTCACACCTTATTTGCCTTTCCCCTGCCTTCTGTTTTTCTGTTATAGCTCTTTGCCTACTCAAGGTGCTGCTTTCCCACTGTATGATTGGAAGATATATGTGTGTGATAGAATACATACATAGTATGTCACATGCAGAGCTTAAAAAAGTTACTGTTGCAAACAAGATATCCTAGAACATTTCAAGAGAAAACAAATTCCTGGTGTTTACTGATGCCTGGGTTGTGCTACAGCAGATTGCAAGTGGGAACTCACTGGAGTGACATTTTGCTGTGTGAGTCAGAGCAGTAAATGGTGCTCCCTCCTCTTCCACAGAACTACCTAATATCCTAGCTGAGGCAAGTTATTTTATGTGAAGGGGTAAATCCCACAAGTACTTCTCCCTGACAATAAAAAAGCTGTAACAATAAATAAAACAACTACTCCTTTTGTTTGCTCCTTTTTTTGGGTGACAGCTCACATCAGTTGCCTTAGGCAGCCATCTCACACTCCCTGAAGTACTTTTTCAAGCCCTGAAGGGTCACATGGTGGATGCTCCTTTACATAGAAATACTTCCCTGTATGATATAAACATGCCATGGAAAAGCATCCCCTATGTAGGTTTAGTATCTGCGTGTTTACAGTGGGGCCTTGGTATCCATTGGGATTTGGTGTCAGGACCCCTGTGGATACCAAAATCCATGGATGTTCAAGTCCCATTAAATACAATGGCATAGTAAAATGGTGTCCCTTATATAAAATGGCAAAATCAAGGTTTGCTTTTTGGATATTTAATTTTTCCCCCCAAGCAGTGGATGGTTCAATCTGTGGTTGCAGAATCTGTAGGTAAAGAAGGCCAACTGTATTAAGGAACATTCATCCATGGGTTTGGATTGGTATTTTGTAGAAACATATTTACTAGTTCAGGTTCCCTTCACTAGTTCAGGTTCACATCCTCTGAAAATAGGGTTATCAAATCTCAGAGTATAGCCCTGATTTTCCAGTCCTCAAGGTGAGGGAGAGGAATCTCAAGGCAAGAGCACTGCATAAAAAGGGTATGGTTATATGTTTTCCTCATTTGCTACGTTTGGGATTTTTTAAAAAAAATTAAATGGCATACTTGGCATACTCTGTTCAGTTGTGTGTGCATGTACGTGTGTATGTGCCTTGAAAGTCACCTGTTGACTTGTGGCAACCCCATAAATAGGATTTTTTAAGGCAAGGAATACTCTGAAGTGTTTTCCCCAGTTCCTTCCTCTGAAATATAGCCTACAGCAACAGGTATTTATTGGTGGTCTCTCATCCAAGTACTAACCAGATCTGTTTAGCTTCCAAGATCAGATGGGATCTTGTATCCTGCTCTTAACTTCAAACAAGGTTCAGTGTTCTCATGTCACAGAGCCATGGAAGTAAAGAGTATCTAGTGTCAAACATCCAGGGTCAAGAAAGTCATAAGTCAGAGTCAGGATTCCAGTGAGTCATAGGCCTCCAGCAAATGGGGCAAAAAGAGCAGCCAGAGACCACTTCCACCCTGATCACTCCCCATTTTGCATTCGACTGCGGCAACCAGATACCGCAATCCAGAGGCTGGCCACTGCCATGGTCCATAACGGACAGCCAGCAAAGGAATGCTTTTTTTGTGCTCCTTTTTGTACTGGGTTTGGGCTGCCTTAGTTGGCTGTGCCACAGCTTTGGTCCAATCCCGAGGCATGTGTCATCTGAACACCACACTCCCAGATCAACCTGAAGGCAGCGCTTTTGGCCATAGTAGCTGAGTCCTTAAATGGTACAGGGGTTGTAAATCTGATAGATATTTCCCAAGCCAAGCTGTCCAGAGGAAGACTGAAGTTGTACTCAGCAAGGTAGCTGGTGGTTGTAACATCCTTATATAGGCATCATGTTCAGTGTTGGCCCAGATCCCAGGAAGTATTTTGGGAAAGCATTGCACATTGCTGTACTCCTACTGACACCTACTGATGATTTCAGCCTCATATATTGTCTGCAGGGAATGGCCTTTCTTTGGGACTGGGACACTTCTCCTCTAGCTTCACTTCCTGATCTGAACCTCACCTGACATGCTAAATAGGAGGAGGACCTGACTGGCTATCTAGCACCTGCTGTTATTTCTCCAAATGTCTGGTTTAACATTTTAACTGCCATGGTGCAATGCTATGAAATTCTGGGATTTGTAGTTTTCTTGAGATATTTAGCCTTTTCTGTCAGAGAGCTCTGGTGCCACAATAAACTACAAATCCCAGAATTCCATGGCATTGAGCAACGACAATTAAAGTGGTGTCAAGCTGCATTAATTCTGCAGTAAGGCTAGTGAAGCATTTACAATTAATATTTGATACATAGTGGAAGAGGTCCCAAAATAACAACTAAAGCCCAGGGATGTGATTAGGGGGATGCAGGGGTTCAGAACGCACCAGGTGACAGGACAGATGACAGCATCTCTCCTTTTGGAGAAAGGGGCTGTGGCATTTACTTGCATCCCTTTAAAACACTGAAGAAATCCTATGAAAGGGACAAGGCTCAGTGGAAGAAGAAAGAAGGGATCCCATTTTTTAAAAATTATTATAAAATTTTCTTTAAAAACATCACACGTTATCAAAATTTCACTTTAACCACACAAAACTATGTACATGTAAATACATTTAGGTTGTGCATATGTTATTGTAATTTAAAGGTATAATTTTAATTTTGCTAGTTGTTTATATCACAACTATTGCCAATACATTTAGTGATATATGGGAATTATGATTTATGAGTATCAGTACTAAAAAAAAATTACTAAGGATTCTGCATGATGTGGTATAGGAGGACGTTAATGGGGGGGTTAACACCATGAGTTATTGTACCGGGTGACACCAACCCTAGTGACACCACTGCTAATGCCATTATACTATTGTTCCATTTTTGGAACAGAGTCCATCCAAGCTAATATATCAGCTTGTGATGTGAAGTAGCTTATGCAGAAATGTTTTGGGATGAGAAAAGAAACAAAACAGCTAGAATAAAAAAAGGTACTACAGCCACTGAGTTAGATCCTTCCACTTTTCAGGAGACTCATTTTTATTCTCTTTGGTGTCTTCAGAAAGAACAGCATGAATTAAAAATTTAGAACCTGTGCCTCGTTGCGTTCCCAGGGTAGGTTGGCTGTTGTTCTACTCAGTTTCTTTCACTCTGGTTTGTCCCTGGTATTCTTTTATCTCTGTGAAATGTGCTTTCTCCCATATTTTCTGTCCATATATTTTTATTTCTGGTCTGTGAATTGTTCCTTGGGTTGGATGATAAAAACAACAGCAACATGAAAATTCTCTCTCTCTCTCACACATACACATAAGAGAGGGATCTTAGAGTACTCATACATTGACAATTTGGAATCTTGCCTACCTGTGGAAATGTTGGATGGCATACTGTTTGTGACACATGTAGGCTTACATGTGAAGTGACTTGTTTTGGACAATGTACAATCATTGCATCCAGCAGATAGCAGCATAAATAGAATTGCCATGTAGACCTGTTACACAGGTGGTAGTGCATGAGTAAACAAAATTGCACATGAATGCCAATTGCCTATGCTCATTGCACATTGCCACTGCACAATGGGTTGTCAGCCATGCACATTGAACATGAATCTACATATTCTGCACTACACTCGTATTCAGTAAAGAGGCTGAATAATATTAACTCCACCAGTGGAGTTGTCAAGCAATGTAGGAGCTCAGCCATGGTATCATAATACATTATCTACACCTTGCCAATAAATCTGTAAGCATGATCCACCAGGTTTTGCTGATAGGATCCATCCTGCAGAAATTAAAAAGACTGACTTGAGAAGCATACATTGAATGAGCATAAAATATCTGAATTGACTGAATGGTGTCTTTGCTATGTCTATCTGACTAAGAAGTCACTCAGAGGTTGCTATGTACCTGATCATCTCCAAGGACATCTCAGGGGGGTTGCAGACTGCCAGAAATAGTGCAAATTGAGTCCACTTTTAGGGTTAGGGTTAGTGCTAGGGAATCGTGGGAATTGATTTTTTTCTGAGACATTGAGCCTTCTCTGTCAGAGAGCTCTGGTGCCACAATAAAATACAGTTCCCATGATTCCCTAGCACTAGCCCTAACCCTAAAAGTGGACTCAATTTGCACTATTTCTGGCTGTCTACAACCCCCCTCAGTTTATTTACTAAATGTTTCTGTGGTCTCTACCATAGTCGAAGCAGTATTTAAAATATCAGAATCTAGGATGTGAGAGAAAGCATTGCATGACCAGGAATCATTATGTGGGACAGCAGGGAAAGAAACAAAGAACACCTGTTGTACCTATGATTTTGAATCAGTTTTATGCACTGAAGCAAGATCATGAGCTAGATATAGCTCATTTAAATTAAAACATTGACTAAGGACAGAGAAATCCTCCAGTATTTCTGAAGTTCTATTGTTTGATTCAAGAGTGGGGAATGTGTAGCCTACCAGATGCTGATGGGTTGCAACTCCTGATAGTCCTAGTCAGCAGAATCAACTGTTGGGAGTGATGGGATTTGGAGTCCTACAACATCTGGAAGTCAATGTTTAATATCTTTGAGAAACATAATCTCTTTTAATTAATTAAGGCATTACTGTTGACATCCGTTTTACACATCTAGGGTGAAGCAAGAGTTCTGAGCTTGTTTTACTAGAGAAAATGTTTTTTATGACCTTGACTGTTACTCTATCTATCATCAATTTCCTAAAATCTATTGCATCTAATAAATCTGATGGCCATAAAACCATAAAATGTAAGTGTTCCCTGCAGCTCCATCTAGACAAATGGAAAGATGTGCGAGCGTGCGATAGAAATCTAAAGGCACTGTTCTGAGCAGCAGTCTATACTGTACAGAAAGTTTGAATATGCTGCATTTCTTATTGCCTTATTTTACATTTTTAAATGGATAATGTATTATTTAATGGCTTCTAAGGCACAAGAATATGTTTGAGATTATGGCAGCATTCTAGAGACATTAGCATTACAGAGAATGATGCTGTTATCGTTAATGGTACAGTTAATGGTATAGTGCTTCTATCCTACCTATGCATTCTCTCCCCCCCCCCTTGATTATACATATCTGTCCTTTAAGAAAATGTTACACACTTTACAGGGGGTGAGAGGCCTGCTAAGAGTCTCCTCCTTCTTGCATGTCCTGTTGTAGCATTTTTGTCATTGAGAAATATTGCCTCCAAAACAGTGGCTGATCTTTCTTCTGTTTCATAATGAAAAAGAAGATAGTGCATTCCCCACAGAGCATCAGTGGTTGCTGCAGGGAAAGGGTAAATGGAAACATGCAGAATATATTAGGAGTTTGAGCATGACATTCCTTCTCTTTTATTTTTCTTTTCTTTATTAATTAGAGTGTTTATTGCTGTTGTGTGCCTTCAAGTCATTTTTGACTTATGGTGCTCCTAAGGTGACTCTATCATATATTTTTTTCTTGACAAGATTTGTTCAGAGAGTGTTTTGCCTTTGCCTTCCACTGAGGCTGAGAGTGTGTGACTTGCCCAAGGTGATTGAGTCAGTTTCATGGGTGAACAGGGATCTGAACTCTAGTCTCTTGAGTCATAGTCCAGCACCCAAACCATTACATTATGCTGGGTCTCTTATATAACTCATACCCTCTTCTATTTCATAGTAATGCAGGGTGGCACAAAACTAAAGCAATATTAACATTTTAATACAATTCCAGATTGAAAACTATAATAAAATAATGGAAACAAGATAAAACCATATTAAACAGCTGAAGAAATCAACACTGCTTAAAAGGCTAAAATAGTGTAAACCATGTATATGTACATTTGAAAAATAGGTTAGGGCCCCAAAAGTGGTAATAAAATGCCATGTTTTACTTTCCACTGGGAAAAAACCCAACATCTTTGCAAAGAAACCAATATTTTCATTCATAGTGAAGGTATTCCACAAATGAGGTGGCACAGCAGAGATTTTCATGGGGGCCTACGATGCATTGCTCCCTCTGGTGGGACACAGAGGAAAGACATGTTGGCGGATCTCAGTCATCAATTTTTGTTGTGTGTTTTCAAGTGATTTCTGAGTTATGATGACCCTACCATGGGATTTTCTGGACTGCAAGGGACAGTCAGATAGTTTTACAGCTTTATATAAGCAGAAACCTTGCTCATTAATGTTGAACATGGAGGTACCACTGTGTGGGTCCAGTGGCCATGACATCATTTGGCAGTATGGTTCATCATTACATGGAATCCTATTCCTGCATCTTTCTTTTAAAAAAAATCTTATTTAAATTTAGTACAATGAAGGATAAAAAGTGAAATCATATATAAATAGGTAACACACCAGTTCCACACATTTAGAATAGGACATGATGGCGGATATCAATAAATAAAATAAAATTTAAAAAAAAGCATAGTAAACACTAATTTATAGTAGCTGTTGTTATGTCCCTCAAGTTGACTCTCATTTATGACAACCCTATCCCAAGATTTTTTTGGCAAGATGTATCCAGAGTTTTGCCTTGGAGATTGAAAGACTGTCTTCATTGGAGACTGAAAGAATAAGACTTGCTCATGATCATGCATGTATTCAAACGCTGATCTTCCAGAGTCCTTTTCCAACACTCATACCATTATGCCATGCAAGCTCTCTAAATTGTTCTTACCCTGCTTCAAGGCATGCTGCCTTTTCCACATATGTAAGCCATTCAGCTGTCCTCCCTTTTAAAACAAGATATTATAGCTTTATAAATAAAATATATAAAGAATCCAATATAACAATTAATTGTCAGCATCTGTAATATCAATAAGAGAACAGTATGTTTTGCAATCTGGATATTAACAGGAATATCATATTACAACAAAATCCAAAATCCACAAAATAGTACTGTAATTCCATTATTGGGCTAACTAAACAAGCACAAGATACCTCATTCAAACTTTCAAAGCTCCACTGGCATCTTCATTAGCAAAGGTGTTAAAAGAAGAAGAAAAATTGATGCTGTTAGAGTCACAGGCCTCCATTTTGTCTTATGACGTTACTTTTGTTATCAGTTAAAACAACAGCAAAAGTAACATCTTAAGACAAAATGCAGGCTCTAGCATCATCCTTTCTTCTTCTTCTCTTGTATGATTTTTAACACCTTTGCCTGGTTAAGAAGCCAGTGAAGCTTTGAAAGCTTGTGATATATCTTAAATCAGATATTTTATGTAGTTTAGATATATGATTTATAATGCTCTGCATTTTACCAATTACCAATTTACCAATTTACCAATTTAACAATACTATTTACATACCTGTATGATGGTTAGAGGATTTAAGAAACATAAGCATGTTTAGAAGATAATGATCTCGAGGAGCAGAAGGATAGAACTGAGGGATGCAAGGACAAGAGAGAAGAAGTAAAAAGAACGTAATAGAACCAACACTGATAGGGAAGGAAGTCAAGGAAATATGTTTAAATTGTGTGCAAGAGTGAAATTGTATCATAACAGGATGACTTGTATTGTCTAAAAATATGGTCTCTCTTTCTCTCTCAATCTCTCTCGCTATCCCTCTTTCCCTCAATATATATATATATACACACACACACACATGAAGATCCAGGAAACTACAGGACAGCCAGCCAGACCTCAGTACCAGGGGGGAAAAGAATAGATTATACAGGAGTCTGTATGAAAGTATCTTGATGACAATGCCGTGATTAGCAGGAGCCACATGGGTCTGTCAAGTTCTGCCAGACTAACCTTGTATCTTTTTTTCTTTGGTCAGGTCACTAGTTTAGTAGATAGTGGGGATGCTGTAGATGTTATTTTAGCAAACCATTTGATAAGGTCCCCCACGATATTTTGATTAGCAGACTGACTAAACATGGAATAAATGGAAACATCTTCGGGTGGATCCATAATTGGTTGGCAAATCATGCTTAAAGAGTTGTCATCAGTGGTTACGCTTTAACCTGGAAGGAGCTCTCAAGTGGAGTGTTGCAGGGGGTCTCTCCTGGAACAATACTCTACATTTTTTTAATCAGTGGTTTAAATGATGGGGTGGAGGTAATCCTTTATCAAGTATGCAGATGATAGAAACGTGGGAAGAGTAGCTAACACACTGGAAGATAGGAATAGAATTCAAAAGAACCTTGATAAATTAGAAAACTGGGCTGAAATTTATAAAATGAAATTCAGTGCAGACAAATGCAAAATTCTACATTTAGCCCACAACACCCAAATGCACAGGTATAGGATGGGAAATGCTTAGCTCAGCATGTGAAAAGTACCTTGGAATTATTCTTGGTCATAAGTTGAACATGAGGCCGTGGTGTGGTGATGCACCAAAAAAAGGTCAATGCTATTTTAGAACCATATTTTCCAAGTAAAGAGAAGTAATAATAATCTATAATAATATATATAAAGGTATATGTGCTTATATAGAAACATACATATAAATATACATATATATCATACACTATATATATATATATATATATATATATGTATATAAACAAACATATCAGTACTAATAAATGTGTGCGTGCGTGCGTACACACACACACATATATAAGGACATATAACTTTATATATAACTATATAAAATTATATAAAGTTATATAACTTTATATAACTATATATATATAGTTATATAATTTATATGAAGTTATATAAAGTTATAT
>CM034701.1:44265390-44278292 GCA_020142125.1 Phrynosoma platyrhinos
GGCCCCACTGAACCATGGGAAAACAAACAAAAAATGAGTGAAAGGAAGGAGGATTATTGCAAATTTGAGTTTCATACTAAGGTGCAATTACTGTAAATGCGAAATTACTCTTATATCGCAAATGCATTTTCTCTGAAATCTCGAAAGTAAAAAGATCTCGGATAACACCATTTTATTAGCAGTTTTTGTGCAATGTTGTGTGAAATCGTTGGGCGCAATTACGCTTTTTTTTGGGATTTTTGTGGGATAAACTATTGAATTGCCCCATGTGATAAACTCATATCAGGAGTTGCATATATTTTTGTTCTGCTATGATATAGTGATGGGATATGCAGCAGTGATTATACGACTTAGAAATGTTTTCGAACCATGAGTTTAAACACAGATCCTGAGATAAGCCGGGAAAGGAGGCAAACTCATTCAAGGTAATTTGTAAGAGTGCAGCTGGCTAGCACAACAGAGAGAAAGAGGCAGTATGAGAAAGGAAAAAGGAATGTGCCAATTAGTTTTAACGAATAAGAATTAAGCCCACCTGAAGTCTGAATTGTATGTAATTTAATGATCTGATTTTAATGTTTGCTGGTCAGTTTCCCAATAAAAAATTCTGAGCCTGAGTTTTCTGAACTTTGGTATCCTGTTGGATTTTGACATAATACCACTATATTTTGTGCTGGTCAGGCTTTATCTGTAGTACTGCCTTCAGCTTGGGGCACCTCATTTTAGGAAGGATATTGACAAGTTGGAGTGAGATCAGAGAAGGAAAATGAGGATGGTAAGAGGAACTGAGAACAAAACTCATTGAAGGAGTTGAACTGGACATGTTCAGTTTAGTGGAGTTTAGTGGAGAAGACTGAAGGGTAGCATGATGACACTCCTGAAATGCCTCAAGGGCTGTCACAACGAGGAGGGCGCAGGCTTGTTCTCCACTGTTCCAGAGGGTAAAACTAGGTCTAGTGGTTTTAAATTACAGGAAGGTAGATTTTGATTCCCTGTCACCATATATGGGTGCGAGAACTGGACAGGGAAGAAAGCAGATAAGAAGAAAATTCAGATGATCAAAAAGACAAACAATTGGGTCAGAAAACAAAACAAGCCTGAATTCTCCTTGGAAGCCAAGATGACTAAATTGAGGCTGTTGTACTTTGGCCACATCATGAGAAGGCACGACTCATTAGAAAAGGCAATGATGCTGGGAAAGATTCTGGGCAGTAGAAAGAGAGGAGAATGGCATGCCAGATGGTTAGACTCAAAAAGGGAGACCATGACTTTGGGTCTGCAGGACTTGAGCAGAGAGGTTGAAGACAGGGGGGCATGGAGACTTCTCGTTCACAGGGTCACCATGAGTCGAGGTTGACTCAAAAGCAGCTAACAACAACAACAGATTTTGACTGAACATTAAAAGGAACTTCTTGACAGTGAGATAGGTTTTAATAGAACCACTTGCCAAGAGAGGTCATGGGGTATCCTTCTCTGGATGTCTTCAAAAAGAGGCTGGGGATTCTCTAGCTGGAGACCCTTTATTGAGGAGGAAGTTGAACTTGATGGCCTATGGGGCTTCTTCAAACTCTATGATTCTATGAAGAGAAATAGCTTAATTACTAGATAAATCACCAGATCAAATGAACACAAATGAGCCTTCCTTCTGGTAAGTTGTTTAAAAGCAAAGTGGCAGAGCTGCTGCGAGCAAAGTTCTTGAACTCCCTTCCTCCTCCTATGTTTGATGTTTGATCTGTGAAAAGATCAGGAAGAGCCCAAGAAATGATTAAGCAGCCCAGAGGGTGCTGGAAAGAAAATGAATCACAAGCTGAGGAAAAAGTGACTTACTCCATAAATCTTGCTTTTCTTTCCTCAATAGGTTCTCACATTTCTCCATTACTCCTTAATCCATGGCAGCAACAGTCCAGCCTTAACAAGTGCTAACTGTATGCATGCTAGACCACAGTGCCAAATCTATTGGTGGTCTGAAAAGTGCACATGCATTTTCATCCCTCCAACCCTGCTGAGCTGTGCTTCAGCGTGGGAAGTGGAGAGGAGGAACAGAGACTGACCCCATGGAAGTCTCCAACAGCATACCAGCCAGCCAGGTTTTGCAGCACCTGGTTCACTGACTGCAGCACAACCAGTTTTTGTTTCTGTATGTTTTTCTGCTTAAGGAGGACACAACTGGCCTAGCTGAAGTTCCCTGACCTCACCTGCCTTGATTCCCAAGGACCTCTGGGGGATAGAGATCAGGGCAGCCTACCCTTGCTTGTCATGGTCAATGTCACAAGTTCCATGAAGAGCATACAGCTACTTCTTTTCTCAAGGCTCCAGCTTTGACTAATATCCCTTAAAATAATATTTTTTTCCAAGAAGGAAAAAGGTATATTTGTGCAAATCTAGAAAGATTAGCATGCATCATACTGATGCAAGGAGAATTATCTATCTTCCAATACCCTTAATGGAAAATGTTCTGCTAACATTTTGAATTCATGGTTGCCCTTGTAAAGGTATTATATTCCACAGGATATCTTAGGCTTTTCCTCCTGTCTGTTTTCCATTGACCAGCATGTTAAGCATGTTATTTTGTTAAGCAAAAAGAAATGGTATAGTCTGGAAGAGGACTAGGGAACAACTTCAGTGGGCCTAGGGATTAACTTTCAGCCCCCACATCCCACTATGGTATGCATTCCCTCCCCCCCCGCTGTGCCACTAAAATTTGCCAGCAAAAATGTTTTCCCCTCCCTGGCTTCCATGCTGAAAGAAGACATTGAAAGAATGCTTACCTTGTTTAGAGGGTAATAATGCTTCTTGGGGGCCTTTGATAAGCATGATTGCCTTCAAAAAGCATGAAAATATCGAGTTCAGGCTTTGCTTTTTGTTGTGCTGTCAAAATTCACTGGTAGCAAGGATGTCGGGGGGCCTGGAGGCTGCAAAAAGACTGGAGGGGGAGTTGCATGTGGCCCACCCCAGTCTAGACAATGCTTTGTCAAAGTTATCATATGCCAAAATAAAATGCCTCTGGGCTCTTTTATCCTTTCTTGTTTTTTCCATTTATAGTTCTAAGGCTTTTGAATTACTCAATGCAGCAGGGTGCATGTATGTCACGTATTGAATGCAGATATTTCTGGAGATATGAATAGATTACACAAAAGCACATGTTGTAGGTAATTCAAGTTCACATATCCCAAAGATGTAATGATTATTCATTCTGCAAAAGGTGTAAAGAAAGAAAGAAAATAATATGGGGGATGCAGTTCTGTGCATACTTGCCTGGATCTAAGTCCCACTGAACAAAGCAGGAGCTACTTCTCCAAAAATGTGCATAGTGTTAAGATTTCAAACATTAAGGACCACTACCCCTATGTCATAACAATGTACATGTAATATCTAGTTTGAGTACAAAAGAAGCATTGAGCAGCTGGAAATAAAGAGAGGCAAAGCAAAAGGGAAAATGGAAATCATTAGGTGAGGAATCTAGTTGCCATCTGTCCCCACATTTCCTGGTAAGAAAAAAATTATTCCAAAGAAGTGGCATGCTGTACTTGAATGGAGCATCATCATGACCTTCTATATGTGTTAGGCAATGTCTAACTCTTGAATGTCTACCTCCTGTGTTT
This sequence comes from Phrynosoma platyrhinos, assembly GCA_020142125.1. Lineage (NCBI taxonomy): Eukaryota > Metazoa > Chordata > Lepidosauria > Squamata > Phrynosomatidae > Phrynosoma > Phrynosoma platyrhinos. The sequence goes on from CM034701.1 coordinate 44,268,990, forward strand.
TTGAATTTTTAGTGCTTGAGCTGCAAAACCAAATGGTGTCTGTTATGGCAATAAAATATATATTAAATGGCCAGGATCCTAAATCAGGGTTGTTTTAATGTAAATCTCTGCATGTGGAGTTGCTTATTAATTGGGCTATCTCTTGTGTTGAATTTCAGTTGAATTAAGACAGTAAACATGCAACTGAATGCACAACCAAATGCACATATGCATGCATGTGCAATATTCATCTATGTACTACTCCATATCAGCAGCCTTGATCTATATGCAGATGTTCTTCATTGAACAAAAATATTAACCAAGACTCCAGCAGGGTTCTGGCCATTAACTCAGAATGTACTGTTCACTGAACAAGGCTGTCTGCTGTTGCCACATCTGTTTATTTTGTTTCTTAGAAATATTGAATAGAGATACAAGACAAGATGAAAGAATCAAGACTAAAAAGAAACTTATAAGTTAAGGGCATTTGCTGATGATTTGGTGATAATACCCTTTGGAAAGTATAGCATTGCTAATGGAAAAGTGAAATATTTTGCAGGCTTTAAGAGTAATAATTTTAAAAAACCCAAAGATGGTGAAAAATACGAATACAGAAGATTAAGCACAATTGATGGGGCAAATGACTGAGAAGAAAGTTAGATATTCCGATACAGTTATGACTATTATGAATTAGATGTTGCTCCAGAATAATTATGTTATGGGTTTTTGGGGTTCTTTTTACTCATCTTTTCCATATTCTGAAATAGGTGGAATTATCATGAAGGTGTAGTACATTGGCCAGTAGACAGTTTACTTGACCTTAAAGATCAGTTACTTGGAATGCCAAAGGGGTCCTCCACAAAACCTTTAACCTGCTTTACAAGAATGAATTTTATCAGCAGGAGTACCATTTTTCACATTGAGCTCCATGATTTTATCTTCAGGAAATAACACAAAAGACCATTCTTCTGCCATTTCCCTTCTTTTTAACGTTTACATTTGGGAAACTCAGCAGGGAGGAGAAACAGAACTTGTGAGTTATGAAATTAGCTAGGAAACTGGACAAAAAGGAGATACAGTACAGAATAATGATAACAAAAATATTATATCATCTTGGGAAGACTGAGATGTTTGTTTCGAAAACCGACATCCAATCAAAAGTAACATGTTTTGAAGAAAATACAAGCTGACAGATTATTTTCCTTTTCCATTCATTTTAATCTGTATGAGGTTTTAAAAAGGTGAATAACATCTCGGTCAAGAACAAAAGAAAGAAAGAGAGGGAGGGAGAGAGAGAGAGCAATGGCAAAAACCCACAAAACTCTCAAAAGAGAGGTGCCAAATTAATGACAATAGCAAAGGATAAAAGGGTTTGACACCAGTTTAACTGCCATGAATTATCCTATAGCATCCTGGAATTTGTAGTTTGGTGAAATATTCACCCAGGTCTGTCACAGAGCTGTGGTACCTCACCAAACTACAAATCCCAGGATTTTGTAGGATAAGTCAGGATAAGTTAAAGTGGCACCAAACTGCTTTATTTCTACAGTGCAGATGCATCCATAGTCACACAAAATAAAATGTTACTTCCTCCAGATGGATGCAGACATATGTCTGGGTGGGCTGGTGTTGGGGTGTTTTGTTTGTACGGTGTTTAGTGTCTCACAAGGAATATCTGTGAAATTATCACTGAGGACATTTACTTTTCTGATAATTTCCTGCCAAGCCATTTTTAATAGTTTAGTCTCACTATTATATTTTCATACTCTCTATTTCCCAGGTTCTTATGCTCAGATGTGTAAGTACCAGTCATCTCAGCTAACCATACTCACTAGCTAAGTAAGGAAATGGGTAATTTCATCTTCCTTTTAAAAAACTAAAGTATTATAAATGTAATGGAATTGAAAAAGTAAAAATACAGAGAAGGAAAAGAGTGTACAATGTGGGAGGTGGCGACTCTCTGTTCTTGTTATTTGAAAAGCCTGTTAATTATTTCTTAATTAAAATATTAATAATAATAAATAATAAAATTTATTTATATCCCGCCCTCTGGAAGTCCAATCTGGGCGGCTTACAGCAATAAAACATATACAATACCCATAAAAACATATACAATACATCAGACCCCCTCCCCCCTTAAAACAGTATTCAATCAAAAAAATTTAAAATAACATACAATAAATAAAAGCAAAACTTGACCTATTTATTGTTGCTGATGTTGTTTTTGCTGTTATGTACTTTCATGTCCACTTTGACTTATGGCAACCCCTAGAATGAGAAACCCCCAAGAGATCCTGTCAACAGCCCTGCTCAGGTCTTGCAAACTTTTAGGGCCTTAGCTTCCTTTATTAAGTCAGTCCTTCTGTAATGAAATATTCCTCTTTTCCTACTGCTCTCAACTTTACTGAGCATTTTTCTTTTTTCCATGGGTCATGTTTTTTCATGATATATCAAAAGTGCAATAGCCTCAGTTTAGTCATTTTGGCTTCTAGGGAGTATTCAGGTTTGATTTGCTCTAGGATTCATTCACTTGCCTTTTTGGCAATCTCCACCCTATATTATAAGATCATAAGGTGACATACAAACAAACAAAATTAAAATAATAAAGAACCATTAAAACCAATCTAAAACAGAGACCTCCATATGTTGTCAGACTACAGTTCCCAGCATTCCTTTCTACTGGCTATGCTGACTAGGACTACTCATCTAAAACATATAAAACAATGTAAGTAATTTAAAACAGTTTGATTGACCAGAGCATGTTTGACAGGTGGCCATATATTTGGGACTGCTGTATACATTTGGCACCATAGTGGCAGCACGGATTTGTTCCTTGTGACATCACTCTTTCACACATTTCTCATACCTGTCACAGCTTACCAAATTAAATAGGAATTTGTGTAGCATGTTGAGAAGTGAAGAATTCTGTCCATTCTGTTTCAATGTAACACTTTCTCTGAATGTCAGAGGAAAGTGTATACAAGGAAGTCAAGAGGAAATTTGGAGGACTGCTTTAATTTACCATTAAGTACATGGACATTCAAAGCCAAACTAATGTAGTGGTTTGAGTGTTGAACTCTGGAGACCAGGTTTCAAATCCCCATTCAGCCATGGAAACCCAGTGGATGACTTTGGGCAAGTCACACTCTCTCAGCCTCAAAGGAACTCAACGTCAACCTCCCTCTGACCAAATCTTGCCACGAAAGCCCCATGTTAGGGTTGCCTTAGGGCAGAGGTAGGCAACCTAAGGCCTGGGGCCAGATGCCGCCACCCGCCATGATGATATTGATTATTGTTGTTATTACTTGTTCTTGGGGTTTTCTTGGCAAAATCTCCACAGGGTTTTTGCCATGGCTTTTCTGGGGCTGAGAGAGTGTGCATGCATTTTTTTTTTAAAAATATATTTATTTATTTATTTATTTATTTATTTGTTTATTTATTTTTGGTGCTTTGGCCCCCCCAATTGTCTGAGGGACAGCAATCCAGCCCCCTGCTCAAAAAGGTTGCCTACACCTGCCTTAGGGTCACCATAAGTCGGAAACAACTTGAAAGCACATAGCAACAACAGATAGATATTCTTGCACACAAAAATCTATCAGTTGCAAAAACTCATGCAAAAAACAAAACAAAACCCTATTGCACTTCATGCATGATGGGATGCACATATTTTCCTGCACAAAGGATAAAGACAAACATTGCCTGTGGAGAAAGCCTGGGTTGGCCAACAAATATTGAGTTAACAACATTCTATGCAGTCTTGTTCAAAAATGAGGCAGGGCAAAAATGAGGCAACTCAAAATCTTGAGTTGCCCATGAACTAGGTGATTTTAAGCAGGCCACTGTTTTCCTAGTTGTGCTTTTGCAAGTGGGCAGACTATGCAGTGTCAAATTACATTGGTACTTTGGTATTCAATAATGGGTTAAAATGATTTGAAACAGATGCAGGAAGGATTAATGTTGGGAAGGTGGTGGTGAAAATTGCCCCTCCCTAGGCTGTTATGAAACTGCAATTTGGTAACTTTCTTCCTATTTAAGGGTGACGGGGAGAACTACATTTAACAAAGGTCCTTCCTCATTCTAATCTAGGGCAGAAAATCAGGACCCTGGACAGATAATCTGGAAGTCGAATTGAGATGTTAGGTCAGTTTACCACCAGTTCATAGAATCATAGAGTTGGAAGAGACCTCAAGGGTCATCCAGTCCAACCCCTTGTCATGCAGGAAATCAGAAACAAAGCATCCCTGACAGATGGCCATCCAGCCTCTGTTTAAAGACCTCCAAGGAAGAAGACTCCACCACACCCTGAGGGAGTGTGATCCACTGTCGAACAGCTTTCACTGTCAGGAAGTTCCTCTTAATGTTGAGGGGGAATCTCTTTTCCTGGAGCTTGCATCCGCTGTTCCGTGTTTTAGTCTCTGGAGCAGCAGAAAACAAGCTTGCTCTATCCTCAATGTAATATCCCTTCAAATACTTAAACAGGGCTATCATATCACCTCTTAACCATCTCTTCTCCAGGCTAAACATACCCAGCTCCCTAAATCTTTCCTCATAAGGCATGGTTTCCAGACCCTTCACCATTTTGGTCACCCTCCTCTGGACACACTCCAATTTGTCAATATCCTTTTTGAACTGTGGTGCCCAGAACTGGACACAGTATTCCAGGTGAGGCCTGACCAAAGTAGAATAGAGTGGCACTATTACTTCCCTTGATTTAGATACCTCTATTGATGGAGCCTAAAATCGAATTGGCCTTTTTAGCTGCCACATCACACTGTTGACTCGTGTTCAACTTGTGGTCTACTAGGACTCCTAGATCCCTCTCATGTGTAGTCTTATTAAGCCAGGTGCCCCCCATCATATATCTATGCATTTCATTTTTTTGCCCTAAGTGCAGTACCTTACAGTTCTCTGTGCTGAAATTCATTTTGTTAGCTTTGATACAGCTTTCTAACCTATTAAGGTATTTTTGAATTTTGATCCTGACCTCTGGGGTATTAACTACTCCTCCAAATTTGGTGTCATCTGCAAATTTGTGAAGCATGCCTTCTATTCCTTCATCCAAGTCACTGATATAGATGTTGAATAGCACTGGGTCCAGGACAGAATGCTGTGGCACCCCACTGGTCACTTCTTTCTAGGATGAAAAGGAGCCATTGCAGAGCACACTTTGAGGTCAACTGGTCAACTAATTACAAATCCACCTAACAGTCACATTGGCTAGCACACATTTTACCAGCCTGTCTGCAAGAATATCATGGGGGACCTTGTCAAAGGCCTTGTTGAAACTGAGATATACTATATCTACAGCATTTCTTTTGTCTAGCAAGCTGGTAATTATATCAGAAAAGGAGACCAGATTAGTTTGGCATTACCTGTTTCTCAGAAACCATACTGATTTTTTGTAATAATGGCATTGCTTTCCAAATGTTCACAGACACTTTGTTTAATGATCTGGTCTAGAATCATTCCTGGAATTGATGTCAGATCCTCCCCCCCCCTTTTCGAAGATGGGGACAACATTTGCCTTCCTCCAGTCAGCTGGGACTACTCCTGTTCTCCAGGAGTTCTCAAAGATTATTGCCAGTGGCTCTGAGTACATTTGCCAGTTCTTCTGATACCCTTGGATGTAGTTCATTTGGTCCTGGAGACTTAAATTAATTTAGATTAACCAGGCATTCTTGTACTTACCCTTTAGTTATTCTGTGCAGCATTTCTCCTATTGTGTCCTCTGCTCCATTTTTCTCAGGCTGAGCATCCTTTTCCTTTTCTGAGAAGATTGAGGCAAAGAAGGTGTTGAGTAGTTCTGCCTTATCTCTGTCCCGTTAGCATTTTGCCATCTTCTCCATGTAGTGGCCCTACCATTTCCTTCTTCTTTTTGCTATGGACATACCCCCCCCCAGCCCTTTTTATTTATATTAACGTGTCTAGCAAGCCTGAGCTTATTCTGTACTTTTGCTTTTCTGACTTTCCCCTTACATGTGCTAAGTATTTGATTGAATTCCTCCTTGGTTAGTTCCTCTCTTTTCCATTTCTTATACATGCCCTGTTTAAAACTTAGCTCAATTGAAAGTTCCTTAATCATCCATCCTGGTTTCTTGAGACACCTCCCATTTTTCCTCCTTGTTGCAATAGTTTGAAATTCTGCCTTGTGAGAAACTCCCATCCATCCTGAACTCCTTTCTCTTTTACTATTCCTGACTAAAGATCACCATCAGTATTTCCCTAAGGTTACTGAAATCAGCTCTCCTAAAGTTTAGAATGTGTGTCTGACTATGCCCGGCTTCTCCTTTCCACTGTATAACAACTCCAAGAGAGCATGGTCACTCCCACCTAAGGATCCCACAATTTGCACCCCATTAACCAAGTCATCCTTGTTGGTTAGGATCAGATCTAAAGTGGCTGATTCCCTGGTTGCCTCTTCCACCTTTTGGACAATGAAATTGTCTTCCAGGCAAGTAAGGAATTTGCTAGACTTAATGTTTTGGCTGAGTTTGATTTCCAACAAATGACAGATTAGTTGAAATCACCCATCTCCTTTCTGGGTGTGTGGTCATCTGTTCTAGAAAGGCATCATCTAATTCCTCAGTCTGACTTGGGGGTCTGTAGTAGACTCCCACAATAACATCCCTGTTGTTTCCCTTTCCTTAATTTTTTATCCAGAGTAGACCCTCAGAACTAATAAAACCAAATGCCATATTGAAAGCAGCTTTTACTCTTTCTCAGTTCTTCTCTAGCAAAACTCTCAAGGCAAAATAAATGTGTTAAGCAGAAGGCAGCTCTAGGAGACTCCATTGTACCTGAATGTTGCAAATGCTTCTTAACTGGCTGCCTTCCTAGAGGTTAGTTCTATAGACGCCTATTGTTCCTAGAATGCAACACCTTTTGCCTGTAGACCTGTAGTCTTTTTCAACTTGATTTTGCTCATGCATGACTGATGCCTATGAGCTCATATGAACCTGAAATTCTAAAATCAATAAAGTGGTTCTTCTTGCTGAAGATAAGGTTCTGCATGGTTGTGATCCTATTGGGGTGCCCCCTTTGATCAAAGGTAAACTTTTGTTGTAAGCTAACCCCTTCCTAGGCTTATTCAGGGTTCACCTACAATACCATACTCCTAAAGGGAACCCAGTAAAGTTCTGGCTATTCCAAAACGTGTCCAACTCTATGGCAGGTAGAAACTCAGGAATGGTGGATGGACTGCAGATAAGAGGAAGGAGTTGAAACTTCCCCTGAATACTATGTCCTCAATCCTGCTATTTTTAAAGATGGGAAGAGAAATAATAACGCAACACTGCACTTAACACAATTTGGGTTTGGCCCTTACATTGTGTTAGCAATTGTTACTGAAATAATGTATAATAAATGCCTTGAGTGCTGAAGAGCACAGGGTGACTGTTGAGTATTATTATCCTGTATTTTTTTTTTAAATGTTTTATTTTTGCTGGCATTCGGTGATCACATACTACAATTATAGAAAGAAAAAAGTAAAGAGTGATGAAGCATGCATGGCAAATACTTTCCTTGTTGTGCAAATTGTAAAAATGCCTGCAAGTATTTGTTCAAACAAAAACCTCTTGATAAGGAAATGGTTCTGAATCATCAATAGGAATATTAATTGGTGGAATGTGCCTGCTGTTATGGATATTAAATGTTTTAGAATCCTCCAAGGTGTTCTGTTATTTTTATGCAATCAAGGGTAAAATAAGTACAAGAAGCAATTGTTCTGAGTGTAAATTCAGAACAAATTAAGATAATGGGAGTTGGACATATTGCTATTAAAAGTTAATATAAAAGTGTCATTATTGTCTTGAAAAGCCTACACGTTAGGAGCCTATTGGCACATTAGAAGCTTTTGTGGTCTTCTGTAATAATTGCCCAAGCTTTAGCTGGTGACTGCTGGTCTATCTGTTCCTTTTTACAATGAGAGCATAACAAAGCTATACATAAAAATGGGAATAAGGTTACTGTAGGCACATCACCAGATGGTCAACACAGAAATCAAATAGATTATATAATTGGAAGTAAAAGATGGCAGAACTCTATATTGGTGGCCAAGACTAGGCCAGGTGCCAACTGTGGCACAGATCACAAATTACTCATATCAAAAATATGAGTAAGGCACAAGAAGAAAACAAAACCAGTGATTATACCAAAATATGATCTAAATAATATATCACCAGAATTTACTGACAACGTAAGAAACAGATCCGAACTACTAAGCATAATAGACCAAGAACCAGAAGAACTATGGTCTGAAGCCAAGGACATAATAAAAGAAGAATGCAGACATACACTTTCAATAAACAAAAAGAAAGAGAAAAAATATGGATGACAGAAAAAACACTACAAGTAATAAAGAAAAGAAGAGAAGCAAAACAAAAGGAAGATAGGAACAAACTAAGAATTATGACTGCAACAGTACAATGGCTTGTGTGGAAAGATAAAGAAAATTACTACAACGACCAATGCAGAGAAATAGAAGACAACAACAAAAAGGGAAGAACAAGAGATCTAATCCACAAGATCTGGGAAATCAAAGGAAAATTTAAACTCAGGACAGAGATGCTCTATGACAATAAAAATAATATAATTGAAGACCAGGAAGGAATAAAAAGACGTTGGATGCAATACACAGAGGAATTATACAAAGAGATGACAAAAGGAAGGACACATAGAATGAAGAGCCAAATGAAGATGACCCCAAATTCTAAAAAGTGAGGTAGAAACTGCAATAAGAGAAATAGCAAAAAACAAATCACCAGGAATAGATGATATTCCAATTGAACTGCTGCAATCCACATTGACAGAGTCAAATCTAGTACTAACCAACATATGTCAACAGATATAAAAACAGAATGATGGCCAACAGATTGGAAGCAGTCAATATACATCCACATCCACACACAAAAAAAGGAGATACAAAAGATTGCAACAACTATAGGACCATAGCACTGATCTCCCATGCAAGCAAAATTATGCTCAAAATTCTGCAACATAGACTCCAACTATACATGGAGAGAGAAATCCCAGAGGTCCAAGGAAAGGAAGAGGCACTTGGGACCATGTTGCAAACATACGATGACTAATGAAGCACACCAGGGAATTCCAAAAGAAAATCAGCATGTGCTTTATAGACTATAGCAAAGCCTTTGACTGTATAGATCAGGGGCCGGTATCCTATGGCCCCTGGGCTGGTTCCGGCCCAGGGCCCTGTGCTTACCGGCCCAGGCGGACCCCTGCTGCCGCCACCACCTGCCACCGCCGCCGCTCATTTTGGTCGCCGCATGGGTGCGCGTGCTGCGACCTCCATTTTGTTTTCCAAAA
>CM034701.1:44293189-44304399 GCA_020142125.1 Phrynosoma platyrhinos
CTTGTCAGCTCCCCTACCACCCTAAACAGCTCTGCCGGGCGAGACTCTATGTTGTCAAATTGGCGAGCCCACAACTGATTTTTCATTTTTGGGAAAAGAAAAAGTCACTTGGTGATGATAACACTGACAAAATTTCATCAATATACCATAATAACTTCTGGGTGATAATTATTACTTTACAATACTCCCTTGTACTTCTCCATCTTACACTTTAATCACTTGTGGCACAACCTGTAACAAAAATAAAGGACACAGTGAGCTGGTTTTCTCATCATCATGCACTTAGGGACCAATGATGACACTGACAAAATTTCATCAATATACCATAATAACGTCCGGGTGATAATTATTACTTTATGATACCTCCTCGTAGATCTACGCTTTATTTTATTTTTCAGCATGGTGGAGGTTAGCTGTTGAGGCAGCTCATACAGCAGCTGGTTAACTGGTGAGTCTCTCCCTTTCTCTCTGTTCTGCTATTCACATACTCAGTAAGGGATTTGGGAGGCAGCTGTTGTTTACCTTGCTTGCTGTTGGCATGTATACTGCAATGCCCTTTCTTTATCTAACTCAGTGAGCATGCTTCATGGATGAACCAGAGAAGGATCAGCACAGTAACATATCCTTTGCCAGAATGGGCGCTAAAGCATAAGTTTCACTATTAAAACTGCACAAACACTATGCCTCCAAACTGCCTGCATTTCTTTCCCAGGTGAAATGTCTTTGTGTCTCATGGTACCATTCAGTAGCTTCTACCTCTTCCAACACAAAGGACTCTTCTAACATGGCTACAACATAGCTTACACAAGGCTAATTTTAACATACCTCTCAGTAGCCGCTATCCAACTTGGCTACACAGCACAGCTTAAGGAAGGCTAATTTTAAAATGGCAGAAGGAGCCTGGAACAGTGACCCTGACATACAAACAGCTCCATTAGGATGGGCTAGAGTAGAATCATAGAATCATAGAATCATAGAGTTGGAAGAGACCTCAAGGGCCATCCACTCCAACTTCCTTCTACCATGCAGGAGAAAGCCTTCTGTTTTCCTGCCTCAGTCTTTATTGCATTGTTTACTGCAGACAACTCTGCTGCAACCTGGCACCTAAAATCTGTGTTTTCTCAGCCCTCCTTTTCCATATCTCTAATACCTATGCTGCTAAAAAAAACCCTTCCAGCTAGACATGGATAAGAAATAGGTGGGGGCTGGGCAGAAATAAGAAGACTTCATAAAAGGAGCTTCCCTGTCAGAGGCAGTTACCATTTGTGAGGCCAAAAGGGTAGTTAATGGTAGTTACACTTAAAAAATAACTCTTTATTCTCCCTCCCAGTAAGTGAATAGTTAGTTTAGTTACTCAAAGAAAACTATCTGAATGCTACAAGCTGCTGGCTGGCGGCAAAAAAACACTCTCCATTATATTCCCATAGCTCGATGCACGAGACAGCACTTCAGTATGACTGACTTCATCCCTAGTTGAGGCTACACTCCCCCAAATATAGAAAGTAAAATTAAATATTACAGTTATGAAACATGTGGTTCCCTACCCCTTTTTCTTAGACTGAGAGATAGATTCTGTCTTGGATCACCTCCATCACCTTTTGGCCACCTGAATGCCCAATTTGAAATGATGGTTTAATCCAGGGGTAGGCAACCTTTCCCCTTTAAGGGCGGAGGGACTTCAGCTCCCAGAATCCCAGGAGCTATTGGCCAACATGAGACTATTGGCCAACATGGCTGAGGCTTCTGGGAGCTGAAGTCCCTCCGCCCTTAAAGGGGAAAGGTTGCCTACCCCTGGTTTAATCAGATACAGTTAACATCAATATTCCACATAAGCATCCCTAAGTATTGGAATCTCAGGATATTTACATAGGAAATAATCAGGCTCTTTGATACTTTTTAGGTTATTTCTTATAGATATGCATATACCTTTTCTTTATGGAAAGACACAGACATGTCAAGGCAGGGGTAGGCAACCTTTCCCCTTTAAGGGCTGAGGGACTTCAGCTCCCAGAATCCCAGGAGCTATTGGTCAACATGGGACTATTGGCCAACATGGCTGAGGCTTCTGGGAGCTGAAGTCCCTCGGCCCTTAAAGGGAAAAGGTTGCCTACCCCTGATATACCCAGTACATAATATCATTGTTTCATACGGCCATTTGGATATTATACTTTCATAAGAACTTTCATAGGGACTGCTGTTATCTTTCTGTGTCTCTTGAACAGGCTTTGTAATAGTTAACACAAGTGGGAACATGCCCCTTCCAAATCACTGACATAGCGATTTCTCTATTATCATCATCATCATCCTATAGTGCAGGGGTAGGCAACCTTTCCCCTTTAAGGGCCGAGGGACTTCAGCTCCCAGAAGCCTCAGCCATGTTGGCCAATAGTCCCATGTTGGCCAATAGCTCCTGGGATTCTGGGAGCCGAAGTCCCTCGGCCCTTAAAGGGGAAAGGTTGCCTACCCCTGCTATAGTGTCTGTTAAAGCATTATGCAGACATTTCTTAAAGACTTTCACATGTACAGGCTTCTCTCCCTTGTATCATATTTCTAAGCATCATTATAATTTAGCCAATTATCCATTCAGGCATACATTCTCATATGTTGAGGAACTATACATCTTTAAACAGGCTAAACAGGCTTCTGTGAATACACAGGGATGCAAAAGTTAATCTCTTTGAACACTGTTAAATCTTAATATTATCCATTTCATTATAAGCATGTTAATGACCATCCATTACAAGCGTAATGCATCATATCTATCTATCTTTTTCTTGCTGTTGTCGTCAACTGCCATCAACTTGACTTCAACTTATGGTAACTGTTGTGAATGATGGATTTCCAAGTCACCCTATTATCAACAGCCCTACTCAGGGCTTGCAGACTCAGGGCTGTGGCTTCCTTGATTGAGCCTATTCATCTCTAATGCAGTCTTCTCTTTCTTACTGCCTTCTACTTTACCAAGAATTATTGTCTTTTCAAGTAAGTCAGGTCTTCTTGTGAAATGTCCAAAATACAACATTTATGTATCTTGGCTTCTAGGGAAAAATCAAGCTTGATTTGGTCTAGGACCCATTTATTTGTCTTTTTAGTAGTCTATGGTATCCATCGAACTCTTCTCCAGAACCACATTTCAGATGAGTTGATTTTCTTTCTGTCAGCTTTCTTCACTGTTCTCCAATCATACACAGAAATTGGGAATATGATGGAATGGACAAGCCTAACTTGTTTATACACTTGAGCATTTTGCCCAGGTCCTTAATAGCTCCCTTTCCAAGTCCTAGTCTTCTGACTTCTTCACTACAGTCTCTATTCTGATTAATGACTGAGCTAAGGTATGGAAAATCTTGAAGGTATGTAAATCAGTGATGGTCATTATTTTTGTTTTCTTAATGTTCAACTGTAAATCTGCCTTTGTACTTTATTTCTTGATTTTCTTCAGTACTCATCTTTTTGCAGTCCAAAGTTCTTCTGGTTCCCAGTCAATTAAGTTTAATAGTACTGATCTGTTCCCCCCCCCCATTATCTTTAAATTCTGTGGGAATGTTCTTCAGATTGTATTTTGGCATGATTTGTTTACTGCTTTTTCTTCAGCTATACTCTAATTTTTGATATTAGCAGTTCATGGTCTGCTCCACAATCTGCTCCTGGTCTTGGTCATACAGAAATAATGGAGCATCTCCATCTTTTGTTTCTGTTATGTAATCTATTTAATTTCTATAATGGCTATCAGGTGAAGACTATGTATACAGTTGCCTCTTTAGTTGCTTGAAAAATGTATTTGTGGTGAACAAACTATTATCCTTGCAAAATTAAATCAGTCACTCTCCTGATTCATTTCTTGATATTAGGCCAACTTTTCCTACAAGTTTTGATTCTGCTCAGTTTCCTATTTTGGATTCCAATTGCCTATGAGTAACCAGAAGCCCGATGTTGGTGTATGATCAGTTTCCTCCTGGGCTCCAGCATAGAATCTTTCAATTTCTTCTTCTTCGGCCTTTGTAGTTGAAGCATACATTTGGATTATGGTTATATTGATGGGTTTATATTGATATCAAGTCTTATTGATATTATTTGATCAGACTTTGCATTATATCCTTTGAGTGCTTTTGCTACATATCTCCTTACTATGGTGCTTTGTAGACCGGCCTAAAGGGCTTGCCTGGAGGTAGAGTTGGGGTGGGGCAGCCTTATTCCTGTCCACTTTAGCTTGCAAGTATTGCAATATTTATACATTCTATTTCTTGTTTTACTATATCTAGCTTCCTCAGATTCATACTTTTTGCATTTTATGTTCCTGTGATATGTACTGTGCAGCTTCAGACTTTTTTTCACCTCTGAGCACCTCAATAGCTGAACATTCTTTCAGCTTGAGTCCTGTTACATCATTAGCCACAGTACTACTCATAGTTGTCCTCTGCACAGTAGTTTATTGAAGGCTTTCCAACTTTGAAGTTTTATCTTCTGGCACTATCTCTTGTTTCATTTTGATTGTCTCATCATAGTAAAAGACATTTCATGATAAAAGATATTGAAAAAGGGTGTACTGTGCCTCCTTCTGTGCAGTATGATAAGGTGTTGGCTATGGTGTCACTGCCATTGTTTCTGAGAGCTTCTCCACCAATGTCACCCCACCCCCATTGCTGCTGCCCAGTAGCTGTTTGGCACATTTAGGGCTCATTCCCACTTACATTTAAACCGGTGTGTGATTTGCCTTCGCTCCGTGTCAGTGAATCGGTTCCAAAAGGTCGGTCATTCCCACTATAAAAGCAGATCTTTTCATTATTCTCTTGTAATTGCTTCTTTTTTGACACGATTGCCATTCCCACTAGTTTGCGCTGCTTCAAAATGTATGTCAATCATCTGCACGTCATTGGTGACACAAACGGCAACATGGTGAGGATGGGACCATTCCAGGCACCAAGCGGGGCGACTTTAGCAACTGAGTCTTCCTCTGTCCCTCATCAACCCAGGCTGCTCAAGCACACTATCTCCCCTTTTGAGCAGTCCAGCTTGGGAACTATACACACACACACATACACACACACACACACACACACATTAAAAATTGACAGGATATGTGATTCATTGGTTTTGCAACTACTTGCCTCACTGAGCTGCAGTCTGCTCGTAATTGCAAATACAATGGATTGCATATTCTGTCTATATATATATAATGCGTCCATAGGTCACACCACAAGCACAAAGGCAGCACCAAGGGAGGGGGGGATGGCTGATTTCCCAAAAACTGAGGAGGGATGGTAAACACCCCTCTGCCATTAGTCCTTTCCCTCCAGAATGATGCGATTCAGATCCATCATTCCCACTTGTTAAACATGATTCAGAATCGACTCTTTTCAAAAAAACCACCAAAAAACTAGTGTCAGGAAACATTTTTTTTGGGGGGGTTGCATTTGTCTCACTTCATTGCAATTGAAAACAAGTGCAGTAGGATCGGAAATGGTTTCAAGTGGGAACGAAAAACTGTCTGACATGAGAAACCCTTCCAGCAGCACTGATGCCATTAGGATAGCTTTTTGGCTCACAGTAGCACAAAATCCCATCACCATGGAAAACCAGATTTTCCCCACACTTTTTCTTCACAAGTTTTGCCTCTAACTATGATTCCTGGAAGGGGAGGCACCAAAAACCCAATTTCACCTTCATTGTCATCCCAGGTCTCAGGGCAATGTGTTGCCATGGGTGACTCCATTTGGGGTTGACCCAATGGGATGGAGGAGTTGCCGGCAAACACTGTTGTTACCAGTGCTTTACCAGTACTAGCATATTTGGCCAGCATATCTGGTCAGTTATCAGTCTGTTAATTCATCAGAAACAGCATGGTTGTCAGAGAGAACAGTATTCCTTGCTGGAGGTGGCATTCCAGGTGGCAGTCTATCTTGTTCCTTTTCTTCTCTTCTTAGCTCATTCAGCTAATCTGCACCAGTGAGATAGGAGGTCTCTAGGGGACCTCGGCTGTATCAAGAATCCTCTCCTCCAATCAAAACAAAGATCTTTATCTAGGACTAATCATCTAGTGCACTAGCTAATTTTTTTTGTTTCTGATCAATCTACTGAATGTCTTCTCCTCTTGATTACATTTGTGCAGGCATTTTCTTATCTTATGTACATTCTACTGGCCTGGCGTTTTTCCAAGACTGGAGCTGAAGCCAGTTTCTAATGATTCTTAATAATTCTGACTGATACAGAAACACATCCCACAATTTCAACTGCTTGAATTAGTTCTTATGTAATATATCTTACTCTCCATAGGTTATATTAGGTTATATTCTGCACTATATTACCAGGCCACAAAGTTGGCAACTAAATAATCTGGCCTGTAACAGTTGTCCCACATAAAGAATGATGCCTCATGAAGTTACAATCATATTATATAGTTATATTTTCATATTGAAAAAGAATTTAATTACAAGTAACTTCTTATTATTAACTAATTGCTTCTGAGTTCTGGGCTTATCGGTCAGACTTGAATTGATCTCCAGTTTGAAGTTTTGAGGAAGCCACAGTCTTGTTAAGTCCAACCTTCTGGTGGCAACCTAAATTGGAACAATTTGAATCTGCCACTTCAATTCTTTACCCCTGATTTCATGTAATTTAATAGGTTTGTGGCTTCAAAGTAGCCCAAAACAGCCTGCTCCTGAACTGAAACTGCAATTGCTTTGTTCCCACCTCTAAAAATTAAGGTGCATAGTACCGAACGATTACCAGTTTTTTTGTGCCTGAGACCAATATTTGCACAATGGTAAAGTGCAGAGTGATAAAAATAGAATAATATTAAATTAGATAGTTAATAGATTTACTGCCTTTTCAGGATAACTAAAACCAGTTTTTGAGGTTGCCTCGTTTTGTCTAATGGCTGAACTGGTTTTATTTTGATATTAAATACATCTTAAAGATCTATAGAAGGCTTGGCAGACTTACAGTTTGGGGAGAGCCTAGCTTTACTTAATAATTTAAGGTTCAAATGGAGTGTTATAAGAATTGAATGCACATTCCTTATGATTAACCTGTTTTCACTCCCATAAATGAATATCCTCAGAGATACATCCCTTCACAATCAGACTAGCAGATGAAGCCCACCTCCCAGTGACCAGTCCACAAAAAAGTACACTAAATATAGAATAAGTAGGCAAGGAAAATCATGTGCTACAACAAACAGATGTCTTTGAGATGGAGTGAGCACCTCAGGAAAAACAAGAACATGTAAAATATATAATCTATTTTTACTTTCAATTTAATTTAATTATGCACCTCAGGCTTGTATACTAGCTCATATCTGGCATAGAAAAGTTTATTAATAAGTGTATATTGTATATTGACGCCCATAAAAGCTGTGGCTAATTTTGGTGAGGTGATTAAAATCATGTGAGGGGTCTTTATGTAATTTTTTTTAAAGTAGTGACAACAGAATAATAGAATCCTATTTCCAAACTGATCAATTATAAAAAAATAAATATTATTTGGTATAAAATTAAAGCCAAAGTAATCTAACAGCTTGTGAATGAGGCACCCTACAAGTTGTGACATTTTCCATCATGTTCATTTTAATAGATTACATTTATCTAGAAAGCAATAACACAGAGAGAACTGAGACTGAAATATATTTATTTCCTCTAGAGTATTGCTAACTGAATACCCTTGGTGCTTTCCAGTTCCTTCCCAGAGGTGAGATACAATTTCATCTGCACTTTCAACATTCAAATGCAATAGACTTTTTGATTAGCTCATAAAATTGCATAATGCACTGACACATAGTATTCTTTTTAAAAATGCTTAGGAAACTCACCAAGCTTTAAGAGAGTTCCAGAATTTGCCCAACATAAAAGAGTCGACTAAGAGAGAAATTAATGTAAATATAACATTAATGTGCTATATAATAACATTAATATGCTTTATAATGTCTGGGAAAATGTGGTGAAATCCTGCTTCCATATTCCTTTGTTATTGTGTGTCTTCAAGTCATTTCTGACTTATTGTGACCCAATGATGAACCTATTACAAGATTTTCTTGGCAAGATTTGTTCAGAGGGGATTTGCTTTTTCCTTCCTCTGAGGCTGAGAGAATGTGACTGGTCCAAAATCACCTAGTCCAACACTCAAATAACTGACTACACCATGCTGGGTGTCTCCCCATAATCTTACCACAGTTTGTTTTTTTAAGCTTGCAAGACACATGAATATGCTTGATTTTCTCTTTTGTGTGCAGAGACATCAATTTGAGAAAAGAGGTAATAATGGGATACTATGCTAAAATTCATCAATATGAATTGGAAACTCTTTCAGTGGAGATTTCTTTTTAAAAGATAACAATCCTCCTGGCTCTAAAGAAGCTCCCATATATTTACTTTTCCCTGGGGAAATTCAGCAGTAATCCAAAAAAAGAAGATTCTGAAACTTGAAGCTTATGCCAGTCTTTCAGAAGATATGAAACCACTGCTGTAGTCATACTGCCACTATCTGCATGATGGGCCAAAGTTATTTTAGCACAGTCCTTTCCGTGCCTATCTTATTTTTGAATATTCAGGTCAAATAAATTCAGTTTCCAATATTATTTCTTGCCGTTGCAAACTAACAAGTAGCTTTCTCGATAATACATCACTACTATTAAACATTTTTATAGTACTTCCAAATACTTACTTTGACTTCCCATGCAATGTGACTGGGACCTACACTGGTATCTAAATTATGAGGCTGCCCTTATGATGTGTTTCTGCCAAGAAGAAATGGAATAACTCTGAATGTGATGAATGGTTGGTCAACAAAATAAGTAGTCAACCAACCACCATATGCATGAGGTGACTGACTGATCAAGAACAATGGATGTATGGCAAAAGGGTTTCCTTCTCCTGCAAGTAATATAATGTTTATAAGAGTATTGATGAGAATACTGTCCTAAAATGAACTCCTGAAAGCAGGATTCTTCTTTGGGGAAAGTGCAGATAGCTCTAGGAGTGGGAGCCATTTGTGAGAACATTTTCAATGGCTTATCTCTGAGGGGTTCTGCACAAAAAATTTGCTAGTCCATTCTCAGAAGAGGATATAACTTTAGGAAGCAGCAGTACAATGGGAAACTGACTGAATCATTCTAAACTGGGATAGGCAAAGTATGGCTTATACATTCCCCACCCCTGCTCTAGACCCATCTCCATGATAAATTGCATTATCTCTCAATCTTATGGAACTAGAGGTGAGATTATATGCTCCTTAAATTGTTTCCACCTTTGGTGCAAACCAGGTGAACATTCCAGGTTTCTCAAACCATCATTTATTAAGATTCAAAACTATTACTAGTAGAAGATCATTGTTGTTGCTGTTGTTGTTGTTGTTGTTGTTGTGTGCCTTCAAGTTGACTCTGACTTATGGAGACTCTATCCTATAGTCTTCTTGATTCAGAAGAGGTTTGATATAGCCTTCCTCTAAGGTTGAGAGAATGTGACTTGCTCAAGGTCACCCAGTTTCCTTGGTTGAATGTGGATTCAAACTCTGGTTCCTGAGGGTCCTAGTACAACATTTAAACCACAACACCATGCTTAATCTACTCATACTATATACTAGGTAAACATTAAAGCAGTGTATGTGTGATCTATTGGACTCAGTAACATTATTTTCTACACAGGAGCTGCAAAAATTGACAGATTTCTCTTCTTTTGCTTCGGTAATTTGCTGTCTAGCTGCCAAGACATTTGAAATCAAGCTTTATGCCAGCAGTTTAACTTAATTAAATGCAGAAAGGTATTTTTCTTGATTGCTTCAAATGTAAAGTATCTTTAAAGTTCCCGAAGCAATATGCAGTTTATAGTCAGAATCCTATTGGTTAGTTATAATAAAATAAACCCACTGAATTCACTGAGTTCAGAGGTGAGTAAACATGCAGGCAAATTCTATTGATTTAATTGGTTTATTCCAGTTGGACTAACAATAAGATTCAAGCGTGGGTTTTCCCCTGATTATGGTATTCAGATAACAATTGTTTAATCTTTTGTTGTTCCACAGTTTTTCAAATCAAGTTGACTAAGCAGAATAGAGTTCCCTCATCAAAATCTGTTAACTTTTGGCACAACAATTTATATGCCTGTCCACTTCTTGTGCAGAAAAACTAGGCAGAAAAGAATAAAATTATACTGGCAGGTATGCATTGTGAGTGAAAAAAAGGCAGCTGTCAGAAAGTAGTTACCAACTCTTTCTGGTTAAAGGCCTGCAGCTCGTTCATTTATAATTTAAGGTGTTATAATTTAACCTGTTGGAATATAATTTCATTCATGCCTTATTGTATAGCTAGATGACTATAATGAATTCTGTCCTTTTTGAAAACTGCTGTAATTAAGAAACTAATCATAGTTGCCATATTCCATAGAAAAATGTAGTGGTCTGCCTTTTAAAAAGTAAGCTTGCCAAAATCGTATAACACTCAAGCATTAGTTCCTACAAAGTAGTATAGCCTGTGGGGCCCAATTCAGCATTGTTTTTTTTAATAGGACTGGCTTCTTACATATGATGTATATAGCTTGCCTCAAGTCCACTATGAATTATCTTGTATGCTTATCAAACTCCTTTGGACAGCAAGAGGGTGAAGTGTGGCCCTTCATATGACTGCAACTCCCAGCATTTTTCACCAGTGGCTGTACTAGCTAAAGCTGGTAGGAACTGCAGTCCACCAGTATCTGGAGAGGCATAATTTGCTTATCCCTGTGATCTCAGTTACCAAACATACATTTATATTCAGATAACAGTTGAGAACTTTTCACTGAAGTTGGCATTTTGGATGTTGACTAAAATGCAGGTAGCCACATTTAACTATATAATATTTTCTTTGCTTCTTTGTTGTTATATGCCTTCAAGTCATTTTTGACTTGCAGCAGACCTAAGGAGAATCTATTGTGGGGTTTTCTTGGCAGGATTTGTTAAGCATGCTTCGCAATTGCCTTTCTTTGCAGCATGCTTTGCAAAGGCCAATGCAATTTTAGGCTGCATTAATAGAAGTATCGTATCTAGATCAAGGGAAGTAACAGTGCCACTGAATTCTGCTTTGGTCAGTCCCAGCTGGAATACTGTGTCCAGTTCTGGGCACCACAGTTCAAAAAGGATGTTGCAAAACTGGAGCGTGTCCAGAGGAGGGTGATTAAAATACTGAAGGGTCTGGGAACCATGCCCCATGAGGAATGACTTAGGGAACTGGGTATGTTTAGCCT
>CM034701.1:44305817-44317582 GCA_020142125.1 Phrynosoma platyrhinos
AATATACAGAATATACATGGTTACTAAAGTTGTGTTCCATACCCACAAGGATCATGTGCATAAACACATGATATGAGTTATTTTAATGGAAAATTTGGGTTATGGATAGATTGTCTTGCATTTGATTTTTGCCACCAAACTACAAAATATATTCCAGTTAATAATCATGTGGCTGGATGAGCACTAGCACCAATAAGAAGATTCAAACTAACTTGCTTTCATGATTAATGAGTGCATGGCTTGTAGCTAGAGATGGAGGTGTACATTCAACTGGGGGAGCTTGAAACAGAAGCTCCTCTACTGCAGTTGTGCCAGTTGTATTCAAGCAAAGCTCAGATATTTCCAGATTTCACTTGCACCCATATTGACACATAATAGGATTTAAACCTTTGCCAGCCAATTCTGCTGACATTTGCATTCAGTTCTCAGAAAGTACCAAGTGATTGGGTAGGGACAACACCTCCCCTACTTCCTGCTGCCCTACTCTCTCTCAAAATGTCTGCTTTTTTTTCTCTGTCCATCACCTCTCTAGGACCTAGGATGCTGAGAGAGATATTTAAGTGCAAGGGAAGTGCAACCTCAAATGTAAGTAAATTAAACCAAGTGGGTCTCCTAACCAGTTGTTTGCCCCCCTTTCCAAAGGGAGCATGCCAACTCATTAGTGGCATCATCTTCTCCTTTGTACTGATTCCATACAACAATATTTTGCGTCAAGGCACTACATTTCTAGCAGAAAGGATACAGGACATTGGTTCAAGGTGGAAAAGACTGAAATGAGGGGTGGGTTTTTTTATATTCTTTTTTGTGAAGAGCAAACTACTCCTTTTAATTGCAGTGTATCTCTTTGAATTTTTATGTTCAACTTCTGTAAAATGAAAGAGAAGCCACCACTCATAGAGTACATGAAATATATGAGGTTGGTAGTTTTTAAAAGAGCCATGGAAAGGTAATCTGCAAGTTCATATAAAAAGGGTCATATCAAAAAGTAGTATCCAGAAACCTGAAAGTGTAATTTCTAGATGTATGAAATATAGTATCTGGGTAGTAAAAACAGTGGACACGGGGCACTGAAACGTCAAGCATTAATTGGAAGGCTAAGAACATGCCTAAGCACCACCACCTAAAATCAGAAAGGTTTAATAGCTTACATCCAGCAAAAGTTTCCAGCAGTCTTTCTGTCAAAAAGAGGGTTTTGATCCAGTGCATCTTTGGAGAATATTGCACTAGTTTCACTGCCAGGCTAGACCCAGGATGTAATTTTCTTAAGGTGGATCTTTATCGCATTCACCCATCACCGAGAGTATGCAGCCCGTAGGCAACCTGGGCTTCTCTCACAGCTTTTCAAGAACAGGATTTCCCCATTCTTGAAAAAATGCAGGACAAGCCCTGAGAAGCGTGGGTTGCATACGGGCTGCATACTGCTTGGTGATAGGTGAATGTGGTAAGATCTGCCTTAGGAAAAAGTTACATCCTGGGTCTATCCTGGCAGTGAAGCTAATGCATTAATCTTTGACTTTCATAAGGAATGAAGGGCCTTTGCAGACTGCCAGAAATAGTGCAAATTGAGTTCACTTTAACTGCCCTGACTCAGTGCTAAGGAATCATGGGAACTGTAGTTTATTGTGGCACCAGAGCTCTCTGACAGAGAAGGCTCAATGTCTCAGAAAAAAATACAATTCCCATGATTCTCTAGCACTGAGCCAGAGCAGTTAAAGTGGACTCAATTTTCACTATTTCCAGCAGTCTGCAAAGGAACAAAGTGATTGTTGCTGAATCCCTCTTCCCTCTACAGCAGTGATTCCCAAACTCTGATTTTCCAGGTGTTTTGAACTCAACTCCCAGAATTGTAGACCACTGACCAAGATGGCTGATGCTTCTGGGAGCTGAAGGCCATAATATCTGGAGCACCGTCTGGGAATCACTTCTTTATAGTCTTTAGGTCTCATCTTGATCTGTAGGGTTCATGAATCCTCTGATGGAGTGGGAGATGCAGAAGGAGGAGTCATCAGAAGCACCATTGCCTCTCTCCCTTTTCCAAAAGCAACAGCATTCTGGGTGGAATTTCAGATGGGGATGCTCCTGCTACACTAAAATCAGAACTGTAGATCAATCTGACCTAGTATTTTCAGTGCAATCTTCTTTAAAGAAATCTTCTATGAGGATTCACAGCATGCAGATTTACTTGCTAGTTGAAACTGTCCTAAGAAATATAAATAGGTTTCTATTGAAAATGGCAGAGAATACATTTTATTTATTAATCCAATACATGGCCTGCAGTGATTTTTGTTCTGTGGGTGTGATCCGAGCATAAATTGTAAGTGTCAATATATGACTGCCATTAGTGCTGCTCCTTCTAATGAGGATTTCATAGAACCAAATTAGGCACAGTTTGTTCTTGCATCTTTTCTTAAAAAATAAAAAATAAAATAACTGATACAGTCCCTCTCTCTTAGACCAAAGGAGACCATAATATGCAGGAAGTAAGCTTCAGCTGTAACTCTTTGCCTCCTCTATGGTTCTGAATAGGACAACAGCCACATGTATAGTACTTACAATATTTTGCAACTCTTTGCATAAATAATAGAATAAGAAAAATATGCTTTACCTATTACCCACATAGAAATGAACACTGTGCTTTGGGATATTAAAAGAATAAATCTTCAGGGTTTTCTCTTGCTAAATAGCAAAGAAGCTAATCTATTAGTTCAAAATAAGAATGATCTGTCTTGTACCAGTTTCTGTCACTGTCAGTATAACTGGATTAATAAGACCCTGCATTATCTATTGGGGTAATGATTTTTCCATAATATTTCATGATCTGCATATTAGTATTCATATTGCTATTAAATGGGAGAACTACATTATGCCTATGGCATGTATAAGATTTTACATGCAATAATGTGAATTTTTTCTTTGATATTTTTAAGCTAAAAGCAGTCTTTAGATGTTGTTTGAGTGGCAAAAAGCAGGGAGAGAGGCTGCTTCACCCTTTCCCTTCCATTCATTTTCAGCTCAGAAATGTTTCCTTAAATGACATTTCTTTGTGGAGTTGTATATGGGGCAAGGAGGTGATACAGGGAAACCAGGGGAAAGATGCATACATCTGCACATTGTGTCAACTTGGGTTCTGATAATGCTGAATACAATATTGCAGCATTTTACTTTGGCATTTTACTACTGACTTGTAAGTTTTTACTGGTGCTTGTCTTAGTATCTACTTTTGTGCTTTCTGGTTTTTAATAGAACAATTTATTATTAAAATTTTATTATAGCATTTCAGACGGGTTTCAAGGTTTTGTAAACAGGGCAATGCACATTCTTTCTTGTACAATGCACATTCATGCTTGTACAAGCAGTTCACAGAACTGCATACATAAGAAAGTATGCTTTATTAGCTATAGCCAGTTAGATCTAGCAGTGGATTCAGCTGTCATTGCAGATAACATTTGGCAGGACCATCTCAAGACATTTCACTTCCCTTTATTTCATGAATCAGAATGGCAGATGAGTCACACCACAGCACTGGTGACACAGCTGGCATCCTCCACTGCTCCTGACCTTAAGAAATTAATGTAAAGTGGGACAGAGTAAGCCATATGGTGGGACAGACATTTCTATCTTCCAAGATAATACTCCTCATCGCCCCTCAGTATTTGTCACTACACTCTGCTTAATGTAGATAGGTAGGAGGGGAAAGACAAAATATGTGTGTTATTGTCATGTCTGCAGACAGTTTTGTGACCATTGATGGTGATAGACAAATGGTATGGGACAACCCACCCACTCTTGACAGGTCACCTGCCCTCTATCCTACCCAATAATTCCCTACTTATTTTTGAAAAAAAAGCACTTTTCACATTTTTGCCACTACTTTTGCTCTTGCTGTACTCTTGCTGTGCTCCCTCCCCCCATGTTATCATAGACAGAGAATGGTCATGTTTTTATGTCAATGAAAAGACAATGTGAAAATAAAATTTCTGGCAAGATCCAAAGTCATGTGTATTTGTATCCTGTAGTTTTTGGAAAGAAGTATAATTATTTTGCAAAATTTGGACTGTCCACATAACTAATCAAGAATAGACACAATGAACTGTTATGCTTACAGCAATGTATCTTTGGCATATGCATTCGACAGGAAGTTGTAAAGATATTTAACTTCACTGACAAACAGAAATGAGCAAGGAAACCTATGCTAGTGTGTACATGCTAAAGGCAAAGGAAGAAAAATGATAAAAAAATGTATAGAGGTTCACAAGAGATATCACATGTGCTGAAATCAGCCAAATGACTGTGAAACCCTCTGGCTAGATGATGACAGGATTTGATTTAGTTCAGGTATTGTAAGCTCATGGGACTGCTGGGTGGAATTGAATTTCAAGGGGCTGAGGGATTTTTCTGCTGAGCTAAAAAGTAGGGGAAGAAATGAGGAAAGTTACAGAATTTAATTCTGTTGACTGTTCCTGTCATAAAAGCTAAATGTTGGTAACAACAAGGAGCATTTCCATGTGGAAAAAAGAGTGTCAACTGATGGCTTCCATGTCAGGAGGACGCTGAATCCACTGTGGATTTAAATCTGAAATTTAAAGGAAGTATCAAATATGATGCACCTTCAACCCAAATACATTTAGCACTTGGGACAACTGCTTTGAAGTTTGGACTAAAACTTCAGGGCACCTAGTTTTTAACTGTTGTCCAGTATGATGTAGTGGGTTGAGTGTTAGACTAGGACTCTGTAGTTTGAATCCCTACTTGGCCATGTAAACCCACTGGGTGACCTTGGGCAAGTCACACTCTCTCAGCCTGAGAGAAAGGCAAGGGCAATTCCCATCTGAACAAATCTTGCCAGGAAAACCCCATGATAGGTTTGCCTTAGAGTCACCATAAGTGACTTGAAGGCACACAACAACAAACAACAAAGGCAGAGTTAAACATAAGAGATGTGGAAATGCTGCCTTTCTCTGGCAAGGTGGTCACACTTGGAAAAGTAGTACTTTTTATTGAATGAATGATTTAAACAAATATATAACTTTTAGAATTGCTAAAGTCTTGGCTTTGGCCTTCAGCTTGTACTCAAAGACTAATGTGATATTTGTAATATATTTGTATAACTAAGTACAAAGTTATACTTTGTATATTTGCTGTTTCCTAAGTATAATAAGATTTTGATTGACTGATGCCTTTCTCTTTCTTGTGTCTTCCAGGTAACATCTAGCACAACACAATGTTGTTATTATGGAGTGCATTAGCCAATTGTCATATCACTGAATGGCAGAAATTCCACATTTCTTAGAGTTCCGCATATCTCTGAGAGTGGAGAAATGTACAGTTGGGATCAATGGCAACACACAATATGACTGGGCTGTTTCCATAGGCCCATTGGTGCAGATACTTCCCATTTATTAGACTCTTGTCCCCAGGCTTGTCTGCATGGGCCAAATAAAAATCTTCCCCTCACTTTGATAGCAAGTTGTCCAGATTATATAGGGCCCTATCCCCAAATCCAGTGCTATCAGTCCAAACAACATACAGCCCTAACAAAACCCATGTTCTGCCAGCCTGGATTTTAAAAAGTCCTTGTTTGCTCTGGATTTTGCAGAAACTCTGGTGTTTCCTGCTGCCATTTCCTTTGATGTCTGGGCCAATTTTTGGCACAGAAAGGTGACAGGAAAGGTCTTCCCCTCCTTGGCACCATTGCTTGATCTGAGGTCTGAAGTGTACCCAGACATGTGATCAGTGGTGAGGGGGTAGAGCTGGGCACCTAATTTATGACCTCAGATTAAGTGGCAGTGTGCCAGCGACAGCAGCACTGAACAACCCAGCAGTGACATGTGTAGACTTATGCCCAATGTAATGGGGGCTCCAGGGCCGGAATAGTTGAGTGTCTATTTTTGTAGTTTTGCCCTTGTTGTAAATATGTCCCCTATTTGCATCTTGTGAAGTGTGCATTTGAGCCACCAGCCATTAAAAATTTTCCACAATGCCTCTGAGAAATGCTGTGTCAGAGCATTGTGGGCAAGTTAAAATGGTGGGCAGTGTGATACTGCTTCTGTTCCCAAAGGTACACACATGGTGAAAGGGAATTCCTGCACATGTGAGCAGGGTTCCAGTATATATTGGAGGATAGGAAGTTGTAGCAGATGGCAGTTTGGTGCTCTCCCTGTGGGCAATGCAACAATATCATGTTGTGTTCATAGTAGACATTACAAAGAAGAGAAAATGAGAGTAGTTCTGCATTTCTTGTAACATCTGGATTGTGTTGACAATGCTCTACTCCCACATAGAACAGAACCTTGACAGAAAGTATGATTATGTTTTTCTGAATGCTTGCATGCATTTGTGCATCTTTTTTAAATGGGGAAAGATTATGGTAGGAAAAAAAAGTCCAGAGACAGAAACCCTTGTGAACTACTTCTCTGCTAGGTGCATCCACTAAAGATAATGATAATTAATAGAACTCATTTCCCCAAAGTGAAAATGTTTAACTTCATTAGAATGCAGATGCGTCAGGTCTTTCTCATTCTAAATTACATCGTAACAGGATAACGCGTTGTCAAGTTTTTTAGATGCAGGTCACTACCCTGTGGAGATGAGCAATAAAATCTTCTGTATGTGTTTATGTGATCATAGTTGCTGCAGCATCCTAGTGGGTAATAACATTATCGTTACCATTAACACTGTCATGAAGTGCATTTATAAGTAAATGCATATGTTTAAGGGGTGCTAAAACTGTAAGGAAGATTGTGGTAGAAAAAATAATAATGAACAGACATTATTCAAGAAAGCTTTATCAGTGTCATCCATAAGTAAATTTACTTTGCAAAATACTTAAACCATTAACAAGAGATTCTTAAATGTTCTGTCTCAA
Organism: Phrynosoma platyrhinos; assembly: GCA_020142125.1. Lineage (NCBI taxonomy): Eukaryota > Metazoa > Chordata > Lepidosauria > Squamata > Phrynosomatidae > Phrynosoma > Phrynosoma platyrhinos. The sequence continues at coordinate 44,312,683 of CM034701.1, forward strand.
TGGCCCTCATGAGAAGGCTGATAAAAGCCTTTATCATAAAACTAGTCACAAACTAGTCACAAAATTGTAGTGCAGGGGTAAAACCTCTCACACAAACTTATGGCGACCCTATCACACATTTTCTTAGCAAGATTTCTTCAGATGAGGTTTACCATTGCTTTCCTTTGAGGCTGAGAGTGACCTGCCAAAGGTTACCCAGTGGGTTTCCATGGCTGGGAGAGGATTTGAACCATGGTCTCCAGAGCCATAGTCCAATGCTCAAACCACTGTACCAAGCTGACTGTCACTCACACAAAACTGGTGGATAATCATTTCCTGGCATCCTTTTTATACAGATATCTAATCTTTCTTTGGAAGTTAGTAAATTCTTTGCAACTTATTTTGTTATGGAAGGGAGAGCCATAGTTTAGCTGTCTTCAAATAGACTGGTTCTGGGTGAATTCTGAAACAGGCCTAAATATGGAGGTATGGACTTGAATCCTATGGGTTGAACCAGTGGATTTAAGTATTGCTTCAATGTCCACCAACTAACTCAATGGGGCTACTGTAGCTGCACTACCAATAGGATTTAGGGATCAATCTCCATATTTTAGTAGAATTGGCTCATCTTATACAAATTTATTGAAGCTGCAAGAGAAGCCTTTTTAAAAATGTCCTGCCTCTTTTAGTATCTTTTTAAATTGATCTTCTGTCCTATATTCTCCTTCTTTCCTTTCATATTTAACTTGCACCCTATTTTAAACAAAAGCTGAATGTTTGTTTTTCTTTATCCCTCTCTGTTGCTTTTAAGCTTACTTCTGCCTCCTGTAACAGCTTCTCTCTCCCTTTCTCTTTGTTTCACTGCTGTTGTTATGAAGTTGTTGGATTGTTTAAAAATATCAACCTTTCCCTTCTTTCTGATTTTCGGTGGAGACTCCCCTCTTGGCACTTCCTTCTCACAGAAGAGAGATCTCTTTTCCCTCCTTCATAAAGCTGCTCTGTCATCTGGCTATTTTTACTGAGTTCCATTTTCTCTCCCCTGTCACATACATGCGTGGGGGTGCACACATGCACAATCTGTCCCTGAATACATTTACTCAAGGATGGCCAACTTTCTCAGGTCCAGGGCTCTGTTGTCTACTCCCAAGATTCTTGGGGGGCAGGCAGAAGATTACTGAAATACCCCAAATGCTGGGGAAGCCCCAGAATAGTCCAGAAGTCCCCTTTTGGATTAAAAAACAGATGTTAGTTGTACAGGGAAGCCCTAAAATAATTTGAAAGATGAATGGGGATTCCTACAGGCTTGTTGTAAGAGAGTGTGGTGAGTGGTTTGAGTGTTAGACTAGGACTCTGGAAATCAGGGTTCAATTCCCGACTCGGTCGTGAAACCTACTGGGTGGCCTTGGGCACACATGTTCTCAGCCTCAGGGGAAGGCAATGGCAAACCTTCTCTGAACAAATCTTGCCAAGAAAATCCCATGATAGGTTCACTTTAGGGTCACCATAAGTCAGAAACAGCTTGAAGGCACACAACACACACAGGCTTGTAGAAGGGGCATTTTGGCCACTTTCTTTACCACAGAAAGGATGTCTGAGACCAAGGGTGCTCTTATACCATCAATGTCTTGGGTCGATCAAGGGAAAAGTCTGCCCAGTGCCATCCAGCCTGTATAGAGACCAAAATGATTCAATGTATGCAGTTTCCAGCTTAGACATGTGTCCAGTGCCAACCCATACCAATCAATTTTCAATTTCAAAAACCTAATGGTTGTGTGGGCTGTAGATGAGCATCCAATACAAGCCTCAAAAAGGATTTTTTTGAAATCCATATCATTCTGACATGTAGCACAACTTTTCTTCTCAGTTTTTATATGCTGCGCTTTAAAAACCAGGCAATATATCTGACCTTTAACAAGCATCAACTTTGTCACAGTACTTTGAGCTATTAATTAATTTTTTTCTTAATTAAAGCTGACCAAGCTTTCTCTGCTCACCTACAAGTACTCTTCAATGACAAACAACTTGGCATTCTAGTTCAGTCATAACAGTTTATGTTCCTGCTAGACAGCAATGTGGAGAATGGCAGTATAAGTTACAAGAGCATAATTATGTACAAATTGCTCACACAATTATTCCAAGTAGAAGAATCAGATTTTGAAGCATGAAATAAAAAGCTCATTTAAGGACAAGTGTCAATATTTAAATCTTGTACTAGTCTGCTCAGTCAAATTGCCCAAGTACATTTCTGACAGTGTTATAGATTAATTTAAATGTAGTCTTGACATGAAATCAATATTTCATGAGGATCCAAGGAACAATTGTCTGAGCGTTCAAGAAAGATGTAGTGACCAGCAGTGCTTCCTATTTTTGTCAGTTAAACATTTAATGAATTTGGGGTGGGGTGGAGGATATGTCTCATTATTTGTCTTGTTTTAAGTGATAAATGATTTAACATATTTTAGTCTTTATTAAAAATATTGCTATTGCTATTTCTTGTTCTAAATATATTTATTTATTGTATTATGCCCCGAGATTCTTGGATATAGGGTGGGATAAAAATATTTTTAAAATAAATAAATATTTACTAACTCAAATTTCATTTGGGAGGGAAGATCAACATTTGTTGTTTGATTTATTAAGTTGGGGGAGCACTCTAACTAGATACTCTAAGACTTACAGATGTTCATTGTAAAAATAGTAAATATTTGTTGTTGTTAACTGCTGTCGTGTCGATCTTGACCCATGGCAATCCTATAGATCAGGGGTAGGCAACCTTTACCCTTTAAGGGCCGAGGGACTTCAGCTCCCAGAATCCCAGGAGCTATTGGCCAACATGGGACTATTGGCCAACATGTCTGAGGCTTCTTGGAGCGGAAGTCCCGAGGCCCTTAAAGGGGAAAGGTTGCCTACCTCTGCTATAGATGAAACATCTCCAGGCCCCCCTGTTCTCTACTGCTCTGCCCAGTGCCTGCAAACTCTTATTTACAGTCTCTTTAATAAAGTCTATCCATCTAGCATGTGGCTTTCCTCTCTTTCTACTTCCCTCCACCTTTCCTAACATTATTGTCTTTTCCAACAATTCATGCCTTTTCATGATGTGTCCAAATTATGATGGTCTAAGGGGGGATGCAGACGGGCAGCCCTGGGCCACCCTGGGAAGCAGAGGATTGGGGCCACTGCTACCACACACAGTGGCCCCAATTCTTCCATTTGCCAGCCTGGAAAAGAGTGGCAAAATGCCGCTCCTTTCAGAGCCGGCAAAAGGGCGCCCTAAGAGTCACCACGCAGCTCTTTAGCGCCTCTTCCAGTGCAGCATGTCAGGATGCTGCACGGAAGGACATCTTGACATCGCACGCTGTGCGTAATGGTGTGTGGCATCACAACGCCCTTGGCATGGGGTTGGGGCACCCAGCATGCGGCTGCCCCTCCCCATCCCTGCCTCCAGGCCTGCCCTCTTGGCTTCTAGGGATATTTCTGGCTTGATCTGCTTTAGGAACCATTTATCTGTCCTTTTGGCTATCCATGGAACCCTCAGCACTCTTTTCCAGCACCCCATCTTTTTTGATTTTCCTCCTGTCATCTTTCTTAACTCTCCAGCTCTCACATCCATACATGATAATAAGGAATATGATGGCTTGTATAATTCTAACTTTTGTGCTCAGTGGTATGCCTCTGCATTTTAAAATCTTTTCTAGTTCTTTTATAGCCACCCTCCCCATTCTTAATCTTCTTCTGATTTCTTGGTTGCAGTCACCGTTTTGATCAATGTTTGATCCCAGATATGAGAACTCTTTTACTATTTCTACATTTCCTAACTTGAATGTGTGTAAGTTCTCTGTGGTCATTATTTTTATGTTCAACAGTAAGCCTGCCTTTGCAGTTTCTTCTTTGATCTTCCTTAGTAGTTGTTCTAGGTCTGTGAGGTTTCTGCTAGTATGATGGTGTCATCAGCATATCTCAGATTGTTGATATTTCTTCTTTCTACTTTTACTCCTCCCTCTTCCATGTCCAAGCCTGCTTTCCTTACAATATGTTCTGCATATAAGTTGAATAGGTAAGGTGATAAGATGCAACCTTGTCTGACTCCTTTGCCAATTGGGAACCATTCTGTATCTCCGTGTTCTCTGCTGACAGTAGCCTTTTGTCCCGAGTACAGATTCCTCATTAGGACTGTCAGATGTGTTGGCACTCCCATTTCTTTAAGGGCATTCCATAGCCTTTCATGATCCATGCAGTCAAAGGCTTTGCTGTAGTCTATAAAGCACATTCTGATTTTCTTTTGGAACTCCCTGCTATGCTGCATTAGCCATCGTATATTTGCAATGTGATCCCTGGTGCCTCTTCTTTTCCTGAACCCTGCTTAGACCTCTGGGATTTCTCTCTCCATGTTACCCTTTTGGAAATGAAGGGACACATTCATGGGTAGGACTGAAATCCAGTAGATTGCATTTATTGGTTAATGGTATCATTTTTTGCTGAATTCCTCTCTCACTGCAGTCCTTTGGGGCAGATCCCTCATTTCTCCACAGGATTTCTAAACCTTATGGATTTTCAGGGGGCACATGCACAAGTGTCTGAGGAAAGAATAAATTACAGTTGGTCCTCTGTATCCACAGATTTTTCACCCACAGATTTAAGCATCCATGGCTTGAAAATGTTATAAAATATATAGATCCCAACAATCAAGCCTTGATTTTGCCATTTTATATAAGAAATACCATTTTTCTACACCATTGTATTTAATGGGACTTGAACATCCATGGATTTTGGTATCCACGGGGGATCCTAGAATGAAATCCTAGTGGATTCCAAGGGCCCACTGTATAGAAAATCACCTTGCCTATTTGACTCAGAGCATACATTGTTATTTGAACAACATACAGTGGTACCTCTACTTACGAATGCTTCTACTAACGAAAAA
>CM034701.1:44328119-44338501 GCA_020142125.1 Phrynosoma platyrhinos
CGGTTCCTCCTCTACAGGCTCCCCTTTTCCCGCCTCCCAAGCGCCACCGCCTTGGAGTTCAGCCCGCCGGGGACTGAGCTCACCCTGAGGTGTCCCTCGGGGCGAGAGGAGCGCTTCACTTGCCGCCTCTCCCCCGACGGCGGCTCCTATTGGGAAGGCACCGAGGAGAGGCTCTGCTCCTGCCCCACGGGTTACTGGAGCCCCGCTGAGGGAGAATGCGTGGAGGCCGACCACTGCTTGGGGGCCCACGGGGGTTTCCTCTGCCTCTGCTCCAGCAGAGGCTTCCGCTTGGGAGCCGACCCAGTCTCCTGCCTCAGAGATGTTGAGACCCCCTCGACGGCTGCCGAACCCAGTTTGCCTCCAGTCCCCTCAGAGAGTGGGACTGGTCAACCTCTCAACACGACAGGTCAACTTGGCGCCAACCCCATCTTTGAGGAGGGCTTCCCGACTGGGGCGGGCAACGAGAGCACCCTGGAGAAGGCCTCCTCTGCGGACTCTTCCAACTATGTCTTCATCCTCATCACAGTGGCCGTGGTGATGTTGGTCATCCTCATCATGGCCGCCCTGCAGGTCTTCCAGGTGTGCTTCAGGATGTGCTCCTCCACCAAGGCCGCCTCCCAACAGACCCTCAAGGATGATGGAGCTACTACTCCTGCCCCCCTCAAAAGTGACCCGGAGGCCTCGGCCACCCACACCGACTCCGAAAACTCCCTCGGACCCAGCAAGGCCGAGTCCCAAGAGAGTTCTCCGGATGAGCCCCAACCAGGAGACGGGCAGGAGGAACTGGAGAGACCCTGTGTGTAGAGAGATCTGTAGAAGATACAGATCTCCTGTATAGATGCAGATACACTAGAATACTGCACTACACTCTTATAGCGCTGCCATTCCACTTTTACTGCTCTGTCTGCCTCCTGTTGCATTGTGAGATTTGCAGTTTAAGGGAGGGGGCATTTTGAATTCACAGCCAGAGAACTGTTAGGTTTCACTGAACTACAAACCTCAGAATGAAACAGGAGGCAGAAAGAGCAGTAACAGTGCAATAGCAGCACTATAAGCGTGTAGTGCGGAAATGTGGTTAGATACAGAAGTTCTGTTATAACACAGCTGTATCTTCTACACACCAAGACAGCTATATCTTGAATTCTACCATTCAGAGAGACCCTGAGAGGGCTGGCCTGGTACCCCTTGAGACAAGGAGCCAGCAGGGCTAGTCAGGGATGAAACCACCCATGGTTTGGGGCTCTTCCTCCCCTTCTCCCCTTTCTTCCTCAGAATTGTTATGGGTTTCTGGTGCATAACTGGAAGTTCTAGTTTTGTTTGAGGGAAAGCTTGCTGTCCAAGGCTTTGTGTGATATATGGCTGCAAGCTCTGGTGTCCCTTCCCTACTCCCCCCCCCAATAATAATCCCATTATCCAGAGCATTGGTTCCCAAACTCTGGTCCTCCAGGTGTTTTGGACTTCAGGCTCAAGTATCTCTGACCATTGGGCAAGGTGGTTGAGGCCTCTGGGAACTTCATTTCAAAATACCTGGAGGGGCAGAGTTTGGGAACCACTGAACTAGAGGAAGAAAAAGATAAAGCTGTTGGCTCATAGCTCTCCCAACAAGGAAGGAAGTGGGTGGTCAAGAACCCAGTGGAGAAGCAGCTGTGAGAAGCCATTGTTATTGCCTTCACTTATTTGCCTTCTCTCTCTCTTTCTCTCTCTCTCTCAAACTGGCTGCATTCATGCTGCAGAAATAATCTGGTTTGACACCAGTTTAACTGCCATGGTTCAATCCTATGGAATGCTGGGATTTATAGTTTGCTCTGCTCTGGAGCCACAACAAACTACAATTCACATATTTCCATAGCATTGAGCCATGGCAGTTAAAGTGGTGTCAAATTGGATTATTTCTGCAGTGCAAATGTACCCTCCCTCTGCCCCCCCGTCTCTGTCCATTAATACTATCCAATTATAGCACTATGATAATAGTTTAACTTCCATGGTTGCATCCTGTGTAATTTTGAGGTTGTGAAGCACTACAGCTCTCTTGACTGAGATTTCTCAATGCTTCTCCTTAAACTGCAGTTCCCAGGATTCCATAGAATGGACTGGTGGTTTCCAAACGTTTGGACTACCAGGTGTTTTGGACTTTAGCTCTCAGAATTCTTGAACGTTGGGCAAGTTGGCTGGAGTTTCTAGGAGCTGAAGGCCAAAACATCTGAAGAATCAAAGTCTGAGAATCATTGGAACGGAACATGTTAATTAAAATGGAATCACAGTGCTATAACTGGGTAGTGTGAATGGGCAGTCTCTTCAGGTATCACAGCAGTTGAGATTTCTCATCACATGGGGGGGGGCAATTGGGACTTTAAACAGTGATTAACCTGAGAAAATCACGCAATTGACATTAAAATGTGATTAAAATGAGATCAACACAAGAGCCATTATCCTGGGAATAACCAGGGAATAACCAGGCAATAAACAGCAAAACCTCATTAATGGGAAAATCCTGTGAATGATTTGTTGCTGTTTCTTGCCTGGTTATTCACGGGTTAATCACGCTTCACCTCGACATTGTGTGAAAACCATTAGCGCAATTGCGGGATTATCACAGGTCAATCACTGTTTATACTTTCAATTGTCCCTGGTGTGATAAACTCTTTTGTTCTTTGGCCATGGGGAGGAAACCAGCCAAGTCTGCTCAAGTGGACTGAGCCCTCATCACTGCAAAGAATGAGTACTTGAGCTGTGAAGGCAGATGGCCGTCTCTGGAAAGAGTTGCTACCTCCATTTACTTTCTTGCTCTCTGTCCTTCACTTTCCAGCTGTCTAGACAGCACAGATGCTGGGGTTTGTATGTGTTTGGTCTAGTTTGGTCTAGTTGGGCCAGGCTGCAGCCTACATTCTCAACTGCTCCTCCTCCTAGAAAGATAATGCAAGTTGTTCCTTGCTATAGTGCTCCAGCTATCACATTTTTTTTCTTAAACTCAAAATGCTGCTGTTGTTCATTTTTCAGTTCTCCATTGAGATGTTAAAGGGTGAGTACTGGTCAGTAAGCCACAGAGTGCTGGAAGGTACAGGTGGAATGAAACTCATTCAGATATGTTTAAGGGTTCAACTGTCAGCACAATTCTGTGTGTACGCTTAGAAATAAGTCACATTAAGTGTAGTGGGATTTATTTCCAGTTGAGAATGTAGGGCTGCAGCCTGAGACAGACTTATTATCACTCCTGTGTCACACATCTTCCCCAAGGTCTTGTTAATCTTTTGCACCAGGGCTGGTTTCATGCCACAGGGTTTGTATGTGAGAACAAGGAGATCAATTTATAAGACTAAAAAAATGATCTAAAATCCATTTTTTGGGGCTTGATTGCCTGATGGTTTGGATCCATGATTGCTAATGTGAAGGATATAGGCCAGTGCATAATAGATTTTATGCTATTAAATCCACTAAAAGAGGGTTTTTTTCTTTATGAGTTGTATATGCATACTTGTGTCTTTTCTGCATCAGGCAAATAATTTTTTTAATTTTTTTTCCTAGTTCTCTGTAAACAGTGCCAAAGATCCTACATCACAGATGTAGTTGTGAATGTCTAAGTGTGAATTGTTTCCTATCTTGACTCTCCATATCTGCTTTAATCTCCAAATCTGCTTTAAGAACCAGCAGCTACACCCCACAATGGAGGTCTGTTCTGATGGTAATCAGGGTGCAGCAGGATGTCATTTTCAGCCTCCTCCCACCAGCTATCTGTGGTAAGAGGAAGAGTTGCACAAGGAATCCAGCTTCTAACTGTGGCATCACAGATTATTGGAGGGGATCTAGAATTGCCATCCTGCTGCATCCTGATTGTAAGCAGAACAGATCTCCATTCTTGATGACTGCTAAGATAGGTTTGGGAGAGGCATTTGTGATTGTGGCAATATTGCTATGATTGTAAACATAAATAGAGATGTGTAAGTCTAGCTGAAGCGTTTGTAACGGCTGGCCATTGTATCCCTGGACTGATCGCTTTTTATCTGTTTCTTTTTATTTTGTTACACTTTGTACTTGTTTTTGCTTTTGTGGTTAATAGTATTATTAATGGATTTGTTGTTTTGTTGTTGTTATGTGCCTTTGAGCCAGCTCTGAGTTATGGTGCCCCTATCATAGGTTTTCTCTGCAAGGTTCATTCAAGGGAGATTTCTTATTGCCTTCTTCTGAGTCTGCAAGAGTGTGACTTGTCCACAAGGTAGGCAAATGGTTTTCAATGGCTAAATGCAGAATTGAAACATAACAGTTTCCTTGTCTGACACTGCACCACACTGGCTCTTTTTTGTTGTAGCTCCCCTTAGAAACTTCTATTTGGAAGGAAGAGTTCAAATTTCTTAATAAATAAATAAAAATTAGCATACAACAATTTTTGTTGCTGTTTGCTGCGAAGTTGACTTTAACATATGGCACCCTTGTGAGAGAGACCTCCAAGACCTCCAGTCATCAACAGTGTTGCTCAGGTCTTGCAAACTCAGGACCATGGCCTCCTTGGTTGAATTCATCCACTTGTAGTGCAGCCTCTCTCTTTACCTACTGCAGTCCACTTTACTAAGCAACATCATCTTTTCCAATATAATGAAATCCAAATGTCTCACTACAAAGCCCTACTCAGTACAAAGCCCCACGAGGAAGGGGCAGTCTGGAAAGAAAGGAGGAAATGGTGGGGAAAGGGGAGATAACTTTCTATAAATACAATTTCCATCTTCAACTATCAGCTCAGTATGGGGCAAGGGAAGGAAGCAGAGAAGTTTAAAAAGAAAAGAAAATGAAACCTTCCTCTCTAAAATTGTTACAGATTCTGTCATTCTAGTAACCCAGGTTTCCCCAACCTGACACCCTCTGGCCAATAGTCATGAAGGCTGAGGATGATGGACATTGTAGTCCAACATGTCTGCATGGTGCCAGGCATGTTTACCTGTTGGGAATGTTGAACTGTGGAGGGTTGCATTCCTAAGACTGTTCATTTCAAGAAATTGCATTTTATGTCTGTGAGATTTTTCAGATGCAGAGCTTTGATTAGAAGCTAATTGTATTGTTCAGAGAACATGGGCATCAGATGTGCTTTGGCAGAAAAATGCCGGTAAGATATAACCTACATGTTGGAGCAACCTGCAAGAATGATGAATCACTGGACCTTATCCCACGCTGCTCTCAAAAGTGGCAAGAAAGCGATATGAGCATCATTGCAGTACTATAGCGCTAGTATAAATATGGCGCTAGCGCTATAATAGCGCTATGGATAAGCTAGCACTATTGCAATGCCCGCTGAAACCGACATTCAAAAGAACCCGAATGATGCTGCATTCCGAGCGGTTTCTTGTTGGATTCTGAGCGACGTCGTGTAATCACCCAGAAAACTATAGCGCTATAGCGCCTGATTCTTAGCGGATTCTGAGCGACGTCGTGTGATCACCCGGAAAACTATAGCGCTATAGCGCCTGATTCTTAGCCGATTCTGAGCGACGTCGTGTGATCACCCGGGAATGTATAGCGCTATAGCGCCTGATTCTTAGTGGATTCTTGCTGCTTTTGGCCCCGTGGGATAAGGTCCACTGTGTTGTGGTCTGAATGTTCTGTGCAACCATGTATAAAAGTCTAAGGCCTGCAGCATAACCAGAAAGCAATGTAGGGAAGGAGTGTGCAGGAGCACAGAATGGGGGAATGTTTACCCTGCTTTCCCCCTCTACTGTCTTCCATCCAATTCCTTTATCTCTTTAGGATTCCAGAAACATTTTTGCGAGATAAACATCAGCATCAGGCCATTTTTGCTAATGGATCAGATCCATGAGAACTAGTGAGAGAAATGTGGATTTAGCAAAGGGGCACACTATTTTTAAATACAATTTTAATGTGTTCCTTATTTCAGAAACACACTGACAACACACACCAATTATAATGTGAGAACAGAACAATAATGTTCATATTTTAAAATGGATAATTCTCTGAAATAGCAAGTGTTTATAGAATGCACTTTGACTTTGAGAGGATATAACTCAAATTTACTTATTCTTCAGACAAGGAAATCCAATGGAGAACTAAATGCACATAAATCTGTTGATTTCGTTGCATTCAGCACATTGCATTTTATATTCCACTGAGCAATACAGAGCCAGTGCCAATCAAGAAATATCCTCTACTACTTCTGATTGAGATTGGAGAATTTATTGAGTAAATAAGCAAAATTAGGCCATTTGGAAAAGGATTAACACTAACCATGTTTTTTTAAACAAATATCATTGTTGTGTGCCTTCATGTCAGACTTATGGCAACCCTAGGTTTAACATGTCATGTGATTCTTGGCAAGATTTGTTCAGAAGAAGTTTGCCCATGCCTTTCTCTGGGGCTGAGAGTATGTGACTTGGCCAAGGTCACCCAGTGAGTTTTTATGGCTTAGTGGGGATTTGAACACTGGTCTTCCAGAATCCTAGTTCAACAATCAAACCACTATACCACACTAGCTCATCCATGTAATATTAACAGTATAACTTCTATAACTGAGTGCTTTTAAGATTTCTAGTATTCAACTATTAAAAGCACAGAAGACCCATTAATATTAAAAAGGATAGGATTTCCCATTCCTCTAACCCAGTTCAGTAGAAGAGTATATTCTCTTTTCACCTGTTAAATCTTATTTCTGGAATTTTAATTCCTTCTAAGGAACTTCAAAAATGGTTATAAACATCTTGAAGAAAGAGGGGAGTATAAGGTATGATTATGATGAATATTTGATGATTTATCTTCAATGCATAATCAAGGATAAAATTCATATCCTCAGAAACATGTTTAATAATGTTTTAAACTACAGAGGGCTTGATTAAATGTGCTGTGAGATTAAAGTGAAATTGAAAGGCGGCCAGGAGCTAAACTAAAAGACTTCAAAGAACTTTATTTAAAAAATAATAATCCAAAGTCATACAGTTTAATGGAGATTTTGTAAAGTGAATAGGTTGAGTATTTCCCTACCATTTGGTGACACCTCCCTCCTCCATATTTCTCTCTTAAATCAGCTTCATCTCCTACTAAAAATGTCCACACTATCCAGGAAGAGAGAACTCTGCTGCTCTTTACATGGATGCACATTGCAATGTTCATTCCAGTCTCTATGGGATGCATGAAATGGATGGAAGATGTATAAACTGGCCCAGAACTATCAATGGCAGGAAATAATGTGCTCTTAGGGGATACGGTGGCTTAGCAGTTAAGATGCTGACTCTTTATCACAAGGTCAGCAGTTTGAGACCCAAGCACTGAATGACGGAGTGAGCTCCTGTCATTAGTCCCAGCTTCTGTCAACCTAGCAGTTCGAAGCATGTAAAAGTGCAAGTAGATAAATAGGTGCCACTTTGGTGGGAAGGTTACATCATTCTCTGCAGTCATGCTGACTACATGACCATGGGATCATCTTTGACAAGATTGGCTCCCTTGGTTTAGTAATGGAGATGAGCACCACCCCCTACAGTCGGACACAACTTGACAACCTTATCAAAGGGGAAACCTTGACCTTTAGAGCTGAACTGGGTCTGTTGGTTATGCTTGAAATATCTTGATGTGTATTGCTCCCTGTGTGAAGAGCAAAGTAATCCACATTCTTGTGGAAAATAGAGGATACTTTGTAAGAATGATGGCCAAGTTCTTGTAGTGATAGATTACTCATACAGTCCATCCCTTAATTGAGTAGTATGGTCCTCTCTACACTGACACAGGAAGGTTGCAGTAATGGTGGTGACAATGGGAGCAGGAGGAAGCTGGCAATAAGCTGCCTATTTAAATGGCTGAATTAATAATTACAAAGAAAGTTGTTACATAAAAAGTACCCTAAAATATTTTTTTTATTACCGATACTCTTTGTTGTTGTTTTAATTTGTTTTAACTGGCTTCACTTTTTTGATTATCTAATTACGCTGTTGGGTATATTTCAGAGGAAGAAACTGGCAAAAGCACCCCTGCTTATTCCTTGCCTAAGAAAAACTTATGAAATTCTAGGGGTTGCCATAAGTTGACAGGCAACTTGAAGGCACGTGCACACACACACACACACACACAATTATTTTGTGTAATTGTCTTTGCTGTTAAGAATTAATCATGCTTGTTCTAGGTTTTGTAAATTACCTTGAGTCCTGAACTAGGAGCAAAGTACAGTCAGTCCTCTGTATCCATGGAATCTTTAGCTATGGATTCAAGCATCCACAGCTTGAAAATATTACAAAAATATAAGCACAGCTTGATTTTGCGATTTTATATAAGGGACACCATTTTACTATCCACTGTATTTAATGGGAATTGAGCATCCACGGAATTTGGTATCCACAGGGGGGTCCTGGAACCAAACCCCAGTGGATACCGAGGACCCACTGTACAATAACATCCAGAATCCACAAAGCAGTGATACCTTTATTGGACCAACCAAAATGCACACAATAAATGATGCAAGCTGTAGAAGCTTGTGTCATGTATGAACTTGAAACAGTGTGGGTGGATGATGATGATGATACCACCACCACTGGAAACAGCAGCCCTATGTCAAGTTTCTCCTGGAAAACTGTCTGTGCCACTGATTTTCCAAGCCATCCATCCAATTGTGTCTTGGCTCAGAGGACCCTTGATGCCAGACATTAAAAAAACAGATGGTTTAGAGTTTGCCTCCTCCTCCTAATCCCTCTGCTGCCTTTAGTTAAGATTCAGTACTATCCTGCAGAGTGTAAAGCTAGACCACAATTCTGCCAAGATGGAGAGGGTTGTGACTGGTAGGTAAGGATAGAGAGAGAGGACAGAATTTTACTTAACCCAATGCTGCTCATAATGCTACATATAATAAGATATGTTCTTGAACAGATCTACGCACCAGTCTATTAGTCAAGTCATAGCCTCAATTGGAGGCTTTTTAACATAGCTGCAGACACTATTTCTAAGGCGTGCACAGAATCCCAAGCACTGGCTCAAACAACTGTTGAAGAAGTGCCAATTAACAGGTTGAGGTTGTGTATCAAGGGATAAAAGAATTCTGATTTTTGAATTTTGTAGAAATGCTGACAATTCAGTTTTATCATGTTTTGAGAGTCTTTTGAAAGGACTAAAATATCTTAATGCAAGGAACAAAGTGATAGAATCCACTTTGGATGGTGTGGTGCTAGAGAAAAAAGGTGTCCAATTTTAAAAATTAAAATAAGTAATTTGCAGTTAAAAGAGGGTTGGCTGAAGTAGGAAAGAGAAGATAAAAAGGATAAGGAGAAAGGAGGGAATTAATGTGAGACAGGGTAGAAGCAGAAGGGTCTCTGACAGCTGTTATTTTAAGTCTGCATCCTGCAATTTAGCACCTGTGGCATGTGGTGGCATAACTGGGTATACTTTTCTGGACATTGCAGAAGGAAGTATCTAATATGTATTTTGCAGACGGAAGCATCTAATACCTCCTTGTGTAACAGTAAGAAACACACCTCCTGTACATTCTCAGGTTGATGGCCTCCATGGTCAGTTATGAGCTAGGGAGGGTGAGGGGCCTGTGAGCACTTGGCTGCTGGGTAAAAACACCTCTGGCATACATCCAGCATGCCCACTGGAGAGCTAGGAAGGCTATAACTGTTTGGTTCTCCTGGCACTCTCCTCCCCCCAACCTATAACTGGCTGTAGGCGTTTGCCCTGGTACCACCAAACTGTGTTGTGCTGGGGATGGAAGCAGAAGCCCAGTGACAGCATGTTAGTGAAGCTTTATATTCCACTGTGGAGCTATTTCACCCTCCTTGTTCTGAGAGAAGTCCACCACTTCCAATGAATTAAAACATGTAACATCTTAATAGATCACACTGTGCTAGAGGTGCTAATGGCCTTGTGTCGCTCTTCTAAGTGTTCCTTTATCACATTTAACAGTTAATTCAGTTACAACTTGAGTTAACTGGTGAATATGATAAAGGAACACTTGGAAGAGCAACACAAGGCTATTACAACCTCTAGCAGTATGCAATCACCTTCACCTGACCACCTTCTTCCAGGCAGCACTGCCTATTGCAATCCATTTGTGGTGATGGAAGGGCTGGCCTTGGATTCCATATTTTCTATTGAAAAGTACTGTTATTCAGTTGCTAAGAAAAATGTTCGTAATTGCACAGTAAAATAGCCTGGAAAGTCTCTGAGTTATTATATCTGGTGTTACACTAACAAAGCGGGGGGTGGGGAATCATAAGAGTTGTTCCATTGACACTTATACAAGTACTAGCAGATCAAGCAGTGTGCAAAACACTTAGCCTCATGAAATTGTATGTTTTGATGTATTTAATATGCTAAAAAGATGAGGTAAAGTTCTCTCAGTCTTCATCTTTTGTCCAATTACAAGGATAATTTGGAAGAAGCACAAGATAGCAATTAAAAAGATTACA
>CM034701.1:44346914-44360208 GCA_020142125.1 Phrynosoma platyrhinos
TATTGTGGGGTCACGGCATTAGAAAGGTTGAGAACCACTGTTCTAAGGCTTGTTTAGTGGATGCAAAGAAAGAGGGTCTTCTCAGTAGCTGCTTCCAGGCTCTGGAACTCCCTCCCTAGAGAGGCCAGGTAGGCCCCATCCTTGCTCTCTTTTCAGGTAAAGACATTCTTGAGCCTTTTAAACCTTTTTATTGTTTAAACAAGTTTAAACTTGTGTGGTGTTGTTTTAAATTTGTAGTTAGCCACCTTGAATCCCTATATCAAGAGAAAGGCAAGATATAAATAAGTAAAACATTAATTATAAAATAATAATTATATTCCTTTCTCCTCTCTTTTCCCCAGAACCCCTTGAACTGCAATTTCCACCCCAGGATTAGCCAAACAATTATAGCTCTAATAATTCAGGGCAAGATCCCTATATACAAACTTGATCTCGCTCTATAAAGACTTTATCTGTGATCTAGCACTAAAGGAAGGTAGGGTTTAAGGGAGAGTGTGGAAGCGGAAGTAGATGGAAGAAACAGCTCCCATCAGTGAAGGACCTGCAATAAGTGAAGTGAATATAGTGAAGGACCTGCAATAAGAAAAGCTCCCAAACCAGTTAATATCCATTTACATTTACTATGATGGCTATGTGAACAGGGCTTGTTCAATAGGTCTCATACCTTAGTTACACCAGAAATGCCAATTAGGCCAGGTGATTGGATTTATATTTTATTTATTCGTTATTCTGCCTTACATTTCTGTTATGTCTAGAAGTGTCCATCACCTCTGTGCTAATTAATTCCTTAATAGGATTCATGAAATTTTGTAGCTGAATGCCTTTTGCAAATAAGCTGTTTCCAAACAGTAATTGCCATCTCTATTTTTGATTCTTATATGTGTTAAATAAAAATCTACTGAGAAGTAGAGCTGATACCAATATAAGTTGCTGGAACAAATCTGGAAGAAGTCATGCTACTGCTACTGTTAAATAATCCTATATACATGCCTATATCAGAACAAGCATATGCTAGCATACATGTCTAGAGAAGGACACATTCACTGTGACTTCAACCTGAAACTCCCTCCATATACTGAAACTATAGCTACTATTTTTCAGGGTATCTGCCCAATTATAGAAGCTTGATACCATTGTAATTGTAATGGCTCTGCCCTACAGAATCATGAGATATCTGGTATGCTTAACTTCAAGGAGTGCAACATACTATAAAATTTTTCTAGGTGGAGCTAGGATAGTGGAACTGACTCAAAAGAACAAAAATCATTTTGAAGCCAGTGTTTTTGCTTCAAAGTAGGTTATGTTGATTCATTGGAAAAAATGATGAAATAACAGTAAGGTGTAAGAGTAGTGCCTCTTCCCAAAGAATCACACAGAACAGGAAATAAAAGGTTGGTAAAACTTATCTGTTAAAAAATCCTTTCTTAAAAACTTTCTCAGTTACACTACAAACATCTTCTATTCTCTCTGTTCTATGGAAACAGTGGTATGCAACCAGGTTCTTTTCATTCCTTCTCTTTTCTCTTCCTTTGTGAGAGGCGTTGACATTAATAATTTAATTGCTATTTTTAAACCTGAAAGACTAGGAGAAAAACCATTGTTTATATTCCGATTGTTACAAAATAAGAAAGCTTTTCAAAAATTCAGCTGCAATGGTTTGGTTTATGTAAGCAATGCTGTTCTAAACAGCAGGTCTTGCTTCTGAGTAAAAGTTGTATAGTTTTAATACTGAAGAGCAAACAAGCAGGAGTGTTGAGGAAAGTCCATTGCGAATCTCTGCAAGTTCATTTTCACTATCCTATATGACCATACAGCATGCTCAGTTTGAACATATCTGCACATGGCTTTATCTATAGAAAGATATTCTATAGGGAGAGTAGCTAGGAAAGATTGAGGGCAGTAGAAAGAGAGGGAGACTGCATGAGAGATGGACAGACTCAATCAGAGAGGTCATGGGTCTGAATTTGCAGGACCTAAGAAGAGCAGTGGAGGATAGGGCAGCTGGAGATGTCTCATCCACATGGTTGCCATGAGTTGGCAGTTGACTCAAAGGCAGTTAACAATAACAAGAAGGAAAGTTTCCATTTCATGTGCTGTATTCAAGTCATACATATGCAGGAAAATAATTGGGGACGGGGACATTTCAAATAACTATTTTTTCCTTTGTGGACAGAGTATGGATCTATTTTGGCCATCTTTGACTGAAACCACAATTGCTTGCCAACTTTAACCGTATAGAAATACCCTTAATTTTCTTGTAAGATGATTAGACAAACTAATAAGGGGGAACTCAAGGAGAAGATGGTCTGGATAGACCTTTAGTCTGATCCTTCAAGATTTTTATACTCTTAAGTATAAAAGTCTGATCCTTCAAGATTTTTATACTCTTAAAGTGTTCAGACCACTAAGAGTTTTAGCCTGGGTAGTTTTCTAACACCATTCTGAAAATGAGTTAACTAGAATCTCAAATATATTTTCTTTCCGGGACTCATACTACCAGAACTATTGTCAACTTGGTTGAAACTGTGAGTGCTTACTACATCAGGAAAGCATATATTGTGCATCTCTCCTATCTCTGAGCCTTATCACACAAGAAAACAAAGCAGAAATGGAGCCATAGAGTAGCAACTTTTTCCATGGCTATGCACAGTGGTTCCCAAACTTTGGTCTTCTAGATGCTTTGGACTTGCTCCCAGAATTCTTGACTTTTGACCAAACTGGCTGTGGCTTCTGGGAGTTGAAGTCCAAAACACCTGAAGAACCAGAGATTGGAAATCACTGCCTTAGCAAATGCTGTCGTAGTGCCTCAGTTCTTTTTGCATGGGAGATGGTTGTGAAAGTTTGTGTTTTGTCAAACAGATATTTCCATCTTGAAAAAACAATGCACATTTACAACCATCTCCAACAGGAAAAGAACTGAAGCACTACAATGCCATGTGGTAAGGAATGGAGAAAGCCACTACTTCATGTCTCTGTTTCTACTTTGTTTTTTTCCATGCGATAAGACATCAAGTTTGAGGAAGTAATTTACTTTGAAAAATAAAACCTCAAACCTATCATACAGTTCTATTTGACAACCAATGTATGTTATAGTCATTAAAGTGGGAACAAAGCAAGGCTATGGATCACTATTGCGACCAATGATGGTCATTGCATTAGTCACCATAGCTCTGTTCAGGTATTCTGCCCACCATAAAAGGCTGAAATTGCATAGAGGATGTGGGCTCTGTATGTTGGCCTTGCTTGCACCATCCCTGAATTCACTAACTTCTCCTTATCTTTCTACAGATGTCCCTGTATCCATGAATTCTGCAACCACCAATTCAGCCATTCACTGCTTAAAAATATCTCTTCCCAGTTCAAAAAACAAACCTTGATTTTGCCATTTTCTATAAGGGAACCATTTTACTATGCCATTGTGTATAATTGTCATATCCAGCAGGATACCAAGTTTAGAAAATCAGGCTTCAGTAGTTAAAACTCAGAAAACCTCTATTTAAGAAAATTGTCAGAACTCACCAGCAAAAGTTAAAATTGCCTAATTAAACTATAAAAAATTTCAGACTTCAGGCAGGCTTAGTTCTTTTCATTATAATTAAGAAACACAGTTTGCAACACTTTCTCATCCTACCCCCTTTTCTTTGTTGTTACAATTGAATCCTTTCACATAAAGATCTTGAACAGGCTTGGCCCCTCCCTTCTAGTATTATGAGATCACTAGCAAAATCAATTGTATTCAATAATCCATCACACCTAATTCCCACTCTTGACAATAATGGGACTTAAGCATCCATGGATTTTGATATCCACGGGGGATCCTGGAAACAAATCCCAATGAATGCCATGCACCCATTTTACTCCCAGTCTTCACAAATTCAGTATGAATGTCTCAAGGGACATTATGTTTCAAGGGACATTATAAGTGCCTTCAGATGAATGTATGCAAAGGGATCTAGTGGCACCTTTGAAATTAACTGAAAGAAGCTAGTAGGATGAGCTTTCATAGACTGAGCCTACTTTCTCAGATGCATATGCATTTATGAAAGCTCATCCTACCAGCTTCTTTCTTTCACTTCTCAAAGGTGCTACTACAGCCCTTTGTATACTGATTTTCCAGACTAACATGGCTATGTCTTTGAATTCAGTTGAATGTGAGAAGGTTGTGAGTGAAGGAGAGGGGCCTGTGAGTGGGGGTGCACTGAAGAGGGATGAATGCATATGCTCCATGCCTCCTACATGGTATGTGATCCATGCCTCCTATGAATGCAACAGTGGTCAAATGCTTGAATAGACTTTCCTAGCCTAATCCACCATAGGAGGGTAATTTGGGGACAATAGACTGCCCCGTGCTCTTTGGAAAAAGGCTGGTATATCTATGTAATAAATTACAGTTGCCCCTCTGTTTTCGCGGGGGAACCATTCCGGACCCCTCGCCCACGCAAAAATGGAAAACTGCAAATATTCAAGCCCTGTAGGTTTGAATGGCAGCATATTGTCCCCCTCTGTTTGCCACCTGTGAATGAGTGAGAGACGTGGACTTCAACTCCGCAAATACAGTAGGCTGACTGTACATGGAATCATTGTCATGGCATTAACTAAAAACCAAGTATACCTCCTTTAAAGCAACCCACCTTTTGAGCTTTGCCTTGTAACACTGCCACACTGAAACATCAAAGCTTCTTATATCTCTTGCCTAATTGAACTTCCATTTATCTTTCATCTGTGGAACCAAATAGACTCCTTAATCTTCCTTAATTCTGTGGCCTGTCTAAGCCCATCCACATCAAAGCACAGTCAACTTGATCACTTCCAAGTCAAGTGGAGAGTATTAAAAAACTATAGACACTCACTTTGTATAACAGCCCACCCAAACTCCCAGTATTCTTTAAGGTGAAGCCAAGGAGAGAGTGATAATTTGTTAATGGTAGCAAGTAGCAAGCTAACTGTACCATCTTGAGAACACTTGATTGTGACTGGTTTTGGAAGCTAAGGGGTGTTATGTTTGGTTAATGCTTGGATGAGAAATCACCAAGGATCTCTATGTGGAACTAGGACAGTGTTCTGCCTGATATCCTGAACAGCCACTATAGGTGAGAACTGGCAGTACTGGACTAGACGGACTTGAGGCAACACCCTATGTACTTCTTGTCCTCTTCTTTTGGCAGAACAGTCTTTCAGGTTCTAAAAAGCAAGGAAGGGGGATACTGATTAAAAAGCACTGTGCACCTATTATCTCCTCTGAACCCATTTTTTCTTGCCTGAAACACACACACACATAGACACACACATAAACACAAATGAAATTCCATGTTTGAAACAGAGGAGTTGCAGTACAAATACAAAAAAATAAAATTAAATACATCCCCAAGGAGGTAAGTGGTGGCAACGTAAACTCCTGTTAGTCAAGTAATAAAAGTTACAAAATGGCAAATCTAAAATCCACTCATTTGTAATGTACCAACTTCAGTTTCTTCTTATAACACCGTCCTTGATTATCCCTTCTTTTTGCAATATGTTCAACAATATATTTCAAATGTGATTTTGTGTGTGTGTGTCTGTGTATGTGAAAGAGAGAGAAATTTAATTGTTGAACGTGTGTCTCCCCTGCTCTCATTTGAGCTCAGGTTTCCAGCTATTGGTCCAGTGGGAGTTTGTGCAAGGGAAATCTACAATGCATAATGCATAATGTGAAAGAAGTATTATATTTGCTTCCATAGATTTGTGATTCATTTTCTCAGCTGCTACCCTGGAGACTGATAAAGTTCTAGGGACTAACCATTACAGGAGCCAAGCACAGAGCAATTTTTTCTTGAGAATGAAATTTATTTTATGCATCTATTATTTCTTTGTTTCTTGCCTATAGTTTTTTTGTTTTTTAATAATGGGAATCTTTATTTTGAATCCTACTTTTTCAGGCAATGAAATATAGCAGCCAGATCTCTCAATGTGCTTCTGTCTTTGCAAGGACAAGGTTTTGAATGAAAATGTGCAGAAACAGGAATATATGATTCCATTCTGGAACTGAAATTTAGGCTGCTTATTGCATAATTGTATCAAAAGCTCTGACGTTAGCTGGAATGTTTCAAGGTATAGCAATGATATTACCAAATGTAAGAAATACTCGAAGTGTTCTGTCTCGAGAAATCTATCAATCAAAGATTTTATGTCTTAATACAAGAAAACCCAAGTCAAAGCCCACTGCTGTCACACTGCAGAAATAATGCAGTTTGACACTGTTTTGACTGTCATGGTTCCATCCTATGGAATCCTGAGGTTTGTAGCTTGTTATGGCACCAGACTTCTCTGACAGAGAAGGTAAAATATCCCACAAAACTACCAATCCCAGAATTCCATAACACTAAGCCATGGTGTCAAACTGGATTTATTCTGCTAGACTTCAATAAACATTCCCCTCATGGTACTCAACTTCTGAATACCCCCTCACCTCCCACATTTAAATTCTGTGGATGTTATATACACCAAGCATAGCCAACTTCACAGTGTGAAGGAGTTGCAGTGGAACCCACCCCCCAGCATCAAGTCATTGGGGGGCATGCCATTTCTTCTGTAGTTTGGTGGCTACCATCAAGGTTTCCACCATTGCAGGAACAGACCATCACCTTCTCTTCTGGAAGGGAATGTTGGGAAGATGGCTTTTGTGGTAACACTGCATTTTGACTGTGTGCTTATATTGATGGTGGCAACAGCTAATGTGAGTGCAGGGTTTGCAAAAATGTCCTTCAGGAGTTTGTATGTATCCTGCTGGTTGTGTTGCCCATACTGGTGTACATGGAATGTATAAAGCAGGGACCGGCAACCTATGGCCCGCGGGCCGGTTAAGGCCCAGGTCCCCGTACTTAAAGGCCCAGGCGGACCATCGCCGCTGCGCGCCACCGCCGCGCGTTTTGGCTGCTGTGCGGCCGTGCACGCTGCAACTGCCATTTTTATTTCCAAAATGGTGGCTGTGATGCGCAAATGGGTCACAGCCACCATTTTGGAAATCAAAATGGTGGCTGCGACATGTGGGGAGGTGGCTGTGCAGCGGCAGCACACACGTGGGGGTTGCGCATGGTGGGGTGTGTGCGCGCGCGCACCACCATTCCCCCCCTTGGCCCAGCGGCGGAGAGGACTTCGCGGGACTGGCCCCCCGACTCAAAAAGGTAGCCTACGCCTGGTATAAAGAAAGGGATTGGTATTGTATCTATTTACATCCACTGGCCTTACCCCACAAGCATTCATTGTAACCCCTGAATCTTCATGTAGCCAAGCAGCATGTGCAGATACTCTCTGTGTACACATGACTATAAAGCTTGCTCTTGCCTTCACATTACCAGCTTGTCAGAGGACCCCATGTTTGAAGAGACAACAATACCAAAAACAACACAATGTATGAATAAGACCTTGCTCATGAATATGTCTCATCACATGTTACCTAGATATTTTCAGTAAAATTATCATCATATATATTAATATAATGAGAAATACTTTATTATATTTTTAATTTTTTTGTTCACTAGACAAATGCTGTAGCATAGATTAGCACAACACCCTCTATTTAAAAATCCCAAGATAATGTTCTCATCCTGGTGTTTTGGCATGAAGGGCCAGTGTAATATTCTGTAATATTGTTCTCATGTAGCAGTTGGTAAGCTATAAGATAAGCAATCTTTTTGTTGGCACAGCATGTCTTATTTAGAGTTTGTAACTAATTTAACATTTTGCTCATATCACTCCTATCATTTATGAAATGTCCGCTGGTGTTATACTGAGTAAAAGGAGTTCAACATTAAAATTTCAACTGAAGCATATTCACATGGTGATAACCTTGGCAACTACTTTATCTCCAAGCAATAACACATTTTGGCCACTTTTTCTATAATAAATTCCCCCTCCCCCCACCAGGCAAGGTAAAACACATTACCTTCATGTTTTCTGGATACTCAGTGTTCAGTCAATTTTCAATTGCATGTGTGACACTATTCAAATAGTTTCTAGGCTGGTAGCTTCCATGTTCAGGTTAACATAATGCATTTTGTAGAGCGAAGGTTTTCAGAACCCCCTACTACAGCCTCAGCAACCTGTGTGGTTGTTTCCACCATACTTATAAATGCATTTTCAAGACATTTATTTTCACAAATAATTTTAAAATGTCATGAAAAAGCATTCAGGAGGTCTTGAGTGTTAAATATGTGGCTTCTCTCAAAAGAAAGAGTGTCATCTTCTGTGAAATCCATCACGTGTTTCTATGAACTTTAGTACTTTCCTGTTGAGCTGCACCAAAGAGGGCACAGCCCCACTAAGGCCTTTATAAACACTCTCAGTATTAAACTGCACCACCTTCTCCTCAATTGCCAAATGTAAGGCTTATTGATACTTTCATTTTAGAGTTCATAGATTATTTTCAAGTGTAAATAATGCTACCTTTCAGTTTAATTCTGCCTCCTCAGACTGTATTAATTCTTATCTCTAGGCTCTCATACTGAAAGCTTGGTCAGATTGGTTAAATTTGTATATATATGATGGTCCAGTCTACTATGGAGTTGTTGTCATTGTGTGCCTTCAAGCCATTTCTGACTTATGGTGACTATAAGGTGGACCTAATTTGGGGTTTTCTTAGAAAGATTTGTTCAGGGAAGGTTTACCCGTGTCTTTCTCTGAGGCCAAGAGTGTGTGACTTGCCTAAGACAACCCAGTGGGTTACCATGCCCAAGTGGGGATCTGAACTCTGTTCTTCAGGCTTGTAGTCCAACACTCAAACCATTGCACCATGCTGGCATACTGTGGTGTACAGAACCCTCAGTTCTCAAATTGCCTTGATTTATGAGCTAATGAAAGAACAAGAAAAGATTTGGTTTATTTCTGAGCAAATCTCAGATCTCTGTGTGATTATATATATATTTAGTACCGTTTAAAGATCAAACTACCCAAGTGATTGCACAGAAACAGTAAGAAATGGATTGCAGAGTCCTGATTAATACATCCGTTTATTAAGCTAACACTGAATTGCTGTATTGCTGAAGAAAAAATGACAGCATAAGATTGATATCTTTTTAAGGAATTAGTGATCCAAATTTTAAATGCTACTTAATTAAAATTTAGCCCAATGGGGTTTCTGTCTGCTCTGAACAATTTAACAGTTCTCTTAATTTCAGAGGCATGTTACAAAAGACATTGAAGTGGAATCTGGAGAGTGGGAAGATACAAAGAGCAGTCAAGTTATTATAAGAGAATAATTGCAAATGAATAGTCCATAAAATAGTGAAAAAAATGAAATACAGAATATATACATGATTCAATAACTTCCATGTTTGTGACTGTCATAATATAAGGATCTACTCTTCTTCCAAGGCTACAGTTTTATATGTCCTTAACTGTGAGTAGATCTGATTGAACTCAATGGTACTTAATTTTGAGTAATTAGGTATGGGATTGCAATGTAAAGAAAGCTGATTTTAGTTCCATTGATTTCATTACCAGCTTTTTTTGCAGCATTGGTTTTTATCCAGTAAGTGGGACAGTTGTACAGAATGGTGTGATGAGAGTTTGTCCAAATGGTATCCAGGCTATAGTTTGAAGTCTCTGAGTGAGTCAAAGCCAAAACAGATGTTACTGTGCCTGCACACATGGATCCCTTACCCCTCTCCTTTTAGTTTCCCCCTATCCTTTTCACTGAACAATCTGTGAACACAATCCAGCCAAAGCAAAATATTTGTAAATTCCACAGATTTAATCTGGAGAAATGCAGATCTATGGCACTTGGATGGGAGTAGGCACCTGGACAACATGGGTCTTTGTTCCAAGCAAAAATGTATAGGATTAGGCTACAAATCTCTTCTACTGTAGTAAATCAGACAACATGTCCTTTGCAGACTGCTAGAAATAGTGCAAATTGAGTCCACTTTAACTGCCCTGACTCAGTGCTAGGGAATCATGGGAACTGTAGTTTATTGTGGCACCAGAGCTCTCAGACAGAGAAGGCTCAATGTCTCAGAAAAAAATGCAATTCCCATTATTCCCTAGCACTGAGCCAGGGCAGTTAAAGTGGACTCAATTTGCACTATTTCTAGCAGTCTGCAAAGGCCCATAGTCCAACTTAAGTTAAGCTATTAGATGCAGGAATATCTTTTTTTGTGCTATGCACAGGCGCTTGTGCACACTGCACACACACATAGGCTCATACACCCACATACACAGACAATAAAGCACCAGGTATGTAAATGGTGCTATATGGCTAATAGAAATTGTGAAGTGCATATATTGCTCCACTCCACTGAAGATTTTAACTCTTTAATTTTCATGTGTGTAAGAATAGATCATGGGGGGAGGGAGTAGAAAAAGTAAGGAGCAATGATAAACTGCATTTCTTCCCATTTTCCTTTACACCTGAAAAGTGTAATTTAACACCATTGTGATATGAGATAAAACTTGCTACTTTTCTGTGGAGTGGGAGAATTATGGTTGCAATCTTCAAATCACTTGTTCCATACTTTTAACAATTTGGTATCTTTATTTTTCCATTCCAGTTCTTTTTTAGCATCCTTGGTAATCTAGACATTGCATGTACTGGGGGCAGATTTGAAGTACAAATGCACCAGATTCTCTTTTGTACTGTAGAGCTATTAAAAACAAAAAGTATAACAGATTTTTTTTTAATTATACTGTGTTGGTTGTATATGGTTATGGTTATGGTTATATGATAATTTGCAGTTTGCACTTAAACATTGTCATTTGTAAAACAATACTTTGCTGTTTTTCAAAATATGTACAGTACACAAATCTTTTTTTTAAAGAGAACAAACAAAAGGCATGAAAAGGGACTCTCCCAAAGCAATAAGGTTTCCACTTCTCCTCTATGAAAGTACCTTGGACATAATCTTTCATTCAATATTTGCAGTTATCTAACATTTGATAACTTGAGTAGTTATGCACCACAAACTGTTTGAAAGATACAAGTTTTCATAGCACAGGAATAACAACATATTGCATAAAACAAACAAGCAAGCAACATAGTTGGTCTTACATTTGAAAATAGGATACCGAGAAATCTAACACACTGAGTGAAACAATTGGGCAATGTATTACAAATTAAGAGAGCTGCAGGTGGTAAAATAGAGAAAGAGGAAACACAAATTTGTGCTGCTTGGCAATGAGAAAGAGATGGAGGTCGATCTTTTCTCACCCCAGCACCTTGATTTTGCATTGGTTGGATTATTTAAAAAATAGGTTCTGCTCTGGGCTTTTTGGTCAGATTTTTTTTTTTTTTTTGTCAGAAGGAGTGACTTGGCTTGACCCAATTTGGCAGTTTCCTTGTTCTTCATCTCCTCTTTAGTGCTTAGTGAAAATAGGAAAGAAGCAGCCTGATTCTATCATGTATACCACCCACAGTAAGCTGAAAGGACTCAGAAAATCTACACACTACAATTGCAGTCAGAGGTTTGGGTGCATTTCCCACATTTGCATTTCCTAGAGACATCCAAAGATGAGCACCCATGTACCTCCTGATGGCTGCTTGCTGGGACCAAACAAGAAAGCAAAAGAACTATAGTTTATTACATCAGGGCTTGCCTTGCAAGGTTCTTCATGGCCACCACCACGGGACCCTGGAAACTGAACTCTGGATTAGAGGAGATTCCTGGCTGAACTGTGCCACCAATTCATCACATACCATTCTGGAGCATATAAAAATGCAGACCCTGGAAGTTCCTTTTATGGGGGGGGGGGGGGTGTTACAGCTTCCAAAATTCACTCAACCACCATGGCCTGTGAAAGGGATTCTGGGCTTGTGATCCAAGGAAAAATGAAGAGTAACTGTTGCCAGGCTCTGCTATCAAATGGCTGCAATCAAGACACTTAAAAAGGGTGGCACCTTTTTAAAAAAATAATAATCAGATTTCTCCAAGGCAGCTGCTGGCAAATATTGTGAGAACTGCATGCAGCCGAGTTACTTGGTAGACGTAAAAAAATAATAAAATGTAAAAAAAAAAATCTTTTTGAGATAAACTTTTTTCCCCCTCGGGTCTGAGGCAGTAATTCTTTCTTTCCTTCCCCCCACAAGCGTACATTATCACTGATCGCTGAGGCCAAATCTCAGGCTGCCCATCACAGACACCTTGTGGCTCTTTCCCTTGCTGTATTTGCACACCTTTATTTATAAAGCCCCCGCAGAGTTGTCCAGATCAAACCCCGCTGGGCGCCTAAAGCTCTGCTCTTGACAGGCTCCAAAGGAGGAGAAGGAGGCGGAGGCGGCTGGGGAAAGTCATTTATCTCCCTCTTATCAGCAGCCTGCTGTTGCTGCGAGATAACGACATAATCGCCTCCCATTCTCCCCGGCCAGTTTCCTTTCCTTTTTCCAAATGGATTGCCATTTCCTTCCCTGGAGCGCCGCTCCTGAATGCCAAAGAGACATTGGAGCGGCGACGGGCCCCGCTGCATCCGCACTGCAGATGCAATCCGACTTGACACCACTTTAACCACCCTGGCTCGCTGCTATGGAATTCCAGGAACTGTGGTTTGTTGTGGCACCAGAGCCAAGCCATGGCAGCCGAACTGGTGTCAAACCGGATTATAGCTGCGCTGTGGATGGACTCCCCCGGAGGTGGTTGGTCTAGTCACACTGCAGAAGTAATCCGATTTGACACCGCGTTAACTGCCACGGAACTCTGGGGGATGTGGGGTCAAAGTAAAGCCGTGGTAGTTGAAGCGGTGTCAAACAGGATCAGTTCTACAGTATGGATGAACTCCCCTGGAGGTTGTGGTCTAGCCACACTGCAGAAGTAACCCGGGTTGACACGGCTTTAGCTGCCCTGGCTCAGTGCTATGGGATTCTGAGAACTATAGTTTGTTGTGACGCTAAGGCAAAGCCATATCAGTTGAAGTGGTGTCAAACCGGATTATTTCTGCAGTGTGGATGGACTCCCCGGGAAGTGGTGGTCTAGTCGGGTGCAGTGTGTGTGTGTGTGTGTGTGTGTGTGTGTGTGTGAAAGAGAGATGTTGCTTTCCTACAAAAAGTGACGCACTTGTTTAGGTTCCCATTTCTACTCCGATTTTCGCCACACCGGGACTGATTCCTTCGCTATTATGTTTTGGGAATGGAGTTTGTTCCCAGCGGTGGGGCAGCTTTTGAGGAGAAAGAAAGAAAGAAAGGGAACCGACTCTTTTCGGCCGCGTCACTAGTTGCCTGCTTTTGATTTCCTTTTGTCAGGCGTGATTTCTACAAAGGCTTCGAAGCATGGTCCTGTGAAGGAATGAAAAGAGCGCGTCCCCTGAGCGCGTTAAGAGCGCTTTCCAAACGGGG
>CM034701.1:44361805-44372327 GCA_020142125.1 Phrynosoma platyrhinos
GTCCTGGGAAAGGAGGAGGACCGGTCACCCTGGCTTCAGTCGGCCGCCACCTCTGTCCGTTAGGGAGCCAAGGGCTGCGGGGAGTCCGCCTGAGAGCCTGCCTAATAAGGACAGCAGGATAAAACGGAGCCTGTTGCTTCTTTTTTGGTGGTACCCTGCCTTCCCTCTCTAGACAGGCACAGCCCCATGGACACAACTTTATTCCCTGTCGGAAAGGACGTGAAGGCACATCACTACCCATTCTCTGCTCTCTTCCCATCCCGCAGCCTCTCAGTCACCTGTCCTCCAGGACTGCTCAGTTTAGTGCCTCAGCGTCTCTGCTACACACAACCTCAGGGGCAACCTTCATATGACAACATTTTTTCTAAGCAAGTTTTGGTTTTAGTTAACTCCACTATCCTGTGGACGAGACCTCTCCTAGACCCCCTGTCCGACACTGGTCTGCTTAGGTCCTGCAAATCTACCTCCCTCATCTCTCTATCCATCAGATCAGTCTATCCATCTGGGTGCTGTCTTCTCTTTTTACTATCCTCTACCTTTCCCAGCATCATTTTCTTTTCTAGTGAGCTGTCCCTTCTCATGATGTGGCCAAAGTACAACAGCATCCATTTGATCATCTTGGCTTCCAGGGATAGTCCTGGTTTGATCTCATCAAGGACCCCTTGGATTGTCCTTTTTGGTATCCTTAGCGCTCTTCTCCAGCATCACACCTCAAAGTTTACTATCAAAGTTTACTAGCAAGTTTACTACCTCATTTTTACCTATTTACCCACCCTTACTTCCCTTCTCTCCACCTCCTGTTTGCCTTATGCCTGTATGCAACTCCAGTATTCTGTCTTATCATCACGATCAGCACAAAACAGCGAGTCCTTGAAGCAAAGGGCAAGATGGCACTCTGCCCCTTTATTATACAAAAGCAATCTTGAATGGCACTTGAAGTTGCTACCTCAGGGCAAGGTGCATGTGTGCAGGTTAGTATCCTTGCACTGTACATATTTCACTAATTTGTGCCACAATTTTCATCACTACACACAGTATTGCATCTTGCCTCAACAAATTCACTAACATCTTTGATTAATATTGTTATGTATAGGTGAAGGGATGTCATATCGAGGAGGGAACAAGCTTGTTTTCTGCTGCTCCAGAGACTAGGACCCGAAACAATGGATGCAAGCTGCAAGAAAAGAGATTCCACCTCAACATTAGGAGGAACTTCCTAACAGTAAGGGCGGTTCGAGAGTGGAACACACTCCCTCGGAGAGTAGTGGAGTCTCCTTCCTTGGAGGTCTTTAAGCAGAGGCTGGATGGCCATCTGTCAGGGATGCTTTGATTGGGAATTCCTGCATGGCAGGGGGTTGGACTGGATGGCCCTTGTGGTCTCTTCCAACTCTATGATTCTATGATTCTATGATTCTATGACATTGGTTAAAGTACATGTCGCTGCCATTGCCTGACATCTTCTGTTTTCTGTACTATGGCTAGAAATATTACATATATAAGAGTAATCATGTACATGTGTAGAGTGTGGAAAAACCTTCACTTGTAGCAGAAACCTGAACGCATGTCAACAAATCTACCATGAGATTAGAACATTAAGATGTTAGTATTTTATTGTGCCATTTGTGAAAGGTAGGTATGCCATTATACATACCTGTAAACATAGAGACACCCATTTCACCCAGCTAAAAGTAGACTGAAACATTGTAATGTTTTCAAATGTACGAACATGCTTAATGTTACAAAACTTCTCTATGCCTCTGCAGCAATGCCTCAGTAATTACATGTGATATCCTAATGACACCACCAGTGACCCAGAAATCATTAGGACTGACTTTCTTCAGTATGATTCATTAAGGATTTAAATATTCTTGGTTATATTTCTGCAGCTTTTGCTAGACAGAGAAGCTTTGGAAAATGCATTGCAACAAGGCAAATTAAGCCTGTGCACTCAGCCATTTAAAATTATTTACATCATATTACAGTATAGGTGTTAAAATATTTTGCATTTCTTGTTATGAGAAATCTTGAAACAGCATCTCATTTGTATTTTTCATTTGATCAAAATCCTTTGCAGGACTGCTTTCAAGTGCTGCCCCAGGTAAATCAGATTGTAATATCCAACCCTAGAGGCTACAGCGGCACAGAAGGAGCAAAGCTAGTATGTAATGGCTAATAGACCATCCTGATCACTGCTGCCACCTGCCTCCCTAAAAGCAAAGCACATCCAAGTACTGTATATTTCTAGGCTGCATACCTGTTGCAGTGGTAGGATTAGATCCACCCAAACACTGACAGGGCATAAATAGCCTAAGATCTCATCTGATCTTAAAAGCTAAGCAGGGTTGGCCCTGGTTAGTACTTGGAGGGGATACTTTCAATGAATACCAGGTGCTGTAGGCTATATTTCAGAGCAAGGGGCTGGCAAAATCACCTCTTGAGTATTCCTCACCTAAGAAAACCCTACAAAATTCATACGGTTATCGTAAGTTGAGAGGTGATTCGAAGACACAAACACACATATGCACAAAACATTGACAGACAGTGATAAAACAATAGAAGGTGCACATCTCAACAGGAATTGTTAATTAAGTGTAGCCAAGAGACTTTTGTTGTGGTTGTTTTTAACCATCTTCAAGTTGATCTCGAACCATGGCAACCCTGTAGATAAGACTCTACAGGACTTCCTGTCCTCCACTGTCCTGTAAGTTCCTGCAAATTCATTCCCATGATTTCTTTAAGAGAGTCCATCCATTTAGCATGCGGCCTTCCTCTACTTCTGCTTCCCTCCACCTTTCCTACCATTATTGTTTTTTCCAGTGATTCATGCCGTATCATGATGTGGCCAAAGTATAACAGCTTCAGTTTAGTCATCTTGTATTCCAGAGAGATTTCAGGTTTTATCTGTTCTATGACCCATTTGATTGACTTTTTGGCTGTCCACGGTATCCATAGCACTCTTCTCCAGCACCACATCCCAAATGAATTGATTTTCTTTCTGTCTGCTTCCTTTACTGTCCAGCTCCCACATCCATACATGGTAATAGGGAATACAGTCCGTGGCATCAGTGGGGTTTGTGTTATCCAGTGCGGTAGCTCATGGCATTGACTTCCTCCCATATACCACACCATACAGAATCCTTAGTAAAGTTTCTTGTACGAATTGACAGTCGGCCCTCAGGATCCGCAGGGGATCCATTCTAGATCCGTCTGCAGATGCCAAAATCCGTGGATGCTCAAGTCCCTTTGGTTTCAATGGTGGTGCAGCCGTGTGGCTGCGCTGCCATTGGCAACAATGGCACTTTGGAGGAGCTGTCTCCTCCTCCTCCTCTGCCCCTCCAGTCACATTGTCCTTGCGGCTGCGCCACCATTAATAACAATAGGACAAAAATCTCTCATCCCCTCTACCCTCCCCCATCCTCCCCCCACCCTCCTTCCTTACCTACTTTCTTCCTTCGCCCCGGTTTTGGCTTTGGGGGCAGAGTCTGGCTCCCAGTCAGCTGGGCCTGAGCCCTGGGTGGGCTTGAGTTTCAGAGCCCTGTCCTCAAGCCCCCATCCAGGCTCCAGGCCTGGTCCTGGTTGACTGGGAGCCAGACTCTGCCCCTAAAGCCAAACCGGGGTGGAGGAAGGAAGGAAGCAGGTATGGAAGGAGGGGAGGGGGAGAGGGGAGGGAGGGAGGACAGTGGAGGGAGGGAAGGGGGGCGAGGGAGTGTGGCTGTGTCCATGCTGCCATTGGGGACAATATGGGCTTGCCATCTGTGGATGCTCAAATCCGCAGATGGCAAATCCACAGATAAGGAGGGCCTAGTGTACTTATAAATCAGGGGCCGAGGGACTTCAGCTCCTAGAAGCCTCAGCCATGTTGGCCAATAGTCCCATGTTGGCCAATAGCTCCTGGGATTCTGGGAGCTGAAGTCCCTCGGCCCTTAAAGGGGAAAGGTTGCCTATCCCTGTTATAAATCATAATTCCTATATATCACTGAATGTAATGGTAATAGTTGTGATATAAACAACTAGCAAAATTATGATATCATACACACAGAATAAATGAGATTACATAGTTTTACGTGGTTAAAGTGAGAATTTGGTAAAATGTAATATTTTTAAAGAAAATTGTAGAAATTATTTTTTTTTAAAAAATCATAATTTTAAAATGTAAATGTAATTTTAAAAAAACCAAACAAACCTGGGGCCTCTCCTTTATTCTCCCACTGAGTCCCACCCCACTCACACCATCTCTTCAGCATTTTAAAGAGATACAGGTGAATGCCATAGCTCATGTCTGCCAAAATGCAGATGTCTGAGGAGCAATGGTGTTACCCAGGGGTAGGCAACCTTTCCCCTTTAAGGGCCGAGGGACTTCAGCTCCCAGAAGCCTCAGCCATGTTAGCTAATAGTCCCATGTTGGCCAATAGCTCCTGGGATTCTGGGAGATGAAGTCCCTCGGCCCTTAAAGAGGAAAGGTTGCCTACCCCTGGTGTTACCCTTCCTAAGGTGTCACCTGGTGCGTGTTGCACCCCCTGCACCCCTTAGTGATGCCATTGAATACCATGGCTTGTACAATTCTAACATTTGTACTAAGTTGTATATCTTTACTTTTAAGGAACTTTCATAGCCGTTTTCCCTATTCTTAGTTTAATTATGATTTCTCAACTTCAGTCCCCACTCTGATCAATATTTGATCCCAGGTATGAGAACTCATTTACTATTTCTATTTCTTCATTGTCTAGGTTGAATTTGTGTAAATTCGTAGCAGTCATTATTTTTGTTTTCTTTATATTCAAGAATAAATCTGCCTTTACACTTTCTTCTTTGATCTTCCTTAGTAGTTGCTGTAGGCCTGTGATGTTTTTTGCTAATGGTATTGTGTCATCTACATACCTTAGATTGTTGATATTCCTTCCTCCTATTTTCACTCCTCCCTCTGTGTCCATTCCTACTTTACGTGTAATATGTTCTGCATAAAAGTTTAATAGATAGGGTGAAAGGATGCAGCCTTGCCTGAGCCCTTTGCCCAAGGGACTAGTGTACACTATCTTAAAAGAAATCTCTTTTCACTCTACAGAAATGCTGTAATATACAGAATGTTGGGCTTAGATTTGGAAATGGGTTCAAATCCCACTCCAGTGAACTTTGTAGTTCACTGGTGATCTTTATTGCTGAAAAAACTTCCCTCAGCTTAACATAACATTAGCTTGAAAGCTGCTAGGAAAATACATCCACCTGATCCAAATCTGGGTTGAATCAGATCAATCTGAAGAAGTTTAAAGTGTAACAGGCTTGTCCTGGACTTGATTTGGAGTTTCAGGCCACATTTTTCAATTAATATTTGTCAACCCAGTTTGATACCCTAAACTGACCATATAATGAAAATACCAGGCAGAGGAAAGGGAGAGAGAACGTGTGCATAATTCTGTAACAGACAGTTCTGCCTTTCTCTCAATTAGGGAATGATTTTACCAGAGCACTCCAACCACAGTGTTTTGGCAGTGTATGTGTGCACACAAGTGGTGATGTAATATATCAGAAGCTGTTCAGTGTTTCTCCCTGCTCTTTGCAAACTGAGTCTTTTAGGAGCATTTTTAAACAGTCTGTGGACCTTGTTGTTGTGTGTTTTGCTTGTGTTACATAAAACTCAAGCCCCTTTGCCCCGCTTTCAGTCCTGAAGTGCTTTCAGATAGCTTGTTCCTAGTGTTCCCACTCAAAAGACAACCTTGTTTCCTTGGTAATGGCTGTTTTCTGACAAGGCAAAAAACAACAAAAAACAAAAACAAAAAAAAAAAACAAAAACAAAAAAAACCCAAAAGAAGTGGGGAACACAGGTCGATTATAATGGAAATTCATCATCTGAGGTGCTCTGTGTTTCCATCAATATCAGATTGGACCCAACATCTGCCTTTAACCTGAATTCTATTGGTTAATACCAATTAGATTAAAACCATTGAATTAATTGTTGTTGTGAGTGAACACATAGGTAAATTCCATGGATCCAATGGGTCTACTTTAGTTTTGAATAACAAGGCCTTTATCTGCTGACAGAAGGTGACAGAATCACCTGATTTTCAGGGATCCCCTTTTCTAGACTCCATCTAGCAGGGCTCCATCAGCCTCTGGGTAGCACTTTCTGGAGCCTATGTAAGCAAGCTATATTTCAGAAGAAGGAACAGGCAAAAACCACCTCTGAGTATATATTGCCCAAGAACACAATATGAAATTCATGGGATTGCCATAAGTAGACAGATGACTTGAACAAAAACATAAACAAAAACAGAGGGACTACCATGGAGAAGTGGAGGTAGGGAGGACTATTTCTGCCAGCCTCAATGTACATGCATTAATCTGGATCCAATGTATAGGATACAAGATGGAATTTTGTTAGTGGTTTATGCTGGTATGACAGACATTGGCATAGTGGTGGTGGTGGTGGTGGGGCAGATGAAGCTCCCTCTGTTGAAAAGAAAGCTGACCTGCTGGCTTCTGAGAAGCTTGGGAGTCAACAAGGTTGTTTTCTTTCCTGACAGTGATGGCTTTCTGTGTTTCATCTTCTTATCGACAGAGTGCTGCAATCATATTAATCCCAACTACCATCATCACTGTGCCACTGTTGCCACCACCTAAACCAGTGTAGTTATAATGGCCAACAGGATCTTGTATATAGTATCTGTCTCACTCTGTGTTTCCATTTCTTATTGCATGATTGTTATTCACAGTTTGCACTTACCTATACCAAGGATGAAGCAGAAGTATGGCAAAAATTCTGTTGCACCAAGGCAGGCTCTTGGGAGTTTAGAAACAGTGGTAGCAGAAATCTTGTAGTCAAATCTACCCTCCTCCTCCATTTATATTATTTATTATTCATTTTATAACTCCTTAACTATGACATTAGAGGAAATTTATCAAGGTTCAAAGTAAATTCATTATAAATCTTAGGAACTCTGTGTTGAAAGTCATGTTCATTCATGTTTCCAATTAAACCACAGGGAAGCCACAGAGGCATCCCTTTAAAAACACAAATACTCAAACTTGCCAACAGACATAAAAACCCACTGCACCAATTTCACATCTTTCTGTTTCCTGGTATACCCATAGAATACCAACTTTCTCAATAGTGTTCAAAAAAGCAACCATCTATTTTATAAAAATTCTGTCCTGGCTAATCATATTGGTGCATGTACTCAGATGGGTACTGTGCTCCCAGCTGCAGTCATGGTAGAAAGCTCCTTGGAAATTAAACTATCTGCTACAACTGATTTGATTAAAGGGGAGATGTAGAGGAATAATACTGTTTCTGTTTAGCAGTCTTTTCCAATCTGTCCTCCAGTTGTGCTAGGCTTCAAATCCCATCACCCTAGGCAACATCATTGTCTATGATGCTGTTCGGGGACAATAGGTGTTGTAGTCCAAAACATTTTGAGGACAGCAACTTGAGGAAGACAGCTTTACAACAGAGATATAAAGAATATTCACATTCTTGCCCTCCTCCGAGAGAGGTTGTCTTGACATGTAAAAGTAGCCTGCCAAAGAATCCCCATCCTTCACTCAAATTCTCACCTTCAGCATGACAAAGAGAAAAGGAGCATTTTTTCACCATTGTAGTTGCTGTAATTTTGCACTAATTTTCCTTTTCTGAAGTAAAACACACACACACAGAGCAAGCATAGGAGAACTGACTGACTGACAAAAAAGATACGGTCAAACCATCCAAAGTTTCTAATTTTTAAAAGTCCACGCAAGAAAGTGACAAGCCAGTACGGTGTAGAGGTCTGAGTCCTAGACTATGATTCAGAGACCAGGATTTGAATCTTCGCTCAGCCATGGTGACCTTGGGCAAGTCATATGCTCTCAACTTCAGAGAAAGGTAATAGTTATAATTTTGAACAATAGTATATTTGCACAATTTGCACAAAAATCATAATCACAAATGCAAGAGTTGCAAGAGAGAGAGAGAGAAGAAAAATGAAATGTCTAGGTGAAGAAATTGTAGTGTTTCATTCTTGCATATCAGAATTAGCCAAGCTAGTACTGTATTTACATTCCTACTCTAAAGCAAGTCTCACCCTCTGCAGTAGTGTCCTATTCAACTATTGTGTATAAATAAACAAACTACTATGCTTTTAAAATGTCCTGAAACATTGGTCCCTCACTTGGAAAAATTCAGGAGGTGAGGAGAAAGGTATTTTCTTATTAGACATTTCCTTCTGTGATACTAACCTATAACCCCATAATCTGTAAATATATCTTTATCAAGAAGCTTTCTCTGAAAAGGAACTGCACAGTTACTCAAATATAAACAATCAATTTATTCAGTATTTTTGAATGGAAATGGGGAAAAAAACCATTATTAGCTTTGCAATTAATTGTAAGGAAGCATATTATTCTGTGAAGCTATCATTTCATTTTCTTATTCCTCCCACCCATTCTTTTTATACCCACTCACATCCCAGAGTCTCCCTGAGTGCTTCCTTTCCTGGAAATCTTTCATTTGGAATGATGCTTCTGTTATTACAATTTCCTTCAGCAGCTTATGAATCACTATGCCAAAACAATTGTTTAAATCAAACATATGTTCATGTTTTTACTTTTGAGATTTTAAAAGACAAGTCAAGTGTATCTGCTGACTTTTTTAAACAAAGAATTTCAGTTTGATAATGCAAGCGTTTAAGGAAGATCCTAAAGTAAAGGCTAAGTTATTAAAAATCCCTCATGCTTTCATAAGTGACATGACATCATTTAAATCATTAGATCTAGCCTGCTCAGTTTAACAATAATTGACATGATCTTCTTTCCACTTGGGTCAAAAGGAGTTTACTTAGACGAGTAAGTGATACACTTAACAGTGACTATTTGAATTAAGTTTTTATTGAGTTATAATCATTGGATGGGTAGCAAATGAACTGCCCTTTCTGAGGGTTATTGATATATGTAGTACAGCCTTGGTTTCTACTGGGGAAGACACACTTTTAGCAGAAGCCTCATCTGGCAAACTCTAGCTGTGCTTCCAAAAGCACAAAAGTGACAGAGAATGAAATAATGCCATTGAAAAAGCTATCAACAGTCCAAAAGAATGACTTCTACTATGATTAGAAAATGCTATCAACAGTCCAAAAGAATGACTTCTACTATGCCTTCTTGCCTGGCAATTGATGTTTTGCCTCAACTCAAATTCAAATTAGACATGTCAGCAGCAGACCTGTTTGCTTAAATGTGGGGTTGCAGTCCAGATTTCATCCCTACATTACTGCCTATGCTAGCTGGGGCTGATGGGAGTTATAGTTAAATGAGATCTACAGGGTGAGAACCTCCCCACCAATGCTTTAAATCTAGGTTTACTTGGTCATGTGCATCTTTACAACATTATAAAAAGGCTTAAGGCATTTGGGATGATTAAACTCTCCTTTACTGCAGTATTTTACCTCCTGTTCCAGAATTTAACTAAGCTCAGTTATGATATAACAGAAAGTAAGGGTGGCTAGGAGACAAAAGTACACATGAAGGAAATAGGAGGAGGGTGAATTCAGTATATATGTGGATTGTCCAATCAAAAATCACAACTTGGTGCCACAAGTATATATGGCTTGGGAAGGCCTTATTTAAACATGTATTCCTGATGCTATCTGCTTTGGATCTAAGGATACAAATTTTGTAGCTTAAGAATTAAGCTGATCTCTGTAATAGTTGTTGTTGTTAGCTGCCCTCGAGTCTGTTCTGACTCATGGAGACCCCTTTGGATGAGACATCTCCAAGAATCCATATCCTCCACTACCTTGCCCATATCCTGCAAGCCCTTGCCCATACCCCCCCCCCAATTAATTCTATCCATCTGGTTTATGGCCTTCCTCGCTTTCTTCTACCCTCTACTTTTCCTAGCATTATTGTTTTTTCTAGTAATCCATGCCTTCTCATTATGTGGCCAAAGTACAATAGTCTCAACTTGATCATCTTTGCTTCCAAGGAAAGCCCTGGTCTGACCTGTTCAAGAACCCATTTGTTTGTCTTCTTGCTGTCCATGGTATCCTAAGTAATCTTCTTCAGCACCACATTTCAAATGAGTTGATTTTCTTTCTGTCTGCTTCCTTCACTGTCCAGCTCTCACATTTGTACATGGTAATTGGGAATACAATGGCCTGGACAATTCTGATTGTAGTGGTCAGTTGTATACCTTTGCTCTTCAGTATCATTTCCAGTTCTTTCATAGCTGCCCTTCCCATTCCTAGTCTTCTTATTTCTTGACTGCAGTCTCCATCCTGGTCATTGTTTTATCCTAGATATGGGAATTCTTTAACTATTTCAATTTCCTCGTTGTCTAGATTGAATTTGTGAATTTCTTCTGTGGTCATTATTTTTGTTTTCTTTATGTTCAGTATCAGACTTGCCTTTGCACTTTCATCTTTGACCTTCCTTATTAACCGTTCCAATTCCTGAATGTCCTCTGCTAATAATATGGTGTTGTCCGCATATATTAGGTTGTTAATGTTGTTTCCTATCTTAACTCCTCCTTTTTCTGTTTCTAATTCTGCTTTTCTTA